>CM055117.1:240256528-240644028 GCA_029206835.1 Rana muscosa
CTGTGCAAGCTCTGGCCAGTGATCCATCCTCAACACCCAGTAAGCCAGAGGATTTTCGGTGAGAAAGGTGTCCAAGTCTGACCTTGCCCCTAGGTATTCCTGCACCATGTATATCAGACGCTGGCGATGGTTGCTGGAACCGATCATACCTTGGGGCTGCGGACTAAAAAATTGTCTGAATGCATCGGTCAGACGGCCACCTTCTACACTGCTCCTTCTGCTACTGACCGAAGCCTCAGCAACTCGTTGTCCAGGACCAGGAGTTTGTAACCTCCCAGTCTCTGGGAACGCGTTGCACAGACCTTTCTGCAAGGCCTCCCGGAGATGTCTCATCCTCTGCTCCCTCTGCGACGGCAAGATAAGGTCCGCAACCTTACCCTTGTACCGTGGATCAAGAAGAGCGGCCAGCCAGTAATGGTCCCTCTCCTTGATCTGAAGAATACGAGGATCCTTCCGCAGACTTTGCAGGATCAGGGAGGCCATACAGCGTAGGTTAGCTGAGGCATTCGGTCCGGAGTCCTCTGGGTCACTAAGGACGACATGATCCGCAGCCACCTCCTCCCAGCCACGTACAAGTCCACGGGTTTGTTGGGACTGTAAATCATCCCTAAAAGACTGCTGCTGTTTATGCTGAGTGCCATGCTCCACCTCCATGCTGACACAATCCTCCTCCTCCTCCTACTCATCCTCCTCGTCCTCTTCCTGTGTGATGGGTGGGACAGAAGGAACACTGTCTGGGTAAAGGGGGCCTTGAGAGGCAAGGAAGTCTTCCTCTTCCTGCCTCTGTTCTGCCTCAAGTGCCCTGTCCATTATTCCACGCAGCGTATGCTCCAACAGGTGGACAAGAGGTACAGTGTCACTGATGCATGCACTGTCACTGCTCACCATCCTCGTGGCCCCCTCAAATGGTGCCAGGACAGTGCATGCATCCCTGATCATGCCCCAGTGGCGTGGTGAAAAAAACCTGAGCTCCCCTGACCCTGTCCTGGTGCCGTAATCGCACAGGTACTCATTGATGGCCCTCTGCTGCGTGTTCAGCCGCTGCAGCATGGCCAACGTTGAGTTCCACCTGGTGGGCATGTCACATATAAGGCGGTTCTTGGGCAGGTTCAACTCCTTTTGCAGCTCAGCCAGCCGAGCACTGGCATTATATGATCTGCGGAAATGCACACAGACTTTCCTGGCCTGCCTCAGGACATCCTGTAAGCCCGGGTACCTGCCCAAGAACCGCTGCACCACCAGGTTAAGGACGTGAGCCACACAGGGCACATGGGTCAGTTGTCCCTGTCGGAGGGCGGAGAGGAGGTTGGTGCCATTGTCGCAAACCACCATTCCTGGCTTAAGCTGGCGTGGCGTTAAACACCTCTCGGCCTGCCCCTGCAGAGCAGACAGAACCTCTGCCCCAGTGTGGCTCCTGTCCCCCAAACACACCAGCGCAAGCACGGCATGGCATCTTTTTGCCTGCGTATTTGCGTAGCCCCTTGAACGCCTACGGAGCACCGCTGGTTCCGAGGACAAAGCACAGGAAGAGGCCATGGAGGAAGAAGAAGAGGAGGGGGTGGAGGAGAGAGGTGTGTCACAACAACCAGTAGTAGCATTTTGGAGGCGTGGTGGTGGAACAACCTCCAACACTACTGCACCTTGTCCTGCATCCTTCCCGGCTGCCAAAAGAGTGACCCAATTGGCCGTGAAAGAAAGATAACGTCCCTGTCCATGCCTGCTGGACCATGAGTCAGCAGTAATATGCACCTTACTGCTGACCGCCCTGTCCAGCGAGGCATGGACATTGCCTTCCACATGCCGGTAGAGAGCCGGAATCGCCTTCCGTGAGAAAAAGTGGCGTTTGGGAACCTGCCACTGAGGAACCGCACATTGCACAAACTCACGGAAGGGGGCCGAGTCTACCAACTGAAAAGGCAGCAGTTGAATTGCTAGCAATTTAGCCATATTAGCATTCAACTGCTGGGCATGTGGATGGCTGGGAGTGAACTTTTTTCGACGGTCCAGCAGCTGGGGCAGGGAAATTTGCCTGCTAAAATCGGACGTCTGTGTACTGCTAGCAGAGTGCCCGCAAGTACTTGGCTGTGACACACCTAATTCTACACCTTCATTCCTCTCAGTGCAGGTTTCAGAGTGAACTGGAGGTACAGTGGGGTTGGAGATCCCAGCTGATGAGGAGCAAGGAGAGGTCCGCTTTGTTCTTTGGTGTGGGTCTTTAAGGTAGGCTTGCCAACGAGCTGCATGGCAGGTCAACATATGTCTGGTCAAGCATGTAGTGCCCAAGCGGCTGATGTTTTTGGCCACGCGAGATACGCTTCAGACATATGTTGCAAACAGCAGCGGTGCGATCTGATGCACTCGACTCAAAAAAGGCCCACATCAAAGAACTTTTGGAATAACGGGCAGAGGCAGCGCCCTGCACAGGCGGAGCTCTGCGGTGTGATTCAGTCGGTGTGCTGCCCTTACGCTGGCCCCCCGAGGGCATCCTGCCTCATTGGAGATGTGCCTCCTCCTCATCCTCCTCCTCCTCCTCTCTCCTATCAGGCACCTACGTGGAGTCAGTGACCTCATCATCCCCTCCCTCCTCATCACTGGAGCCAATCTGGCAGTATGCTGCAGCTGCTGGAACATGACTGCCAGATTGGTGTCCTTCTTGAGCATCCCCTCTCTCTGCTCTCACGCTACTGCCTTCCTCTAGCTGGGTATCATCATCAGACCCTATGAAACGCTGGGCATCCTCCTGGAGCATGTACCCAACACTGTGCTCAAACAGTTTGGGGGACTCCTCAGGAGGACACGGTGGGTCTAGGGAAGGAGTGACTGATGATGACATTGATACGAGGGAAGAGGATGCTTTGGCAGCTGCTTTGCCAGTACCCTAAGCCTAGGTGAGAGAGGATGAGGAGGATGAGGAGGGCTTGGTCATCCACTCTACCAAGTCTTCGGCATGATGCGGCTCAACATGTCCAGCTACCGAAAATAAGGACAAGCGTGTCCCATGGCCACGTGCTGATGACGATGCACCGCGTCCACGACCAGCACTGTTGTCTCTAGACACAGAGCCTGCTTGCCCTCTTTTATTGGCTCCTGACTGTCTGCCTCTCCTTGTTTGCCTTCCAGACATTCTAAAGGCCTGCAGGGAGATGGGAAAACCAGCAATAAGGGGTAGCTTCAGGTGTATACTGTGCAGGAGGCACACTACGCCCGCTGTAAGTGCTGCAGATGCCTGCCTGTGTTACACAACAGGAAAACACAGCAATAAGGGCTAGCTTCAGGGGAATATTTTGCAGGAAGCACACTACGCCCGCTGTAAGTGCTGCAGATGCCTGTTAGTGTAACACAAAAGAAAAAAAAACACGAGCAATAAGGGCTAGCTTCAGGTGTATAATGTGCAGGAGGCACACTACGCCCGCTGTAAGTGCTGCAGATGCCTGCCTGTGTTACACAACAGGAACACACAGCAATAAGGGCTAGCTTCAGGTGTATATTTTGCAGGAAGCACACTACGCCCACTGTAAGTGCTGCAGATGCCTAGATGCCTGTTAGTGTAACACAAAAGAAAAAAACCACGAGTAATAAGGGCTAGCTTCAGCTGTATAATGTGCAGGAGGCACACTACGCCCTCTGTAAGTGCTGCAGATGCCTGCCTGTGTTACACAACAGGAAAACACAGCAATAAGGGCTAGCTTCAGGTGTATATTTTGCAGGAAGCACACTACGCCCGCTGTAAGTGCTGCAGATGCCTGCCTGTGTTACACAACGGGAAAACACAGCAATAAGGGCTAGCTTCAGGTGTATATTTTGCAGGAAGCACACTACGCCCGCTGTAAGTGCTGCAGATGCCTGCCTGTGTTACACAACAGGAAAACACAGCAATAAGGGCTAGCTTCAGGTGTATATTTTGCAGGAAGCACACTACGCCCGCTGTAAGTGCTGCAGATGCCTGCCTGTGTTACACAACAGGAAAACACAGCAATAAGGGCTAGCTTCAGGTGTATATTTTGCAGGAAGCACACTACGCCCGCTGTAAGTGCTGCAGATGCCTGCCTGTGTTACACAACAGGAAAACACAGCAATAAGGGCTAGCTTCAGGTGTATACTGTGCAGGAGGCTTAGCAAAAATTACACTGACACTGTCCCCTGCCTATCCTTCTCTCTCCCTGCACACAAGGTTTAGCAAAGAATATCACTGACACTGTCCCTGCCTATCCTTCTCTCTCCCTGCACACAAGGTTTAGCAAAGAATATCACTGACACTGTCCCTGCCTATCCTTCTCTCTCCCTGCACACAAGTTAAATGAACAAATAGCACTGACACTGTCCCTGCCTATCCTTCTCTCTCCCTGAACTGGAACACACTACACAAGGCCGCCGCGCTGGCGGCCTTTTATAGTGTGGGGTGTGTACTAAATCCCCCTGAGCTATAATTGGCCACAGGCATCCTGCCTGTGGCCAATTATGGCTCTCCTCGCTGCCGGCGCTGTGATTGGCCAAGCATGCGGGGTCACAGTGCATGCTTGGCCAATCACAGCGCCTGGTTTGCACTGCGATGGCGTAGTGCATTGTGGGCCGTTCGCGTCACTCGAATTTGGCGCGAACGGCACAAATCGTTCGATCTTCGTCGAACGATCGAACAGCCGATGTTCGAGTCGAACGTATGTTCGACTCGAACACCGAGCTCATCCCTATATGCCACCCATTTAAAAGTCAGCAGCTACAAAAAGTGTAGCTGCTGAATTTTAATAATCCGACACTCACCTGTCCCAGGGTCCAGTGATGCGGACTTATGAAGCCCAGCTCCTCTCCATGGCGCCGGCATTCTAACTGTGGTGTGCACTGTGAATGGTCGGGCAATCTTTTGGGACCTGTGACGTGTCCCAGAAGATTGCAGGGGGGGAGGGGCGAGTGGTGAACTTCCTTCCGGTGCCAGTGGAGGAAGAGGAGGAAGTGGGAGCTGAGTGCCTGTAAAAACTGGGTATCCGATCCCCCCCCAAAAAATGACATGCAAAATGTGGCATGTCAGGGGGTCACCATCACTTAAAGCTAGAAGGTCAATACATCACTGGTCATAATCTTCATTTACTTTAGTGAAAATAATATTCACTTATTCAAATAATTTTCAGATTTTCACTAGATTTTTTGCTGCATTAGGCCTTTTCCTTATTGAAAAGACTTGGTTATTTATCCTTGACTTAGACAGTTATCCTTGAAACGCGTAGCTAGCAGCTCAATACATCACTGGCCATGATCTTCTTTAACTTCATCAAAAATAATATATGCACCTTTTCAAATAATTTTAAACTTTTTACTAGATTTCCTGTGGCATTAGGCCTTTTCCTTATTGAAAAGATTGGTTTCACTCGGTTATTTATCCTTGAAATGTGTATATAGCTAGAAGGTCAAAACATCACTGGCCATGATCTTCTTTTACTTCAGTGAATATAATATTCACTTATTCAAATAATTTGTATTTTTTTTCTAGATTTCCAGTTGCATTAGGCCTTTTCCTAATTAAAAAAATTGGTTTCACTCGGTTATTTATCCTTATAATGCGTATATAGCTAGAAGGTCAAAACATCACTGGCCATGATCTTCTTTTACTTCAGTGAATATAATATTCACTTATTCAAAAAAAAACGTTTTTTTCCTAGATTTCCTGTTGCATTAGGCCTTTTCCTAATTAAAAAAATAGGGTTGACACAGTTATTTATCCTTGAAACGCGTAGATGGCTAGAATGTCAATACATCACTGACCATTATGTTCTTTTACTTTAGTGAAAATTATATTCACTTAGTCAAATAATTTTGCGATTTTAGGTCTTTTTCTTATTGAAAAGATACGTTTGACTTAGCCAGTTATCCTCGAAACGTGTAGATGGCTAGAAGGTCAATACATCACTGGCCATGGTCTACTTTTACTTCAGTGAAAATCATATTCACTTATTCAAATAATTTCAAGATTTTCACTAGATTTCCTGTGGCAATAGGCCTATTCCTTATTAAAAAAAATGGTTTGACTTGGTTATTTATTCTTGAAACGCGTAGATAGCCAGAAGATCAATACATCACTGGTCATGATGTACTTTTACTTCCGTGAAAATGATATTTGTGTTTTCAAATAATTTGGTGGTTCTTTTTTTCAAGATTTCGTGTGGTATTATGCCTTTTCCTTATTGAAAAGACTGGTTTGACTGAGCCAGTTATCCTCAAAACGCGTATATACCTAGAAAGTCAATACATCACTGGCCATGATTTACTTTTACTTCAGTGAAAAAGATATTGACGTATTTAAATAATTTGGAGATTTTCGCCACTCACAGTTATGGCCGAAATTGTTGGCACCCCAGAATTTTTTCCAGAAAATCAAGTATTTCTCACAGAAAAGTATTGCAGTAACACATGGTTTGCTATACACATGTGTATTCTCTTTGTGTGTATTGGAACAAAACAAAAAAAGGGAGGAAAAAAAGCAAATTGGACATAATGTCACACAAAACTCCAAAAATGGGCTGGTCAAAATTCTTGGCACCCTTTCAAAATTGTGGATAAATAAGATTGTTTCAAGCATGTGATGTTCCTTTAAACTCACCTGGGGCAAGTAAGAGGTGTGGGAAATATAAAAATCACACCTGAAAGCAGATAAAAAGGAGAGAAGTTCACTTAGTCTTTGCATTGTGTGTCTGAGTGCGCCACACTAAGCATGGGCAACAGAGGAGAAGAGAACTGTCTGAGGACCTGGGACTTGAGAACCAAAATTGTGGAAAAATATCAACAATCTCAAGTCCATCTCCAGAGATCTAGATTTGCCTTTGTCCACAGTGCGCAACATTATCAAGAAGTTTGCAACCCATGGCACTGTAGCTAATCTCTCTGGGCGTGGACGGAAGAGAAAAATTGATGAAAGGTTGCAACGCAGGATAGACCGGATGGTGGATAAGCAGCCCCAAACAAGTTCCAAAGAAATTCAAGCTGTCCTGCAGGCTCAGGGAGCATCAGTGTCAGCGCGAACTATCCGTCCACATTTAAATGAAATGAAATGTTATAGCAGGAGACCCAGGAGGACCCCACTGCTGACACAGAGACATAAAAAAGCAAGACTACAGTTTGCCAAAATGTACTTGAGTAAGACAAAATCCTTCTAGGAAAACGTCTTGTGGACAGATAAGACCAAGATAGAGCTTTTTGGTAAAGCACATCATTCTACTGTTTACCGAAAACGGAATGAGGCCTACAAAGAAAAGAACACAGTACCTATAGTGAAATATGGTGGAGGTTCAATGATATTTTGAGGTTGTTTTGCTGCCTCTGGCACTGGGTGCCTTGAATGTGTGCAAGGCATCATGAAATCTGAGGATTACCAAAGGATTTTGGGTCGCACTGTAGAGCCCAGTGTCAGAAAGCTGGGTTTGCGTCCGAGATCTTGGGTCTTCCAGCAGGACAATGACCCCAAACATATGTCAAAAGGCCCCAAGAAATGGATGGCAACAAAGTGCTGGAGAGTTCTAAAGTGGCCAGCAATGAGTCCAGATCTAAATCCCATTGAATACCTGTGGAGAGATCTTAAAATTGCTGTTGGGAAAAGGCGCCCTTCCAATAAGAGAGACCTGGAGCAGTTTGCAAAGCAAGAGTGGTCCAAAATTCCAGGTGAGAGGTGTAAGAAGCTTATTGATGGTTATAGGAAGCGACTGATTTCAGTTATTTTTTTCCAAAGGGTGTGCAACCAAATATTAAGTTAAGGGTGCCAAGAATTTTGACCAGCCCATTTTTGGAGTTTTGTGTGACATTCTGTCCAATTTGCTTTTTTTCCTCCCTTTTTTTGTTTTGTTCCAATACACACAAAGGGAATAAACATGTGTATAGCAAAACATGTGTTACTGCAATACTTTTCTGTGAGAAATACTTGATTTTCTGGAAAAATTTCTGGGATGCCAACATTTCCGGCCATGACTGTAGTTACATAGTTGGTAGAGTTTATAAAAGACAAGTATGTGTCTGCCATTTTCCGTATCTCCATATATTGTGTTCGCTAAGATGCCTGTCTGAAATTATCGACACTCCCCGTTGACACCACCAACTCTGGTAGAGAGTAAAGAACTCCTTCACAGTTTAGGCTCCATTTACATCTAGGCGTTGCTACTTTACAGTCGTTTTTCAGGCGTTTTTGCATTTTTTTGTACAGGCGCTTTGAAGTTCAAAAGGTCACCAATGTAAAAGAATTAAAACGCCTGTAATCTGCCAAAAAAGAAGCTTGTGTACTTTTTTGAGCAATGGGCTTTTTGCTTTAGGCGACAGAACCTTCGGATGTGAACAGGGGCCATTGAAATGAATGGGATTTGTCTTATTTAGCGTATCTAGAGCTGAGACTTACAGCAGAAAAACACCCAAAAACGCCTAAGTGGGAACGGAGCCTTAAGGTTACATCACTTCTTGTCCAACTTCATTGAGTAGCCACGTGTTGTAACCTGAGACTGAATTCTCCCTATACTAGAATCATCATTTAGATAGTTGTTTATTGCGATCATATCTCCTCTTAAGCGTCTCTTCTCTATGGAAAATACGATTAAATTTGTTGTAAACCTCAGACATAAAATATATACAAAGAATATCCCTTTATAGTGTGTACTTTTCTCAATTTAAATCACTAAGTGCAGGGCCGGACTGGACTACCAGGATACCGGGACATTTCCCGGTAGGCAGCCTGCCCTGGGGTCGCTTTGATCGGCTGCAGTGCTCCCCTCCCTCATCATGCCTACTTGTCATGCACAGCTGGAAACCGCTGTGGCTGTGTCACAGAGCTTAGTGTGAAAAGTTTGGCCGCACTGTGATAAAAGTCCCGCCCTCCTCCTAGACCAGCTTGTGTGATAGACGCAGTGTTCTGTCTATCACACGAGCTGGTCTAGGAGGAGGGCGGGACTTTTATCACAGCGTGGCCAAACTTTTCACACTAAGCTCTGTGACACATCGGGAGATGCCCGCTGTGCATAATGCACGCACTGACTGGTGAGGCTGCAATGAGGGCACAGTAAGGCTGCAATGATGGCGGGGGAGGCTGCAATGAGGGCACAGTAAGGCTGTAATGATGGCGGGGAGGCTGCAATGAGGGCACAGTAAGGCTGCAATGATGGTGGGGGAGGCTGCAATGAGGGCACGGTAAGGCTGCAATGATGGCGGGGGAGGCTGTAATGAGGGCGCGGTAAGGCTGCAATGATGGCGGGGGAGGCTGCAATGAGGGCACTGTAAGGCTGCAATGAGGGCGGGGGAGGCTGCAATGAGGGCACGGTAAGGCTGCAATGATGGTGCGGAAGGCTGCAATGAGGGCACAGTAAGGCTGCAATAATGGTGAGGCTGCAATGAGGGCACAGTAAGGCTGCAATAATGGTGAGGAAGGCTGCAATGAGGGCACGGTAAGGATGCAATGATCGTGAGGGAGGCTGCAATGAGGGCACAGTGAGGCTACAATGATGGGCACAGTGAGGCTGCAATGATGGGCACGGTAAGGCGGCAATGATGAGCTCAGTGAGGCGGCAATGATGGGCGCGGTGAGGCGGCAATGATGGGCATGGTGAGGCTGCAATGAGGGCACGGTGAGGCTGCAATGATGGCATGGTAAGGCAGCAATGATGGGTACAGTAAGGCGGCAATGATGTGCACGGTAAGGCTGCGATGATGGTGAGGGAGGCTGCAATGAGGGCACAGTAAGGCTGCAATGATGGTGAGGCTGCAATGAGGGCACGGTAAGGCGGCAATGATGGGCACAGTAAGGCTGCAATGATAGGCACGGTGAGGCTACAATGATGGGCACGGTGAGGCTGCAATGATGGGCGCGGTGAGGCTGCAATGAGGGCACGGTGAGGCTGCAATGAGGGCACGGTAGGCAGCAATGATGGGCATGGTAAGGCAGCAATGATGGGCATGGTAAGGCAGCAATGATGGGCACAGTGAGGCTGCATTGATGGGCACAGTGAGGCTGATGTTGGGCTGGTATGAAATTATTTCCAGTACTGGTTTTTATTCCCAGACTGGCCCTGACTAAAGCCCCGTACACACGGTTGGACTTTTGCCCAACAAACTTTGTTTTAAGCAAGTTGGACCAACAATCTGACCGTGTGTACGCTCCATCGGACAAACTTTTTTCGTTTGGTTTTGGATTTCATCGGACAAAAGTTGGGTCTGCAAACGGACAAACTTTTGCCCAACAAAAGTCCGCTGGAGAAAAGTCAGACCGTGTGTACAGATAACCATCGGACTTTAGTCCGATGGACAAAACAACTAATGTTAAAATCAACCAACAATAGCAGAAGTTGACCAAAGGGTGGCAGTAAAGAGCAGAAAAGAGCAGAAAAAACACGCAATGTTGTAAGAAGGTTTAAAAAAGTTTGCAGAAAAGTCCTGTGGTGTGTATGCTATGGGTGTTCCCAACCAACTCCGTCCGGACAAAAATCCACGGAAAAGTCAGATGGAAGTCCGACCGTGTGTACGAGGCTTAAGTGTCACTTTGGTCTGCTGGTTCATTCCTCTTCTATCAGCATGAATCACTTCTGACAAGTTTTTCTGACACAGAGAGAAAAATGGTGACGGAGAGGAACCTCTAGCTGATTGGCAGCCTCAGCTCTGTTCCTGTGAGCTGTGTGAAGGGGGTGTGTCTCTTCACTCCAATCAAATTTCAAAGCTCTCCTCACTGAGCTCTGCAGAGTGTAACTTCAGCTCTCCACCCCCTTTTTTGCTGAACTCTCAGACAAGCTTATAAGTTCAGCACTTTGAATGGATGTAGAGAAGACTACTTTCATCTCTGTGTATCACCCGAGGATAGTCCCTTCACTGGGTATCTGTAAGAGTTTACAACCACTTTGATGTTTGGCGTTATTCTTCATAACTAAGGTCCTCCAGCCCCTTATTAGCTTTCTGCCCTTCCCAGGACTCTTTCCAGTTGCAGCGCAGCCTTCCTGCGGACTGGTGACCAGGAGTGGACAACGACCCCCAAGTAGGGTTGCCACCCTTTCTTCAAGCCAAACCCGAACACTTTTGTAGCGCACGGCAATTTTTTTGTAGTACACGCTATAGGATTTTAAAATACCTGGGACACCTTTTGGGTTACCCAAAGAGTAGTAATGAGGTGTGCTAAGGTGAACAGTGGCTGTGGCCAAATTGCATTAACAGTGGGGGGGGACTTAACGTGGATGGTGTCAGTAGGGCAGTGGACGGTGTAAGTAGAGCAGTGGACGGCGTCAGTAGGGCAGTGCATGGCGGCAGTAGGGCAGTGCATGGCGGAAGTAGGGCAGTGCACGGCGTCAGTAGGGCAGTGGATGGTGTCACCCGGGGAGAACTGTATATATGGATGGTGTATGGGGGGGAACTGTATAGTTGGGGGGAGAACTGTGTCTATGGATGGTGTATGGGGAGGGGGATAACTGTATATATGGGGGGAGAACTGTATATATTGATGGTGTATGGGGGGGACTGTATATATGGATGGTGTATGGGGGGGAGAACTGTATATATGGATGGTGTATGGGGGGGAGAACTGTATATATGGGGGGGAGAACTGTACATATGGATGGTGTATGGGGGGGGAGAACTGTATATATGGGTGGTGTATGGGGAGGGGGGAACTGTATATATGGGGGGAGAGAAATGTATATATGGGTGGTGTATGGGGAGGGGGGAACTGTATATATGGGGGAGAGAACTGTATATATGGATGGTGTATGGGGGGGAACTGTGTGTGTATACAGTCAGGTCCATAAATATTGGGACATCGACACAATTCTAATCTTTTTGGCTCTATACACCACCACAATGGATTTGAAATGAAACAAACAAGATGTGCTTTAACTGCAAACTTTCAGCTTTAATTTGAGGGTATTTACATCCAAATCAGGTGAACGGTGTAGGAATTACAACAGTTTGTATATGTGCCTCCCACTTTTTAAGGGACCAAAAGTAATGGGACAATTGGCTTCTCAGCTGTTCCATGGCCAGGTGTGTGTTATTCCCTCATTATCCCATTTACAAGGAGCAGATAAAAAGTCCAGAGTTTATTTCAAGTGAGCTATTTGCATTTGGAATCTGTTGCTGTCAACTCTCAATATGAGATCCAAAGAGCCGTCTCTCTATCAGTGAAGCAAGCCATCATTAGGCTGAAAAAAACAAAACAAACCCATCAGAGAGATAGCAAAAACATTAGGTGTGGCCAAATCAACTGTTTGGAACATCCTTAAAAAGAAAGAACACACCGGTGAGCTCTGCAACACCAAAAGACCCAGAAGACCACGGAAAACAACTGTGGTGGATGACCGAAGAATTATTTCCCTGGTGAAGAAAACACCCTTCACAACAGTTGGCCAGATCAAGAACACTCTCCAAGAGGTAGGTGTATGTGTGTCAAAGTCAACAATCAAGAGAAGACTTCACCAGAGTGAATACAGAGGGCTCACCACAAGATGTAAACCATTGGTGAGCCTCAAAAACAGGAAGGCCAGATTAGAGTTTGCTAAACAACATCTAAAAAAGCCTTCACAGCTCTGGAACAACATCTGATGGACAGATGAGACCAAGATCAACTTGTACCAGAGTGATGGGAAGAACAGAGTATGGAGAAGGAAAGGAACTGCTCATGATCCAAAGCATACCACCTCATCAGTGAAGCATGGTGGTGGTAGTGTCATGGTGTGGGCATGTATGGCTGCCAATGGAACTGGTTCTCTTGTATTTATTGATGATGTGACTGCTGACAAAAGCAGCAGGATGAATTCTGAAGTGTTTCGGGCAATATTATCTGCTCATATTCAGCCAAATGCTTCAGATCTCATTGGACGTTGCTTCACAGTGCAGATGGACAATGACCCGAAGCATACTGCAAAAGCAACCAAAGAGTTTTTAAAGGGAAAGAAGTGGAATGTTATGCAATGGCCAAGTCAATCACCTGACCTGAATCCGATTGAGCATGCATTTTACTTGCTGAAGACAAAACTGAAGGGAAAATGCCCCAAGAACAAGCAGGAACTGAAGACAGTTGCAGTAGAGGTCTGGCAGAGCATCACCAGGGATGAAACCCAGCGTCTGGTGATGTCTATGCGTTCCAGACTTCAGGCTGTAATTGACTGCAAAGGATTTGCAACCAAGTATTAAAAAGTTAAAGTTTGATTTATGATTGTTAATCTGTCCCATTACTTTTGGTCCCTTAAAAAGTGGGAGGCATTTATACAAACTGTTGTTATTCCTACATCGTTCACCTGATTTGGATGTAAATACCCTCAAATTAAAGCTGAAAGCCTACAGTAAAAGCACATGTTGTTTGTTTCATTTAAAATCCATTGTGGTGGTGAATAGAGCCAAAAAGATTAGTATTGTGTCGATGTCCCAATATTTATGGACCTGACTGTATATATGGATGGTGTATGGGGGGGACTGTATATATGGATGGTGTATGGGGGGAACTGTATATATGGATGGTGTATGGGGGGACTTTATATATGGCGGGGGAGAACTGTATATATGGGAGGAAGAACTGTATGTATGGATGGTGTATGGGGAGGGGGAGAACTGTATATATGGGGGGAGAACTGTATATATGGATGGTGTATGGGGGAACTGTATATATGGGGGGGAGAACTGTATATATGGATGGTGTATGGTGGGGGGGAACTGTATATATGGATGGTGTATGGGGGGGGGATTGTATATATGGGGGACTAAATATATGGATGGTGTATGGGGGGGGGAACTGTATATATGGATGGTGTATGGGGAGAGAACTGTATATATGTATGGGGGGGAACTGTGTGTGTGTGTGTATGTGTATGTATATATATAAATATATATATATATATATATATATATATATATATATGAGGGACTGTATATATGGGGGGGACTGTATATATGGATGGAGTATGGGGGGGAACTGTATATGTATGGGGGACTGTATACAGTGGGGAGAACAAGTATTTGATACACTGCCAATTTTGCAGGTTTTCCTACTTACAAAGCATGTAGAGGTCTGTAATTTGTATCATAGGTACTCTTAAACTGTGAGAGACGGAATCTAAAACAAAAATCCAGAAAATCACATTGTATGATTTTTAAATAATTAGTTTGCATTTTATTGCATGACACAAGTATTTGATCACCTACCAACCAGTAAGAATTCAGGCTCTCACAGACCTGTTATTTTTTTCTTTAAGAGGCCTCCTGTTCTCCACTCATTACTTGTATTAACTGCACCTGTTTGAACTCGTTACCTGTATAAAAGACACCCGTCCACACACTCAATTAAACAGACTCCAACCTCTCCACAATGGCAAAGACCAGAGAGCTGTGTAAGGACATCAGGGATAAAATTGTAGACCTGCACAAGGCTGGGATGGGCTACAGGACAATAAGCAAGCAGCTTGATGAGAAGGCAACAACTGTTGGCGCAATTATTAGAAGATGGAAGAAGTTCAAGATGACGGTCAATCTCCCTCTGTCTGGGGCTCCATGCAAGATCTCACTATCAATGATCATGAGGAAGGTGAGGGATCAGCCCAGAACCACAGGGCAGGACCTGGTTAATGAACTGAAGAGAGCTGGGACCACAGTCACAAAGAAAACCATTAGTAACACACTACGCTGTCATGGATTAAAATCCTGCAGCGCACGCAAGGTCCCCCTGCTCAAGCCAGCCCATGTCCAGGCCCATCTGAAGTTTGCCATTGACCATCTGGATGATCCAGGGGAGGAATGGGAGAAGGTCATGTGGTCTAATGAGACAAAAATAGAGCCTTTTGGTTTAAACTCTACTCGCCATGTTTGGAGGAAGAAGAAGGATGAGTACAACCCCAAGAACACCATCCCATACGTGAAGCATGGAGGTGGAAACATCATTCTTTGGGAATGCTTTTCTGCAAAGGGCTCAGGATGACTGCACCATATTGAGGGGAGGATGGATGGGGCCATGTATCGCAAGATCTTGGCCAACAACCTCCTTCCCTCAGTAAGAGCATTAAAGATGGGTCGTGGCTGGGTCTTCCAGCATGACAACGACCTGAAAAACACACAGCCAGGGCAACTAAGGAGTGGCTCCGTAAGAAGCATCTCAAGGTCCTGGAGTGGCCTAGCCAGTCTCCAGACCTGAACCCAATAGAAGATCTTTGGAGGGAGCTGAAATTCCGTATTGCCCAGCGACAGCCCCAAAACCTGAAGGATCTGGAGAAGCTCTGTATGGAGGAGTGGGCCAAAATCCCTGCTGCAGTGTGTGCAAACCTGGTCAAGAACTACAGGAAACTTATGATCTCTGTAATTGCAAACAAAGGTTTCTGTACCAAATATTAGGTTCTGCTTTTCTGATGTATTAAATACCTATGTCATGTAATAAAATGCAAATTAATTACTTAAAAATCATACAATGTGATTTTCTGGATTTTTGTTTCAGATTCCGTCTCTCACAGTTGAAGAGTACCCATCATAAAAATTACAGACCTGTACATGCTTTGTAAGTAGGAAAACCTGCAAAATCGGCAGTGTATTAAATACTTGTTCTCCCCACTGTATATGGGGGGGTGGGACTTTATATATGGATGGTGTATTGGGGGGGAACTGTATATATGGGGGGAGAACTGTAGATATGGATAGTGTATGGGGGGGACTGTATATATGGGGGGTGAACTGTATATATAAGGGGGGGTGAACTGTATATATGGGGGAGGGAGAGAACTGTATATATGGGGGAGGGAGAGAACTGTACAGTGGGGCAAAAAAGTATTTAGTCAGCCACCAATTGTGCAAGTTCTCCCACTTAAAAAGATGAGCGAGAGGCCTGTAATTGTCATCATAGGTATACCTCAACTATGAGAGACAAAATGTGGAAACAAATCCAGACAATCACATTGTCTGATTTGGAAAGAATTTTTTTTGCAAATTATGGTGGAAAAATAGGATTTTTTACTCACCGTAAAATCCTTTTCTCTGAGTTCATGGACCGACACAGCTTCTCTATTGACATAGTGGGTATTATCCTTTAATTAGGAGTGACTAGGCAGAAAACTTGTAAAAAGTGTTGCATCACACCTTCTACAGTACCGCCCAGGTGGCGGACCCTCTGGTATATCCCCTCACTCTGCATCTTGCAGATCAGTTCGTCAAAAAGCAGTACAAACTTAAAAAGGAGGGGGTGGGTGCTGTGTCGGTCCATAAACTCAGAGAAAAGGATTTTACGGTGAATAAAAAATCCTATTTACTCTTTCGTTCATGGACCGACACAGCTTCTCTATTGACATAGTGGGAAGTCCCAAAGCAGTGTCAGAGAAAAAACGAGGGTGGTAACAGCATAAAAATGAACTTCACCCCAAACACAAAACAGCACTCCTCCACCGGAGGAGTTGCAACTCTAAACGGCCGCCTGCAAAACTTTGCGGCCGAAAGAGGCATCCGAAGATGCACCTACATCAACTTTGTAGAATTTTGTGAAAGTGTGAGCGGACGACCAAGTCGCCGCTTTACATATTTGGGAAACAGACGCTTGATGTCGGAAAGCCCAAGAGGCACCTATTGCTCTGGTCGAATGCGCCGTGACGGGAAACGGGGGCGCTTGACCCTTAAAGGCGTAAGCCTGGATTACTATCTGTCGGATCCACCTAGAGATGGTGGCCGACGAGACTGCTTGGCCCTTCTTGGGACCAGCCACCGAAACAAACAGTGAGTCTGACTTCCGGAACAGGGAAGTAGCAGATAGGTATACTCTCAAAGCTCGGACAACGTCCAAGGAATGCAACGCTGACTCCTTAGGATTCGACGGATGAGGACACAAGGATGGAAGTACAATGTCTTCATTGAAATGAAAAGCCGAAATGACTTTCGGAAGAAAGGAAGGCTGCGGCCGCAGCACCACCTTATCCTTGTGGAAAATCAAATAGGGAGCCTTGCAGGACAAGGCTGCCAGCTCAGAGACTCGTCTAACTGACGTAACAGCCACCAAAAAGACCACTTTCTGAGAAAGTGTCAACAGGGGAATATCTCTAATATTCTCAAACGGTGCCTTCTGAAGCACCGAGAGGACCAGGTTCAAGTCCCACGGAGGTAGCGGGGGACGGACCGGAGGAGCCACATGTCGAACCCCCTGCACAAATGTACTCACGAGAGAGTGCGTCGCCAGGGGACGCAGAAAAAAGACAGCCAGGGCAGATATCTGTCCCTTAAATGTACTTAAGGCAAGCCTTTGGTCCACCCCATGCTGTAAAAACAGCATGATTCTGGAAACCAAATAAGTACGCGGATGCCATTTCATTTCCTCACACATGGAGATGTAGGCCTTCCAAGTGCAGTGATAAATCTTCCTAGAGGACGGTTTCCGAGCACTTCTTATAGTAGAGATTACTGAATCTGACAGGCTCCGGTCTCTCAGTACCTGGTTCTTAATAGCCATGCCGTTAAAGCCAGTGACCGTAAAGCAGGATGGAGTATGGGACCTTGCGATAGCAGGTCCTCCCGTAGTGGTAGATGCCAGGGGACGTCTGTTACCAGACGTACTAGATTGGCGTACCAAGGACGCTGAGGCCAATCTGGAGCGATTAGGATCATTGGAATTCCCTCTGCCTCCACTCTGCGGAGCAGAAGAGGAAGAAGCCTTAAGTAAGGGAAGGCATAGATTAGCCGATACTGACCCCACGATGCCACCAACGCGTCCGTTGCGTCTGCCCATGGGTCCCTTGACCGGGCCACAAACCTAAATACCTTCCGATTGAGTCGGGAAGCCAGAAGATCTACGTCTGGCGTGCCTCATCTTTGACAGAGGAGCTGGAACACCTCCGGGTGTAAGGACCATTCTCCCTGGTCCAGCATTTGGCGACTCAGGTAGTCCGCCTGCCAGTTTTCCACACCCGGAATGTACACGGCCGATAGTGCCGGTACGCTCCTCTCTGCTCACTTCAGGATACGAGCGACCTCCGATGCTGCAGCTGAGCTTCTTGTTCCTCCTTGATGATTGACATATGCCACTGCTGTGGCGTTGTCTGACTGGACGCCCTTGCAGCCTCTGAGACCATCTGAAGAGGCACAGCCTGATCGCCCGGATTTCCAGGACATTGATCGGCAGGCAGGATTCCTCTAGGGTCCAACGACCTTGCGCCAACTGAACACCCCAGACTCCCCCCCCAACCTGTAAGGCTGGCGTCCGTCGTGATCACTATCCAGTAAACCGGAAGAAATGACTTCCCAGGCCAGAAGAGCCGGTGCTGTCAGCCACCATAACAGGGATCTCCTGACTAGGTGGCTTACTCGGATTTGATAATCCAGAGATGATGGACATCTGTTCCATCTGGACAGAACTTTTTTCTGTAACACCCGAGTGTGATATTGAGCATATGGGACCGCCTCGGAGGAGGCTACCATGAGGCCTAACACTCGCATGCAAAAACAGAGTGACGACCAACTCTTGGAAGTCAGCTGCGGCACTGCAGCCTGAAGGGTCTGCAACTTTTCCACAGGGAGGAATACCTTTGCCTCTGAGGAGTCCAGAATCAACCCCAGGTACACTAGGCATTGAGTCGGCATCAATACTGACTTTTGCGTTTTTAGTATCCAACCACAGTTTCGAAGAGTCTGACAGGTAATGGACACGCTTACCTTTAATTCTGAGCTTGAAGGGGCCTTCAGAAGAAGGTCGTCCAAGTAGCCCATGATAGCGATACCACGCTGTCTTAGAAGTGCCAGAATGGGAGCGAGCACCTTGGTGAATGTCCTGGGTGCTGAAGCAAGGCCAAACGGGAGGGCCACAAACTGATAGTGGTTCTTCCCGATTGCAAATCGCAGAAATCTCTGGTGTCTGAAGTATATGGGAACATGCAGGTATGCGTCCTTGATGTCCAAGGAGGCCAGAAAGTCCCCTGGATGGAGGGCAGTAACTACAGATCGAACCGACTCCATCCGAAATCTTTGTACCTTCACAAAGCAATTGAGGGCCCTGAGATCCAAGATTGGACGAACCCCATCCTTCTTCGCCACAATAAACAGATTTGAGTAAAAACCCTGACCCCGTTCCTGTTTTGGAACTGGAATGACTACCCTGCGTTCCAGCAGACCCTGGACCACCCCATACAGGGCCTCCCGACGGATCGGTAGTAGCTGGAGGTTGGGAGGTGATGAATCTGTACGGTGGACAAGAGAGAAATTCTATCTTGTAGCCTGAGGAGATTACTTCGCAAACCCACCTGTCGGAGATTAGAGCTGTCCACTGAGTCGCGAATTTGCGAAGACGTCCCCCTACCCGAGAGCTGGGTGGGGGCGGACCTTCATGCGGATGCAGATTTGTCCGCAGGCTTGTTGGGTTTGCGGGACCAAGGACGTTTTTGTCCTTGGGCAGGCGCCTTGTCGGCCTGGGATCTTTTCCCTGTCGCCCTAGGGGGACGAAAAAAACGCTTGCGTGCAGTAAAGGAGGGCCCTTGCCCTTGGCGTGGCCCCTTACCCTTGCTAGTTTGAGGAAGCAACGTGCTTTTACCTCCTGTGGCATCCTTGATGATGTCATCCGGGGAGGCCCCAAAAAGTCTGTTGCCCTTAAAACCGAAGCTTTTGACAGCAGGGGAATAGTATCCATGTCTGACTCGCAGACAAACCTAAGGCCCTGGACCAACTGGTCGGCCAAAGTTATCTCATCAGGAGGAGCAGCTCGCTCCTTTAACCCCTGGAGTAGCAATTTTGCCCATTCAGTAAGTGTCTGAGACACTAGGGCCCCCGCCAATGCCGGGCGTACTGCCGAGCTTACCACAGAGTATAGGTAGCGAGCGAGTGCTTCAGCCTTCTTATCCACAGGGTCCTTGAAAACAGGAGCCCCTTCTACTGGAATTGTGGTAGCTCTATTAAGTCTGGACACCGGAGGGTCCACTATAGGGGGAGAGGTCCATTTCTTCAGAAAACTCTCCTCAAAGGGGTACCGTACCGCAAACTTCTTTGGGGCTGTAAAAACCCTTAGTGGGTTCTCCCATTCCTTGTATAAGAGCTTATCAAAATAAGACACACAAGGAAACACCCTAGCAGTGCGGGCAGGTTTACGAAACCCAAAAGGGGACCGGAGTCTCTGCTGCTTCTGCAGTATTTTCCAATTTTAGCGTATCCCGCACTGCAGTAATAAGGTCAGATACCAAAGCCTTCTCGCGTACTGACCTGGAGTCATCCTCACTGTCCGATCGGTCACGGTCTGCAGTCTCTGATGCGTCAGAATCTGGGCCATGAGCTGTAGCTGGACCTGGTTCTGCATCAGAAATATCCCCAGAAGATTTCAGGGGACGGGGGCGTTTACTACCCCCTGTATTCCTGTGTGCTGCTTCCACCTGGCAGCAAAAGCCTCTAGGATTGCAGACATAGCGTCCATAGACACCTCAGGGACACCAGCTGCTAAATCTGGTGTTTCAGGGGAGAAAACATCTGGCTCAGATGCCATGCTGACCACGCGCTGACACCCACAGGGCTCCAGGCATGATATCAATAGGCCACCTTCCTGTGCTGCAGAGATGCTGGGTCACCCAGAGGACTCACCACCCTTGGATCGGTACCGCTATTTTGCCGTGTGCTGCTGTCCCACCACTGCGGTGTCAGTCTACTTCTTTTATCAGCGCTTCCTGTGTGAATTTTTTGCGCCAGTGTAATGCACCCTAGAGGCCGGAGACTCTCGCAAAATGGCCACCAAACGTCTGTATGGAAGATAATGTGGGCTCTAAGAAAATGGCCGCTGAGCCGAAGATAGAGGCCAAAGCAGCCGTAGACCACAAAAAGATGGCCGCCGAACGGTGGTATATACATACAGCGTGAATCATTACAAACATGACCGCCGATCAGTCGATAGAGGCCAGTGGGTGTGGAACTACAAGAAAATGGCACTGAAACCACAGGTAAATGGCCGCCGGGCAGTCACTAGAGGCCAAAACAGGCATGGACCACCGCAAAATGACCACTGACAGCATGGAGGGGGAAGCACATACAGGTAAGCAGAAATTACATTTCTTTTAAATGTTAGTTACAGCCAGCCCCGCTCCAGTGGAACCCCTTAGGTGACCCCCAGCACCCAGCATCCTTTAGCCAGAAACCCAGGGAGGAGGGAAAGGCAGGGACAGAGGGAAGAAAGGGGCCACAACCACTTACTTGGTCTCTCCAGGAATGTCCAGCCAAATCACCCAGCCGAGGCCGGGGAGTTTACTTACCTATCCTGCATGTATCATGCTGGAAGACATTCCAAACAGATCATCGTCCGCGCACGGAAGGTGACTGTTGGCCAGGCATGCTGTGATTGGACCCTAGGGGACGATCATATGTATGCCCTGGAGCGCGGCACTCACCAGCCAGGCTGCTGCGACTCGGCTGTAAGGTCAGCCGAAGCTCAGCGGTCCGATGCAAGCCTTGGAGCGTAAGCTCACTGGCCAGGCTGCTGCGACTCGACCGTAAGGTCAGCTGAAGCTGAGCGGTCCGATGCAAGCCCTGGAGCGTAGGCTCACCGGCCACCCGTGGAGCGACGGGCATGTCGCGGAAAACCCAGCGCTTAGCTAGGGTCGGCACACGCTCGATGGCCGAAACTGGGGAGACTACAAGGATCGAGGATCCAGCCTGTCACCCAGTCGGCAGTTGATCGAAGATCGCAGGAAACAAAAAAATGTAGCAAAAAATATATTTTTCCCCCCGGATCAATGGGCCCGAAGGGAGCCATGTCCTACTCCTTGCTAGACAGAAAAAACTGATCTGCGAGATGCAGAGTGAGGGGATATACCAGAGGGTCCGCCCCTGGGCGGTACTGTAGAAGGTGTGATGCAACACTTTTTACTAGTTTTCTGCCTAGTCACTCCTAATTAATGGATAATACCCACTATGTCAATAGAGAAGCTGTGCCGGTCCATGAACAAAAGAGTAATAAGTATTTGGTCACCTACAAACAAGCAAGATTTCTATCTCTCACAGACCTGTATCTTCTTCTTTAAGATGCTCCTCTGTCCTCCACTCATTACCTGTATTAATGGCACCTGTTTGAACTTGTTATCAGTATAAAAGACACCTGTCCACAACCTCAAACAGTCACACTCCAAACTCCACTATGGTGAAGACCAAAGAGCTGTTGAAGGACACCAGAAATAAAATTGTAGACCTGCACCAGGCTGGGAAGACTGAATCTGCATTAGGAAAGCAGCTTGGTGTGAAGAAATCAACTGAGGGAGCAATAATTAGAAAATGGAAGACATACAAGACCACTGGTAATCTCCCTCGATCTGGAGCTCCACACAAGATCTCACCCCGTGGGGTCAAAATGATCACAAGAACGGTGAGCAAAAATCCCAGAACCACACGGGGGGACCTAGTGAATGACCTGCAGAGAGCTGGGACCAACGTAACAAAGGCTACCATCAGTAACACACTACGCCGCCAGGGACTCAGATCCTGCAGTGTCAGACGTGTCCCTCTGCTTAAGCCAGTACATGTCCGGGCCCATCTGAGGTTTGCTAGAGAGCATTTGGATGATCCATAAGAGGATTGGGAGGATGTCATATGGTCAGATGAAACCATAGTAGAACTGTTTGGTAGAAACACAACTCGTCATGTTTGGAGGAGAGAGAATGCCGAGTTGCAACCAAAGAACACAATACCTACTGTGAAGCATGGGGGTGGCAACATCATGCTTTGGGGCTGTTTCTCTGCAAAGGAAACAGGACGACTGATCCGTGTACATGAAAGAATGAATGGGGCCATGTATTGTGAGATTTTGAGTGCAAACCTCCTCCCATCAGCAAGGGCATTGAAGATGAAACATGGCTGGGTCTTTCAACATGACAATTATCCCAAACACACCACCCGGGCAACAAAGGAGTGGCTTCATAAGAAGTATTTCAAGGTCCTGGAGTGGCCTAGCCAGTCTCCAGATCTCAACCCCATAGAAAACCTTTGGAGGGAGTTGAAAGTCCGTGTTGCCCAGCGACAGCCCCAAAACATCACTGCTCTAGAGGAGATCTGCATGGAGGAATGGGCCAACATACCCGCAACAGTGTGCGACAACCTTGTGAAGACTTACAGAAAACGTTTGACCTCTGTCATTGCCAACAAAGGATATATAACAAAGTATTGAGATGAACTTTTGATATTGACCAAATAATTTGTTTTACAAATTATGGTGGAAAATAAGTATTTCCAAATCAGACAATGTGATTGTCTGGATTTGTTTCCACATTTTGTCTCTCATAGTTGAGATATACCTATATGACAATTACAGGCCTCTATCATCTTTTTAAGTGGGAGAACTTGCACAATTGGTGGCTGACTAAATACTTTTTTGCCCCACTGTATATATGGGGGGGGGGAGAACTGTATATATGGGGGGGAGAACTGTATATATGGGGGGGATAACTGTATATATGGGGGGAGAACTGTATATATGGATGGAGTATGAGGAGAGGGAGAACTATATGGATGGATGGTGTATGGGAGGGGGTGGCAGAGCTGTATGTATGTATGTATGTATGTATGTATGTATGGTGTATGGTGGGGAGGGCAAAAACTTACCTTACAAGCGGAGCTCCAGTCCTAGCGCGATCTCTCCCGCACACTTCAAATTCCAACAGAGAAGCAGGGAATGGGGAGGCTCCGCCTTCAATCCAACCTCCTTGTCCCTTCTGCAGCCAACCAGAGGACAGTACCCAGCCACATGGAGGAGGCTCCGCCTCTGTGTCCCATCTGCAGCACACAGAGCGAACGGAGCCGGAGGTGCGCTTACATTGCGGGGGCCGGGGTGGGGTATTTGGTAGATATGGAGGCACTAAGGCAGCAGGAGCAGACATCAAGCGGACCCGATGTCAGCGCACGCCGGACGTGGAGGCACAGGCAGGCACTGGCGGGTCAGAGTAATGTGCCCGTGTTTTTGCCGGGCAAAGACCCAGGCACATGTTTCAAAACCCGTACTGTCTGTGTGGCAACCCTAACCCCAAGATGTGGCCCAGCCAGAGTTTTGTAAAGTGATAGAATGCATTTTTATCTCTTGAGTAAATCCCCCTTTTTTATTGCATACCAATAGTCTGCCATCTTTGTTTGCTGTAGTTTAGCATTGCATGCTATTCCTGTGATCTACCTCCTTGACTACCCCAAAAGTTTTCCCCCTAGCGAGTAACTTGCATTCATATTTTTGGTCACCAAGTGCATTACTTTAAATTTTTCAATATTGTAAGCTCTAATGAGCAGGGCCCTCTGATTCCTCCTGTATTTAATTTTATTGTAACTGTACTGTCTGCCCTCATGTTGTAGAGCACTGCACAAACTGTTGGCGCTATACAAGTCCTGTATAATATTAATAATAAAATAAACCTCATTTGCCATGTAGTTGCCCACCCCTATGTGTTGTATTTTATTGAGGTCTTCTTGTAATGCAGCTACAGTATATCCTGTTGCAAAGTTATTACCCTGCTTAAATTGGTATCATCAGCAAACACTCAGATTAAACGGTTTATACCATCCACTTTGTTCATAAATGATATGTTAAACAGAATTGTTCCCACTTACAACTCCAGACTATTCAGAAGATACATTATTTATCACCACTCTCTTGGCACGCTCCTGTAACCAGTTTTCTATCCATGTACATACACTATCGTCAATACCAACAGACCTCAATTCGTGCTTTAAAGGGGTTGCAAAGGTATATTTATTTATTTTTAAATTACAAACATGTCATACTTACCTCCACTGTGCAGTTAGTTTTGCAAAGAGTGGCCCCGATACTGGTGTTCTGGGGTCCCTCGGCATCTGTCTGGGCTCCTCTCCGCAAGAGCTAACCCCCTTCATGGGAAGTGCTCTCCTAAGGGGGTTAGCTTGTGGGTGCACTCCCGTGATGTAGCCGACTGTATCACTCGGCTGGCGCGTCATTGATTTGATTGACAGCAGCGGGAGCCAATGGCTGCATAGGCTCCACTGCTGGTTTCCCTTAGCTACTATGGTGGCAACTGCACCCGATCCAATGGATGGATCGGCCTTGGGGGGCGGACGTTGCAGGCTCCCTGGACAGATAAGTGTCCTTAATAAAAGTCAGCAGCTACAGTGTTTGTAGCTGCTGACTTAAAAATAAAAATTGTGCGTGACCATTTGCTAAGTGTATATATTATGCCTCTTCTACAGCAAGTCATTTTTATACTCTTTACGTACAAGTTTTTCACATAGAACTTTACCTGTAATTCAGCTGCTTTGAAATATTTAAAGAAACAGCTCACTCTAGTGGCAGCATTGGTGTAATGCAAACAAAACTACAGAAACTCAAAAATAACCCAGCAATGCCCAAACTATAGGGGTCTCCCTAGGTATACCGCAGTGTTGCCAAACCCCCCCAAGTTAAATTTACTGACAAGATGGCTAAAAATTTCGAACAACACCAAAACATTTTACTGACACTTCCAAAAACCACCTAAAATGCCTTTTTTCAGTGCTAAACTGTGCAACTTTTAGTATTTAAACTATAAACATGTAGCTAAAGCTATTAGCAATGTGTTTACGTTAAACTACAGTCAAAAACTGAACCATCATCCCCTGTCACCATCAGCCCCTGCCTCCATCACCCCTTCACCATCAGCCCCTGCCTCCATCAGCCCCTGCCTCCATCATCCCGTCACCATCAGCCCCTGCCTCCATCCATCACCCCCTGTCACCATCATCATCATCCCCTGTCACCATCAGCCCCTGTCACCCCCAGCCCGTCACCATCACCCCCTGCCTCCATCAGCCCCTGCCTCCATCAGCCCCTGCCTCCATCATCATTATCCCCTGCCTCCATCACCCCGTCACCATCATCATCCCCTGTCACCATCATCCCCTCCCCTGTCACCATCATCATCCCCTGTCACCATCATCATCCCCTCCCCTGTCACCATCATCATCCCGTCACCATCAACACCAACTGCCTCCAACACCTCCTGCTGCCTCGAGTCCATCCCCTCTGCCACCATCATTCACCCCCCTCTGCGGCCTGCTACCATCACCTGCAGTCATCTGTCACCGTCGTTGGCTGGGCTGTCACTCCATGCCCGAAGCTGGATGCAGGGCTCCTCCGTTCCGCGCGCTGTAGTGCTTAAGCCTTCTGGCTGCTCCAGGTTACAATTTTAAAAACTGGCGCTGTGGCGGGATGTTATTACATCACTCGCCTCGTCAGCATAGCGCGCCACACAGCCCCTGTGAGATCAGCCCCCCTGCCGGCCGAATACAGGATCGGCTTGGCAAGCTCCGGAACTGCGCATGCGCAGTTCCAAGTCGGAACGGTCAAGGCTATTTTTTACTGGCACTTCCCCGCTAGCACAGACAATTACGGACGGGTGAAAAAGTGCCCGTTTTTTTTGACCACCCACCATAACCCGAGGCATGGACTCTACTAGGCCTCTGAAGATGTGCTGTGGTATCTGGCATCAAGCCGTCAGTAGCAGATCCTATAAGTCATGTAAGTTGCAAACTGCGGTCTCAATAGATCGGACTTGTTTTTCCAGCACATCCCACAGTAGCTCGATTGGATTGAGATCTGAATAATTTGGAGGCCAAGTGAACACCTCTAATTAATTAGTCTCTGAATAAGTCACCTCCATCCATAGATTAAAGGCACCTTCATCCCAGAATAGAATTTTTGAAAGTATGTGAAGAAGGGATTTTAATGGTGCCACAACACATGAATTATTATTAAAAAAATTATAAATTTTAAAAGAAAAAAATATTATGAAATGTTCTATTGGGCAGCAATTGTTAGCCACACGTCTTTAAATTTGGATCTAAATAAAATATTTTTTATAATAATTCATGTGTTGTGGCACCATATCAAATCTCTTCTTCACATTCTTTAAAAAAAAAACTCGAATTGCGGTGTTCCTCAAACCATTCTTGAATACATCAGAGACGGCCACCTTCCTCCATTGCCACTGTGGTCCAGTTCTGATTCTCCCATGCCCATTGTAGATGTTCTTGGCTGTGGACATGGGTCAGCATGGGCACCCTGACCCATCTGCGGCTAAACAGCCCCAACTGCGATGCACTGTGTTCGACACCTTTCTATCAAAACCAGCATGAACCTTTTCAGCAATTTGAGCTACAGTAACTCTTCTATTGGACTACACAGGCTAACCTTGGCTTTCCCTCATGCATCAATGAGCCTTGGCCGCCCATCACATTGTTGCCAGTTCGCCGGTTTTCCTTCCTTGGACCACTTTTGGTAGGACCTGCCCACTGCAGACTCAAAACATCCCACAAGAGCTGCAGTTTTGGAAATGCTTTGACCCAGTCGTCTAGTGATGATCATTTGGCCCTTGTCAAAAGTTGCTCAAATCCTCAAGGGAAGAACATTATTTCCCGCATGATACACCTCTCCACCTGGAGAAGCAGTGCACCACCTAAAGATTAGAGAAATATGCAACCTGCATCTTCCTATAGTTTGGTTTGTCCCCATGTGATGCTAATAAATAACCCTCACTCCTCATTTCAAATGCATCCTTGATAGCGGTATTTTTTGGCCAGGTTATGGAAAAATCTGCATAAAATGTAGTTGTATGCGCAGATGCTTCCTACTGCCATGTTCAATCTACTTAAAGATTTGATAGTTGCGATAGTGTGTGTAATTGTATGATTTTCAAATTTCCCAATATAATAGATCATAGTAAGACCATAGCTCCCAGCTGCCTTATTTTTCCAAATTAAAGAGGATATTATGCTATGGTGTTCCTTTTTGCTTTTCCTGTGGCCTACATGAGTGTATGAGTAAGGAGATGATATTAAAGGGATCACCCCTGAGCCATTGAAGGAGTAGTGGATGACCCTGGTGGTTATGGAGTGGAGGAATGGTGGAAACCCCAGTTCTTTTGAAGCGCATTCTATGCATGAAGGTAAAAAAAACGTCTGTGCTCAGCAGATCCCCTAGTCCCATCTCGATCCAGCGATGTGCATGAGAGCAGTGGCTCTCCTGGGTTTCTTCCTCCTTTTTTGCTGAGACATCAGAAGGAGCCATTGGCTCCCGCTACTGTCAATCTCAACCAGTGAGCCAATGAGGATAGAGTGAGGGAAGGGCTGAGCTGCACTCCGTGTGTGAATGGACATACAGCGCAGCGGCTTGGGAGCAACCTGTTCGGGTTCCCTCGAAGCAAGCAGCTTGAAATTGGAAGGAGGGAGGGGCCAGAAGTGCTCATTGAGAATATAAAAAGAGAATCAAGGCTGCTCTGTGCAAAACCATTGCACAGAGCAGGCAAGTACAACACATTTTTTTTTTTTAAATAAAATAAAAACTCTGCCTTGAATATCGCTTTAAGATCCTAATTCTAGCTGTGTGTAACACTGAACTCCTGACAGATATTTAAGAAAAATCAGCTAATGCATATATGCAGAAAATAGTGAAGTTCACAGCCTTCTCTCACTATCTCTGCGCTAAGGTCTATGCCGATTTAAATAACAGATTAATCAAACAACCAAATGTTACCACTTGTCATTTGTAAATTCAATATAAAATATTATAATGTATATATGCAATCAAAATCATTACATTTACAGATCTAGACAATTGTAATGAGGACGGAGAAAGCCAGGCAACTAGAATTTTCTTTTCAAGAGATTTAAGGCCCGTACACACGATCCAATTATATGGCCATAGTTTTCTGATGGACGTGTTGTGTCGGATAATCCGACAGTGTGTATGCTCCATCAGACAATTGTTGGCTGAATTAACGACAAATGTTGGCTGTTCATGCTCACCAACTGTTGGGCAATAAATCTGTTATGTCGGTTTATCCGATTGTGTGTACAAAAGTCCGTCCAACTAAAATCCAAAGTACAAACACGCATGCTCGAAACCAATGCTAAACATCAGACAACAATAGCAGAAGTTGCCCAAAGGGTGGCAGTAAAGAGCTGAAAAACCATGAGGCAGTATGTTGGCTGAAAATGTTGTGCCGTGTGTATGCATACAAAGTTCACGACCAACACCCTTCGGACCAAAATCCATGGAAAAGTCAGATGGAAGTCCGATCGTGTGTACGGGGCTTAACAGTGGCAGCCTCAATTCTTCTCTCATTACAGATTTATTTTGAATGTACATCTTTGAAGTAAAGCAGTCACATATCTGGGTAATCCAAACAGAGCATATAATGAAGAATGCAAAGGAGAGGTTACTTTCAGAAAAAATCTTGTGTCATTCAATCACTAGATACAAAAAGCTAAAGTTCTATAAAGAATAGGGATTATCAGGAGACAGGACTAAACCGGATTTGCAGGAAAAGTAAAAATGTGGAAATTAATTCAGCTTCCTATATCTCTGGGTCTACTAAGCGCTTTGGCATGTTGTATCCACAGTGGAAACCTCTTTTAGTTTATCCCATCATATGCTCCATTAGAATTACCCATGTTCATGTTTGGTTGGTTTTATATAAAACAGACAGGAGTCTCAGTTTTTTAAAATCTGAAAAAAAAAAAAAAAAAAACCTTTATTACCGGGACCTGAAACTTTTTGCAGTCCTATATGGTCCCTACAACAGAATCCACAAGGATTTTTACTTTAATTTTTTAACAAACTGATATTTGAACCATACCGTTTCCTATGTAAGGGACAACTAAACCCAACACGTGCTGCCCAACAAAAAAAGCAATAATTAAAAATAGATTATAAATAATTTTCCATACTTGTTACACTTTGATACATTTAAAGACAATCTGCCATGAATTAAAATAGGTTTCATTTTAGTAAGTATCCAAGTGCAGGCTTTTACGGTTATTAAATTAAGGTAAGCACTACAAGGGTGGTTTTTAGATGCTCGTGTCCATACATATATTTCCAAGCTCAAAGTGGTTCTAAAGGCTGAAGGTTTTTTTACCTTCATGCATTAAGGCTTCAGTATGGCACTCCCCCCCTCCCAACAATTACCTGCGCCTGATCGCAATCCAGCGATGTGCATGAGAGTCGCTGCTCTCCCGGGCCTCTGCCTCCGGATTGGCTGAGAGACAGCCTTCGGCTCCCACTGTGGTCAATCACAGCTCACAGTCAGTCAGGAGGGACACAGAGCGGGGCTCGGGAGTGAGCATGCACTAGCGCCCCCCCATAGCAAGTAGCTTGGGGGCACTTGGAGCAGAGGAGGGGTCAAGAGTGCCTGCGGGGAATCCGAGAAGAGGAGGATTCGGGCTGCTCTGTGCAAAACCACTGTATGAAGTAGGTACGTATGACATGTTTTTTATTTTAATATTTTTGTTAATTAAAAAAAAATTATATTTAAAAGCACACACTCATTTAAATATATCATTCAATATCCGTAAAAGGACATAATCAACTTTGTGTGCACCAAATGTTTTTGCAAACCCACTTTGTGGAAAGTAGCAATGACATCATAACTGTGCTGCACATACCTTGCGCAGACAGCCCATCTGAAACGAAGACTGGTTTTCCAGAAGGACTGTTCAACAAAAGCCAGTCGCTGAACAGACAGCGGTACACATGCACTGAAAATGTACGGTTCCTGATGAACCAGACAAATTTCTTCTATACCCAGCTTAACATGTAGTAGTGATCAAACTGATTATTATTTTTAGTCTGTAGTAGTCACAGAGGTTGGGTCAAGGAGTTTTTTGATCATTTAAGTACCAATGTCAATGACTCCAGCCACAGGCAGCCTCTGAGCTATGTACTTTATATAATATATATATATTTTTTTATATATATAATTTTTTACACAATTGGACTTCTGTGCAATCCTGCAAGATTAACCATTACTAAATTTTTCTTGTGTAGTTTAAACCAGAGAGCCATTTGTTCAACCTGAACGCTACTCCTCTTGAATAATCACTTGATACTTCATTAATTAGGCCGGCCCTAGACGGTGAAAATTTATTTCCTGCAACAAAGAAATTCACTTGATTTCCCCATCAACACAGAGAGTGCTAACAGGGGGAATCCCTCCTGCTGAGACATGGTCTTCTCCTGGCGGGGGGGGGGGCAGAGAATGTTTTTTGCAAGCAGCTATAGCAGCCACTAGCAATAATCGTGAGTAAAAGCAAGCAGGCTGGTTGTACCAAAGTTGATTGATCAACTTGGTACATTTAGCCTGCCCATATACAGTCCGAATCTCAGCCGGTTCCTGCTGAACCAGCCATGATTCAATCAGTCTATGGCCGGCCTTACAGAAAATCACCCGTGCAGCTCTAGCCTTGGCTGCTCTGAAGGTGTTCTAAGTATTCTAAAACGGTCCCTTAGTGGCTACAAGATTCAGGCCGATCCTGTCCAGGTCTCATTAAATAAAAAGATCACAAAATTCCTAATATTTACAGGATAAACACAATGCAGTCAGAAGCTAGAAAGCCAGCATTTCACTTGTCTACCCCGCTGACCTATGGCAAAGCCAATGTGCTGACTGATGTAACCCACTTCCCTGAAATCTGCTCAGAAGGTAACTAATTTGCCTTGTTCATACGCCTGAAGCATAATATTCATTACAGGCTCTACGTCTGTCTGTCTGCATTGTATTATACAAAATTGTAAATACATGGTTCCAAATGATTTTATGCCAAGAGGATGAGGGAAACCTGACAGAAGCACCCTTTTATTCAAGGATTCCCCAGTGTTTGCTGTAGTTGGGCTATAATGTATGGTTCTGCTGTTTTACAGATGTCTTATTTTTTTTTCAGTAGCTCTTTAGATAGGCTAATGGTTGCTTTGGTTTACTGGCCCTTTAAGGAAACCAAACAGAAAAAAAAAAAATGAAGAGTAGCATTATAACTATGTACAGTTGGCTCTACAGACCCCACAGACTAAACATTTTAGAGTCTAAACTGGCCAACAGTTCTACATGCAGAAAACTGCTGCAGGGATCAGCTTGTATTTAGCTACTCCAAGAACCCCTATCTCTACTATACGATCTCCGATAATGCCTCTTCTGCCTATGACTGGGCCTTGACTTTAGATCTCGGCTTCTGTGTCTACTATGTTCCCGGCTACTGCTTCTTGTGTGTGGGCTGCAGTCTCTAGCGGAATGCTTCTTGTGGAGCTTCTTAGATTTTTTACGATTGTCCTCTTCTCTACTCAAGTCTCGTTTCTGTTTTATTTTAGGCTTGTGTTCTTTGTCCTGAGAACGTGAATGTCTGCTGGTTAGGTCCGACGCAATATGAGCATACGGCTCACCTTTGCTTTGGTGAGTTTCGACTTCTTTTAGCCATAAAGCAGGATCTTTACTCGCTGAATGATTATGTAGGATATTATTACTGAGAATGCTGGTGAGAGAGTACAAAGGTCTAGCTGGATTAACATCACTTATTTTACACTCCTGGGGTGCAGCAGCTTCCAGACAGACGCCATTTACAACATTGGAGTTTGCATATTGAATGTGCGGCCTGAGTGACCCATATTCTGATAGGGTTTGTGTTGAGGTAGATGTAAAAGCATTTAAGTAGTCTCGGGGGAGATTTTCATTGGGTGTCAGGGGATAACACTGTGGCTGCTGGGATTCTTCTCCTAACGGAGATGCAGAACACACATTTCGGTTTAGGAAACTGCTCACAAGCTTCTCTCTCAGTTCTCTCTCTTTGCGGAATAAAATTAAGGTACGTTGCTTCTCCTCTTCCACTCGTCTTAGCTCCGTCTCCTGCTCTCGTCTTCTCTCTTCCAGCTGGAGAAGGCGATTCCTTTCCGCTTCCGTTTCCTCCTGTTCACGAATCTTTGCAGTCTGCAAAACACAAAGACAATGTCTATATATGCATGTGGAAATACTCCAGACAGCTCCTGTCTGCTTTATGTATAGGAGAAAGGAATCCAGAATCCTGCAATTCCCACACAACTTCATTAGAGAAAATCGTCCAACCCACACCCCTTGCTGCCCTGGATCCTGTAATGACAGAAGGAACCACACAGTGTGCCGTAAAGAATGGAGGCATCTCACACACTTCAAATGCCTCATACACACGAGCGGGTTTTCCCAACAGCTTTTGGTCGGGAATCCCGGCCGTGTGTATGCTCCCTCTCAGTTTTTCCCGAAAACTACCAAAAACCACCGGACAAAAAAAAAAAGAAGGAAAACCTGCTCTTTTTCCCGCCGGGATTCCCGGCTGACTTTTTACCGACAGTTTTTGGAGTTTTCCTATGGGAAAAACTGCGATGGAGCATACACATGGTCGGGATTCCCGACCAAAGCTCTCATCGGAGTTTTCCCGACGGGAAAACCTCTCATGTGTACGGGGGAAAAGTTACCGAGCAGGTTCTCGGTTTTCCACCCAGGATTTCCGACAGATCTTTTCCCGTTGGAAAACCCGCTCGTGTGTACTAGGCAAAACAGTTGTATTCTCTGTAAGGACTTGTTACCTGTATGCCCGTACATGGCTGGAGATGCACATATGTTCCATGTATCCCTGTGTAGACAGTCCCACTGATAGTTATTGGCACACAATATGACACCCATGTGGGTGCATGTCCCCAAACTCACAACGTCTGCGTTTAGGACCTGCATCCACACGGATGCCATGCTGGGACACTGCAGCTGTGTCCCAATAAACCTCAGTAGGACTGCCTGCACAGAGATGCATCCCCATGTGGGAAAATATGGCCCTGCACAGGGATAATAAGACCCCACATCTCTTCCTCTACAATGTAAAGCATTAGAACAAAAAAAAAAAAAAATTGATTTGATGCTAAAAATATAAGGAAAAAAAAAGGCCTTGTTTACGTAGTGCCAGTATTCTGTAAAAATAGCCAATTCCTCGAGATCTCCAATCAGGTCACTTCCGGTTACTGTAACCCATAACTAATTGGAGATTGACAACTTGCTGTTTTGACACAATACCAGCAACCGTGTACACTGCGGTACACGATATTATGAGCGACATTGTTAGTCCGCTTCGATACAAAACAACAAAATGGCCGCCTCCGAGGCGGCGACAACTTTTTCCTTGTGACCCGCTGTTGTGTCAAAAAAGCAAAATCTTTGTGTACCGGAGTGGACACGGTTGCCGGTGTTTTGTCAAAACAGCAAGTCGTCGAAATCTCCAATTACAAAATGTCCAATATAAAAAAGGCAAAAATGAGAGTAGATAGCGCAATACTGTTTTTTTTAAAAGATGTCCCAGCTACCGGTTTCTCTCTCGCAAGGAGCGGAACGCACGCCGGCTTTGTAACGTGAACCCACCGGTGCGCGGCTCCTATTTAAACATAAACATATCGCAGGCAATCCTCAGTGCCAGGACAAGGCACCATCGTATGTAAGCAGGTAATTTTTTGACATTTTAACCACTTAAGGACAGTCACACGACTATATACACGTCCGGACTTTGAAGAGGGATATCTCGGAAACGGCAGGAGCTGCTGCCACAACCGAGGTATCCATCTCTTCAGGCGGCGGTCCGGATAACGATAATGGTGGTCTCTGCGGTGGATTCGTCACAAGATCATCGTTAATCAGTAGGGGGAGAGGGGCTCCCCATCCTGCGCCCTCTGCCGTTTACCGGAGCCGTCGGTATCGGCGGAGGCGATCGGGTCCTATCCATGGCTGGGTATGGAATCTAGTGAGGGCAAGATGGCCCCCACCCATCTCCATACCAGGGCGGAAGCGACGTCAAAACGTCACTTCCGCCCATACGTCTTAAAGGGACGTTTTATTTTTGTAATTTTTTCGGTTGACGTTTTTTTTATTTTATTGCATTTTAGTCTAAATATGAGATCTGAGGTCTTTTTGACCTCAGATCTCATATTTAAAAGGAGGACCTGTCATTTTTTTTACTATTACAAGGGATGTTTACATTCCTTGTAATAGGAATAAGTGACCCAAATTTTTAAATTTATTTTTAAAAAGTGTAAAAATAAATAAAATCAAGTAAAATAAATAAGAAAAGAAAAATTAACATTTTTAAAGCGCCCCGACGAGTTCGCACGCAGAAGCGAACGCATACGTGAGTAGCGCCCGCATATGAAAACAGTATTCAAACCACACATCTGAGGTATGTATGGACTAATTAATTGATTTAATTCATTGTTGCACTATATGTATACGTTCACTTTATTTTTGAAGTTATATGGATTTATTTTTTCACCAATTGGTTTAATTATTGTTGCACTATATGCACATGTTCACTTTATTCCATAGTATATGGTCTTATAACAGCATATTTATAAATATATGGACACCTTTAGCACCCCTACCATTACTATCCAACCTGTACAGTGGTATGACCACCATTTGGGGAGGAGCTATAGTTTTTCAATACATTTTTAGATTTTTTTTTGATCAGTTTAGCACGAGGTTATTAACCACTTCCATACTGGGCACTTATACACCTTCCTGCCCAGACCAATTTTCAGCTTTCTGCGCTGTTGCACTTTGAATGACAATTGCGCGGTCATGCTACACTGTACCCAAACTAAATTTTTATCATTTTGTTCCCACAAATAGAGCTTTCTTTTGGTGGTATTTGATCACCTCTGCAATTTTTATTTTCTGCTAAAAAAATATAAAAATTACCGTAAATTTTGAAAAAAAAATAAAAAATTTTGTGCAAAACTTTATAAATAAGTACGTTTTCTCCTTCACGGACGGCACCGAGGCGATCCGGACGGGCACCGATGAGGCGGCCCGGACGGGCACCGAGAGGCGACAGCGATGGGCGGCAGCGACGGGCACCACCGACGGGCGGAACGAACGGGCGGGCACCGACAGGCGGCACAGATGGGCACCGACAGGCGGCACTGTACTGTAATGTTTTGTACTAATGGATGCCAATCAGTGCCAAACAATAATGCCTGCCAATCAGTGGTGCCCATTGTGGGCACTGATTGGCATCCATTAGGCATATCTAATTGGCATCCCTGGTGGTCTAGGGTGGCATACCTTAAGGTGGGCATCCTCGGTGGGGCTGCGCTGATAATGGATCAGCACAAACCCCCCCTGTAAGAGGAGCAGCCGATCTGACAGACGCGAGTGAGGAAAAGCCGATGACCGGCTTTTCATGTTTACATCGTGATCAGCCATGATTGGACACGGCTGATCATGTGGTAAAGAGTCTCCGTCAGGGGCGCGCAGCGGCTCAATATCCTGAGGACGTCATATGACGTCCAGTTAGGATATTGAAACCACTTTGCCGCCGTCAATTTGCTATACGGCGGGCGGCAAGTGGTTAATATTACAGAAGATACCAGAATTATAAATCAGGAGCTGTTAGTGACATTTCAGGTTTCTATACAAGTCATGATTTCTGTAAATTATTTTCTCTTGGTTTGAGGCCTACGGGCCTCTTAAAGTGGATCTAAATAATATCCTTATTTTCCAAAAATAAACCACACACATACAATCCTTGAAGTGGTTAAAGTGGATGTAAACCCGAATTATGAAATTTGAGCCGGGCACATATCTGCAGTGTTTTGTTAGCTCTCTTTAAAGAGAGAAGTCCTGTAGCTCTCTCCTGAACTGTTCCTCCATTATCAGCCTGATAACTCCTGACAAATTCTCAGACACATCAGATAAAAGCAGCCTGAAATTTCTGTGAGGGGAGGTTGCTAAAATACATTAGCAGGGAGCTGGCCCTGTTACAAAACACCTCAGAGTCTCTGCCTATGATGAGAGGGGGTGTGTGCCTTTCTTCCAATCAGCAATTTTAGCTACCCTATATACTCGAGTATAAGCTGACCCAAATATAAGCCGAGGCACCCAATTTTAACCACAAAAAGCCTAGGGTGTCCATCTGCATGCCTCACTGTGTCCAATCTCTCTACCTGATCTCCTGCGCTGTGTGACTAGACTGACGTTTAACATGGGAGTCTATGGAAGGGGTTCCCGGCTTTGAAAAATTGGTGCTCCCCTACCGTAGGTCCCCTGGACAACAAATTTTGCACACTTGTAGAGGAAGGGTGGGGCTACATGTATGCCAAGTTTGGGGTCCAAGAGACCTACGGCTGGCCGGGATTAGGCGCACAAAGTTGAAGATGGACACAGACTCGAGTATAAGCTGAGGGGGGCATTTTCAGCACCAAAAAATGTGCTGAAAAACTCGGCTTATACTCGAGTATATACAGTATCTTGGCTGCATGCCCAGACATCACACTCTGTGTTAAACAGGAAGAGAAAATCTCCTAACACAATCTCAACTTTCTAAACAGTATATATGTGAAGACAGCAGATATACATGTAAAACCTATGTAGGGAGATTTGGTTCATCTCTGTGTATCAACTGAGGCTGTTCACTTCACTGGGTGTATGGAGGGATTATATCCACTTTAATGGCACCATAATCTACTTGCTGTGTTTTTCTGCCTCCTTGTAATGTCATCTATGATTTCCCAAACTTCTCCTTTTCCCACTAAGTTCCATTTGTTTGGAACAAGCAGTGCACATGTATTTGACGGACGTACACTGCTCTATGAACACTACAAATCCCATAGTACATAGGCCATAGTCCATCTTGGGTGCAAGCAAGAGGATGGCTACGTGTCTATATACAGTATGACCATGGAGAATTCATGTAGTCGCCCTCTAACAGGAGGTCAGAGCATGGCAGCAAAAAAAAAAAAGATGGAAGCAGAGAGAAGTGGGGGACAACACCTTCATAGAGATCTATACTTAATGCTGATTATTCAAGTATCAAGGTGAGAGTTCTGGGAGACTGGGCAAGGCGAGGAGGGATATCCTAGCAGTGCAGTGCAGCCACGCACAGCACCAGAGAGGAGATACTCAGCTCACCCTGTTACTACCTATTGAGGATTAACAGTCGGCCATAGGGGGAAGAAACCCACCTTATTAGGACTTCCTAGGATACTTAGTCCATAAAGCATTAATATTAAATAGAGACTTCGCAATATAATATTTGCTTCTTTTGTCACTATTTAGGATGTGTTTTTTGACACCTCTATTATTGTTTGGTTTTATCCTATACATTTATTCACTTATTTCTTTGACGTAAGGCTATTTTGTGGTTAGTCATTTTGGAATTTTTCTCTAGCGCGAATCACTTCTTTTTACATTATTTACTTTGTGTACAGTGAACACTATTAGATTTGCTGCAGGAGAACGCACCACACTTATTGGTCACATTATCTTTTACTCACAATTAGCGCGAAAGACCTTGACCACTTAACCTTAAAACCTAACCCCAGCCCTTAACCCTAGCCCTAAATAGCCTTAAACCCTAGCCCTTAGCCCCAACATTTAACCGATAACACGCCACTTTGAACACAAAGGTTCCTGCACTACTTTGATGCTACTTGAGTGCCACAAGTGTAAAGTCGCATCAGAGTGACACTACATGAACAGAAATGTTATACTTTCCTATTCGCCAAAACAAAATAAAAAATGCAAAACACATCAAAAACACAACATTTTGGTAACGAGCATGTTAAGTGCAGTATTCATTTTTAATAGGCTGCCAATGCAACACAATGCAAGAAAAAACAAACGTTAAAAAAGCGTTCGTAAACCGCGGCCTTTCAAAAAATAAAATAAAAAAATGTGCTAGCATGCATCCCATAACACATTATACAATACTTCCCTTAGAGCGAAGCCCTCAAGTGGTGAGCCGTCACCGTTGATAGGGCTTCCATCTTCCCCCGGTCTTCCTTTTGTGTTCGCTGGCTCCAGATGGCAATGACATCACTCCTGCACATGCACATGGGAGTCGCGGTTTACGGGAACAGACCACTACAGGGATGGCACAGGTATGCCATCCCTTCAGAGCACATGCACCCGTGATGTCACCAGCTGCATCCAGTGTGAATATCTCTGAAACATTGTAGGAGATATTCACTGTACCTACAGGCAAGTCTGATTAGAAGTTCAAAAGCGGAGTTTACTACTGCTTTTATGTACTGCACAGCTTACCATTAGTGTGTTGTGCTGCACTGCAATGCAAGTGTATTGGGGTACATGTGCAAGGCATGTTGGGGTGCCATTCAAAATGAAGTGCAACCGCCGATCATGTACTGCCCCAATGCAAAGGTGTGAAGCCAGCCTAAACAGCAAAATGTCTTGTGTAACAATTATATACACATTAAAAGTGGTAGTAAAGTCTGTATTTTGATTTTAACCTACAGGTATGCTTATAATGAAGCTTACCTGTGCGAAGAATGAATATCTCTGAAACATGCACTGTTTAGGACAGGGGTAGGCAGCCTCGGCACTCCAGCTGTGGTGAAACTACAAATCCCATCATGCCTCTGCCTCTAGAAGTCATGCCTGTGATTGTCAGGGTCTTGCAACGTCTCATGGGACTTGTAGTTTCAAAACAGCTGGAGGGCCGAGGTTGCCTACCCCTGGTTTAGGAGATACTAAACAAGCTAATGACATCACTGGCACATGCACTCTGAAGGAACAGCATACCTGTACTGTTCTTCAGAGCTCTGTGCCATGGCTAGGACTCCTGCGCAGGAGTGACGTCATTGCGGCTCGGCCATTCAAACGGCCGCCCGTGAACCCAGAAGGAAGACGGGTGAAGATGGAAGCCTCTGCAGCGGTGACAGCGCGCCACTGGAGGGCTTAGTTTCAAAGTTAAGTCTTTCATAATGTGCTAGCATGCAATGTATACTAGATACTAGCACATTATGCCTTTACCTTGCATGGGGTTTTTTTTTTTTTTAAAGCTTTACTAGAACTTTACATTTTTTCCAGCAATCAGAGATTTGCGTTAATAAAATGCATACATTCCTAAGTACTGAATTCGTTTAGGAGATGAATTATTCTGCTTTTGGTCAATTTTGTTTTTTTTTAGGCTTCCCAGTTTGAAACCGGATGATTTTGTGTGCAAAAATCGTATTTTTACAAAATGAACATTACGGGTGCATTTATGACTCAGGCCTATCACCCACTACTTGCATGCTTTGTGGAAGCCTCTTTAGACTAAATTAAATGCATACCCCATCTGTGCTAGAAAAGCGGTAGAGACGTGTCTGTTATTGCTGGTTGCATCTGGTAAATATACACACACACACATCTAAATATATAAAAGCGTTCTATACGAACATTAAAAACAAATACTTTTTTTTTTCTATTTCTAACACTAAACTTCGTAAATGAGAAAAATATATTAAAAGAATCAATATAGATTCTTACCAGCAAAGCGTGTATCAAATTAATCATCATGAGTGGTTTTCATAGCATTGTACCATCTGAATACAATAGCTCTAAAGACCTGGTGATTGTAGAAGCAGACCGTGAATTCGCCACTTCTCTAAATAAACCACTCTCACCTTCACTCTGCTTAGAAGCTCTACAATTAACCTGATGGACTGCAAATTCCTCTGAGACAATAGGAGCTTTCTCTCTTCAAATCGGATTTTCTCCTGCAATCTCATTTGCTCCTCTGCTTGCAGTTTTTGCAGCTTTTTCTTGTGTTTGCGAGCTTCTCGTTCTCGTTGTTTATCCTCCTTTCGTCTGATCTTCTCTTTACGCTTATTCTCCTTCTCAATCTCTTCTAGTTCTTTTTGTTTTCTAGAATGATCAATGAATGTTAGTCAGTGCCGCATATTCACGGAGAGAAAAAAAAAAAAAAAAAAAAAAGGGGATACATACTGAATATCTCCCGCTCTACAGATAAAGCTCCTAATTTCTTTCATTCAGAAGCAATCAGCGCACACACACACACATTCATATCCCAGGGATTTCCCAATACTTTGTCTAGTACCATAAGGCTCGGTTCACATTTTTGCAAATTGGATGCGTTTTGATTCGCATGACGTGTAAAAACACTGATTTCCACTGAAGATATTCACATATATGTGCAAATTTAAAAAGAGTCCTGTGCATTTTTGGAGGACTGCAGTGCGGTTCAGTTGCGAATTCCAGGCTCATTGAGATCTACGGGAACACTTCTGTATCACAGCTGTGTTCAGGATTTCAGCACAGTTTGCTCTCCTGCTACAAAGTTTGACACCCTTTATCTACTATGTATTGGCCAACACTGAAATCGTAGCTGTGACAAAACTGGTCCTGAGCCTTGCAAATTTGCATCAGAATAGCATCAAAAACGCACCTCAAGCGCAGAAAATTTTATTTGAGGTAAAAACGGACATGCAGTTCGCACGTGACATGAGTGAACCCTAAATGAATGACAAGACAAACTTATTTTCATTGAAACTATTGCACAGCATTTAGGCTGAACTCCATATTTTGTTAGACTTTACAGCTTGGCCAAAAACAAACAAACTAATTTCCATCACTAATATGTGAGGCCGCAGGACATGCGGCATTCACTGTATGTAGCGGAGACTTCATACAGCATACCGGACAATGTTCTGGGTTCGAGACAAGACTTCTTGTCTTATACCCAGAACACAGAAGAGTCTACCACAGCGGTGCTCAGCCATTCAGAGAAAGTAGTCTATTCTAGCAATTAATACAAAGCTTCCTCTGACTAAGTCAGAGAGGTGGGCTGATGATGTCACAATATCTGACCACTCAGAGGAAGCTTTGTATTCATTGCTTTTCACTGAACTGCTGAGCGCCACTGTGATAGACTTTGCTGTGTTCCAGGTATAAGACAGGAAGCCGCGGCTCGAACCCTGTAGCGGACGCCTGAGTTCGAGCCACATACAGTTTATAACGCACATCCAGCGCCTCACTTCAGTCCTACTGAGCCAAACAAACCAGCCAACCCAAAACAAACTTTGTAAAGTCTAACAAAAGATTGAGTTCAGCTTTAATGGAGTTCAGCTTTAAAGTGCAACGATGGACAAAATAGGATTTTTATAACAGCTTACCTGTAAAATCCTTTTCTTGGAGTACATCACGGGACACAGAGCGGCATAGTCATTACTATGTGGGTTATATAGATACCTTCAGGTGCTGGCACTGGCAACTTCCAAAACCGGAAGTACCCTCCCCTATATAAGCCCCTCCCATCCGGGAGCACCTCAGTTTTGTACCAAAGCAATAAGTGTCCCCAAAGAGGGGTGGGAGCTCTGTGTCCCGTGATGTACTCCAAGAAAAGGATTTTACAGGTAAGCTGTTAGAAAAATCCTATTTTCTTTCTCGTACATCACGGGACACAGAGCGGCATAGTCATTACTATGTGGGATGTCCTAAAGCAATGCCCAATGAGGGGGGGGTACACCATACATAAGCTGAGCGCTATCAGACATGAGGATCTTTTGCGGCCTGCAACACACTGCGCCCAAAGGCGACATCCTCCTGACTTCTAACGTCCACCTGGTAGAACCTAGTAAACGTGTGTACTGAAGACCATGTTGCGGCCTTACAGATTTGAGCCAGGGAGGCCTGGTGATGCACTGCCCATGAAGTTCCAACTGCTCTCGTGGAGTGCGCCCTAACTTTGAACGGAGGCGGTCTCCTTCTCAAGCCATAGGCTTGCATTATGACCTGTCGAATCCACTTGGCTAAAGTAGATTTTGATGCTGCCTGACCCCTTCTGGGGCCTTCCGGCAGAATAAACAAAGTATCCGTTCTGCGAATCTGAGCAGTGGCTTTTAGATAAGCTTTAACTGCTCTTACTACATCCAAAGAATGCAATAACTTTTCCTCTACCGAACTAGGTTTGGGGAAAAAAGAAGGAAGAACCACATCTTGGTTCAAATGGAACCTCGATACCACCTTAGGAAGAAAGGCTGGATGAGGACGTAACACTACTCTGTCCTTATGGATAACCAGATATGGCTCCCTACAGGACATAGCGGCTAATTCCGACACTCTTTTAGCCGAACAAATGGCTACTAGAAAAATCTATTTCCTGGTGAGAAGAACCAGGGAAATATGCTGTAATGGTTCAACTGGTTGTTTCTGTAGAACCGACAGAACCAGGTTTAAGTCCCATGGACATATGGGAATATTAACCGGAGGGCTAATACGCATCACTCCTTGTATAAAGGCTTTGACTAGTGAATGCGAAGCCAAGGGCCTTTGAAAAAATATTGACAAGGCCGAAATCTGACCCTTGATAGTACTCAAGGCAAGCTTCCTATCTACAGCCCATTGTAGGAAGTCCAGAATCCTACCCATTACGTATTTACGTGGATGCCATTTCTTGGCCTCACACCAGGCGATGTACGCCTTCCAGATTCTATAGTAGATCTGCCTGGATACCGGCTTCCTGGCATTGATCATGGTAGATACCACAGAATTAGAGAGCCCTCTCTTTTTTAGAATGTGGGCTTCAATAGCCAGGCCGTCAAACCTAGGGCTGGTAAGGAAGGGTGGTATATCGGTCCTTGCGAAAGCAGGTCCGGACGATGTGGGAGGGTCCAAGGACTCCCCACAGACATCTTTACAATCTCCGCGTACCATGCTCTTCGGGGCCACGCTGGAGCCACCAGAATCACTGGTTTCTTTTCTACCCTGATTCTGCGGAGTAATCGAGGTAACAATTGTGGCGGTGGGAATGCATATATCAGCTTGAACTGATCACAAGGGAACACTAGGGCATCCGAGCCGCAAGCTAGGGGATCCCTTGTCCAAGAGACAAACCTGTCCACTTTTGCGTTGAATCTGGATGTTAGCAGATCTACATCCGGTGTTCCCCACCGCTGACATATTGTCCGGAAAACCTCGGGATGAAGGGACCATTCCCCTGGGCATAATTGTTGGCGACTTAGAAAGTCCGCCTTCCAATTCTCCACTCCTGGAATGAATACCGCAGATATGGCTGGGACATATCTTTCTGCCCATTTCAGGATGCAATTTACTTCCCTCTGGGCTGCACGACTCCTGGTGCCATCCTGATGAATGATATATGCCACTGCCGTGGCATTGTCCGATTGAATTCTGACAGGGGACCCTTGGAGTTTGGATGTCCATGCTACTAGGGCATACCGGGCTGCTCGTATCTCTAAGAGATTGATGGGCAGGGCCTTTTCTGCATCCGACCATCTGCCCTGGAGAGACCATTGCTCCAGTACTGCTCCCCAGCCTATAAGGCTGGCATCTGTAGTGACCACCTTCCAAGAATCGGACTGAAGGATTTCCCTCTTTCCAGATTCTGGGGAACCAACCACCAACGGAGGCTCTTGCGAACGGAAGGGGACAAGGACATTGGTAAGTCTAGGGCCTGAACTTTTTTGTTCCAGGCTGACAGTATGGCCCTTTGCAAATTCCTTGAATGGAATTGACCGTAGGGTACTGCTTCGAATGATGCCACCATTTTTCCCCAGCAGCCTCATGCACAGGCGTATGGATGGCTGTCTTTTTGTTCCCACTAGGTGGATCAAAGCTCTCAAAGACGACCCCTTTTCTTGAGGCAAGAAAATTTTTCTCTGGTCTGAATCCAGCCTTAGCCCCAAGTATTCCAGACTTTTGACTGGTTTTAGGGCTGACTTGTCTCGGTTGATAATCCAACCGTGATATTCCAGATACTCGATTGTCTCGTGAACAACCACTTCTAGTTTTTCCACTGAGTGGTCTATCAGCAACAAGTCGTCTAGATATGCCATTATCGTTACACCTCGTGCTCTTAGATTGGCCAATAATGGGGCCAGAATTTTTGTGAACACTCGTGGTGCTGTGGCCAGACCGAAGGGTAAGGCTCTGAACTGAAAATGGCGCCCTTCTACCGCAAAGCGTAGAAATTTTTGGTGGGCTGGAAAGATGGGAATGTGCAAATAAGCATCTTTGATGTCGATCGAGGCTAACCATTCCTCCCCTTGTAGGGCAGTGGCCACCGATCGGATCGACTCCATCCGGAAAGTCCTGATATGTAGGAATTTGTTTAGCCCTTTTAGATTTAATATGGGCCTCACGTCCCCGTTTGGCTTCGGGATTGTGAAGAGGTTTGAGTAAAACCCGAACCCCCATTCTTCCAGGGGAACCTCTATAATTACTGCTTGGAGCAATAATTGTTCTAGTGCCAACAGGAGGGATCCTCTCTTCTGGGGATCCCTTGGCACGTTTGACCTTATAAAGTGGGAAGGAGGGGAGTCTTTTAACTCCAATTTGTATCCCAGACTTACTGCGGAGAGCACCCATCTGTCTCTGATCGTGTCCCGCCAGGTCTCTGTGAACAACTGAAGTCTTCCCCCCACCCGATTGAGTGGGGGCAACCCTTCATGCATTTGACTTTGGGGGAGGTTTTGTACCTCTCCTGCTCCAGGGCTTCTTGTTACCCTGCAATTGTCCCTGATTTTTACCTCCGGGATTTGACCGAGGAGGCCGTCGGAACTGTTTCACAGCCGATGTCCTAGGGACTGGAGAAGCAGGCCTCTTAAAAGAGGGACCTCTAACTCTGTTTTTAACCGGCAAAAGTGTACTTTTACCGCTGGAAATTTTCTGGATATATTTGTCCAGGTCTTCCCTGAATAAGCGTTCACCATGAAATGGGAAGCTGACCAGCAATTTTTTTACAGGGAGCTTCAGCAGACCAGTTTTTGAGCCATAGAAGCCTGCGCATATGTACTACAGACAGCGTAAGGCGGGAGGCCTGAAGGATTAAATCCTTTATAGCGTCCACCGCAAAGCATAAGGCTCTAGGTAGATCAGCTAGGGCAAGAGCCTGCTGATCTGGCAAGTCCCTTAAGACCTGTTTCAACTGATCCTTCACTGCTTGGCAGACCCCAATAGCTGCCACTGCTGGTTGTGTCACCAAGCCTGCTGTAGCAAAAGCAGATTTTAATAAGGACTCTAATTTTTTATCTATTGGGTCCTTGAACATTTGGACATTATCTACTGGACATGTCAGTGATTTATTCACACAAGAGATGGCTGCGTCCACTGTAGGGATCTTCCATTTTTTGACGAACTTATCCTCCATGGGATAGACCACCTGAAATCTCTTGGGGAGTAAATATTTTATCAGGATGCTCCCAATCCTGGTAAATGAGCCCTTCCAGTAAAGGATGGATCAGAAAGGAACAAACAGTCTGGGGAGCTTTTAGCGACCCCAACGAGGAGACAGAAGTGGATGATGGCTCCGCAAGGGGCATTTTAAATGCTGATCGGACCATGTTAGTCAGGGACTGAACCCATAATCTTTCAGCATGTGATGCTGAGAATGGCTCTTCCACTGTTGATTCCTCTACAACAGAATCGACCTCATCCTGATCCCCCTCAGGTAGGTCGATCCCTGTATGGGACTGTTGCTCCGCTAACAGGCACTCTGAGGGAGGAGACGGAGATCGAGTGCTTTTTCCCTGTGACAGGGAAGCAGCGATCAATGCTGACAATCTCTCTTCCAGCCCTCCCAGAGCTGAGGAAAAAACCTCCTCTGTTACATACACAGGAGCAGGTGAACTGAGGACAGCCACAGTACCAGGTACTCCTGAGGGTGCTCTACGGTCACTAACCTCTGATTCTTCAGGGGAGATTGGTGCAGCCGAAGCATGCCCAAGATCCTCAGAGCCCGATGGAGACCCCCTATGCTTCCTGGGATTTTTAGTCCCGGAGTTTTTAGACGGCATATTCCTAAGCCCAAAGCTGAGGTATTCCAGCCGAAATACACCACTTACTGACAATAGTCTAGCACAAATGCTGCTATAAAAACAGTTGGTGTCTACTAATGTGCCTTTCTATGGGGATGCCTGCATCAACCGCTTGCTGTATGCCTTTTTTAAATGTTGCCAGCTCTGTCTCTGCACTCCATAGCCAGCTCACAACCCATAATTGTGTTTTTTAACATGCTGGGACGCCCGCACATGCGCAGAAGCACTGCGGCGCGCACAGAGCGTCATCCCCCAAGCTCCGCCCCCTTTCCCATCTCACCTCTATATATAGAGGCGCGCGCACGCGGCCACGTGCGCCTTCGGCGCTCTTTTTTGAAAAGGGAAACTAGGGACAAGAGCTAGGGCCCCTTTTGCCGCAGGCCAGGGGATGGACGAGCATTGCAACATGGCAGAGGAAGCAGTTTCCCACAAGAGAACTCACCATCTGCCTGGACTTGCTCTGATGAAAAGAAACTAGTCCACATGACAAGAAAACGTTCCACAGCGGCCTCTAGTGGATTAACACAGGTACCGCAGTCTATATATATTTTTTTTTTTTTTCTTGACCACTATTAAAATTATTACATTTTTTTGTAGTTACAGGCATGCATAAATATTTAGCGGGAATACCGTTAGGTAACAGGCAGAAAGACATATTAGGCTTGGGGGTCCCCTCAATAGAACCAAGTTCCTGAGGGGCCCCCACTTACCTTTTCCCCGCCGCAGGACTCTGTTTGGTCCACAGAAGCCCAAACTTCACCTATCACGGCAGGCATTGTAATTAAACCTTCAGGGACCGGGTTCCCAAGGATTCCACTCCCCTGGACCTGTATAGCACCCTGCACAGAAAACATCTTGGTCGTGGGTATGACCAGAGCTCTGGATCCCAGGGTCCAGCTCTCCTAAGAGAAGCATTACAGGCAAAACCTTGCTCTTCTCTGCAAGGCCCGGGTACCGACCGTTTAGCTATGAAGCTTTTTTGGTCGGATCCGGAATAGCTTACTGAGGCCCAAAAGAACCTGTACACAAGCTCAGTGAAAAACACATGTTACTTCTTGGCCAACACCTTAGACACTGGCAAAAAACTGAGGTGCTCCCGGATGGGGGGGGGGTTTATATAGGGGAGGGTACTGAAGGTATCTATATAACCCACATAGTAATGACTATGCCGCTCTGTGTCCCGCGATGTACGAGAAAGAAATAAAACAAGTATGATGCAGGCTGTCAATAGCACTAACAAAGCAGTCTTTTTTCTTCCTTCAAGGGTCCCCCGTTATATTACACGTTTTATTACCTGCTGATCCTGCCAGTAAGTCAGTTTTTCAACTTACTTCAAAAAGACCAAGCTGTCCAGCAATAGTGGCAAATAGAGGGTTGAAGAAAATGAAATATTCTGCTTTGCAGAGACACAGGATCCATGCCATCCCTTCTGTCAGAACGGCGATCTGCCTTGTTTACATAAGCAGACTGCCATTCTGCTCGATGATTGGTGGGTGCCGGCAGACAGAGTCCACGGTACCTGCCTCTGGGCTCACAGCATGAGCGAGCTGCCTTTGGCACGCATGCACGTTTCCATACCTGGAAGAGCCGGATCACGAAAATATAAGCAAATCTGGCGAGAGGTACTGCCCTGTAGCAGTAAAACTGCTATGGGGCGGATCTCGAGTGGATTACCATATACCACTATATATATGAACAAAAGTCTTTTCCATCTATAGAACTTTTGAAATTTCAATACAGAGTATGTCAAAATGGCAGAATTTTAAGCCACAGGTTGAACTCCCATGTTTTAAAAAATAAAATAAAAATGTTACCAATGCTTTAGTAAGGTGGACTTTTTTTATGCCTTTTTTGCTTCAGTTGAGCAACTCAGAAACCCCAACACTTAAAAGAATAGAGTCCAGCAGGTATATATGTGTATAGAAGGTAAATGTAAGCCCACCCGTTGCTTACACAGTGTTCTTTGTGGGATTTGATGCTTTTATAGCTTGGTTTTCCCCAGCGTGTCATCACATTTCCAGTCCCTAAGCTCTGTATCATTTTAACTGAAGTAATAGGCCCCAAAGCAGGTCTATGGGGACTTCTCTGTTGTCATAAATTATCCTAACCACAGACACAACTTCTCATTCAAGCATGACATTCTTTAAATGTTTTTGATACAATAAATCTCTTGCAGACAGGCAGGCCTTGTGCCCAATACATTTTCATAAGAATACTTGCAACCTCAATAGCATTTACAGCCTATTAGGTTTGATTTTTTATTTAATTTTTTGGTCACCTGGTATACAGTTCAATCTAGAAGCATTTAGAATAGCTTTAATAATCTCTCAAATGTTGCTGCAAGATCAGTTCTCACCCTTTGCTTCAGGACTGCAGAGAAAGATGCAATGTATCTGCCAAGATCTGGTTGTACTAAATCTATTAATACACTATTAGTATGTGCCCATATTGCAGGGTATGCACCGATGTGGTGTGAGTGTGTGATACAGTGGGGAAAATTATCATTTGATCCCCTGCAGATTTTGTAAGTCTGCCCACTTACAAAGAAATGAAGGGTCTATAATTTTTATCGTTGTATTTTAAATAATAGAGACAAAATATCAACCAAAAATTCTGAAGAAAAAAAATACATTAAAACAAATGTTTTAATTGCAGTTGAGTAAGTAAAATAAGTGATCCCTAAGCAAAACATCACTGGACTGCAACAACATTTGTATGCTTTTTTTTGGTTGATATTATGTCTCTATCAATCATTTAAAATATACCGATGATACAAATTATAGATCCTTCATTTCTTTGCAAGAGGGCAAACTTACAAAATCTGCAGGGGATCAAATAATTATTTCCGCCGCTGTATAAAAGAGCTAAAACTCTGTGCATCTAAACAAAACCCTAAGTCAGAGTAAATAATGTTACGCCCCTTAAGGCTGCGGCTTCTGGTCTACCCATCGACTGGATGAAAATCTCAAGCAAAGAAGAACCACTCGCGCTCCAATACACCCAAATCCCCGGCTGGCTGAGACCCTCCTGCTTTTCACCCATCGGGTGGAAAATTTCAGTGTGAAAGAGGTCTAATTTGTTTTAGAGATATTTATACTGACCACTGCAATTTTTCTGCATGGTCACTAGAGGGAGCAGTTTCCACTCCTTTTGCGAGAACGGTCTTCCTTATTACATTGCTCTGGCACAATATATTACAGTGGACTCGCTCGCACCATGATACCAAGCACACAGGTGTTTTAATCGTTTATATGCCTGTCTTGGAATTGTGATTTATGCTGCTATCCGTATTGCCTTCTGCACCCTTCTACTCCTTTCTTTCTTCCCTCCCTCCCATCCCTCTACCTGCCCGAATTAAACGTACTAAGATACAGCGTCTTGTGGCTTACCCTCTACCTGCATTCTCATACTCTATGAACCACGACGTCCCCCATAGCCCTCTGGATAGCCTCGCTTAACTGCCGAGGAGTTAATACCCCAGAGAAACGTAAACCGCTCTTATATAATTTTCACAAATCTCGTACTCCGATCTTACTGCTTCAGGAAATGCACTTTCGTTCAGACTTTGTATCGTCCCCCGCAAACAAGCACTTTAATAGTTGGTATCAAAGCACAAAGACCTCAGATAGATCTAGGGGTGTCTCGATTGCACTCCACAGCTCCTTTACTCTGGAAATTTTAGATTCCTGTATTGACCCCTTGGGCAGATATTTGTTTCTAAAGTTAAAATTTATACAGACTATATTTACAATTGCTAGTGTACCGTATTTATCGGCGTATAACACGCACTTTTTCACCCTGAAAACAGAGTGAAAATAGCATGTGCGTGTTATACGCCGATATCATTAAAAAAACTCAATGGTACATACTGTATATTAGCGTCCTGGGGGGTGCGATCTCAGCCGAGCAGACACCATCAGAGACAGCCGACAGCCCAGGGGACCTGGGAGTCCCGGGACACTCAGACCCAGCATTGTAGACCTCCGCGGCAGACATCCTCCTGTTAGACTGTGGCTTCTGTGTGCAGTGTAACTCTTGCGGCCGTCAGAGCGTAACCACGGTAACGCTCTGCACTGCTCGCGAGAGTTGAGGCTGACAGGAATCTGGCGTGTGGATGACAGATCTTGGACTCGGCAGGTAAAAATTCTTTGAAAAAGCTCATAAAAAAAAAAAAAAGTCTGCCCAGGGGGGAGAGCAATGAAATATAATGCCAGTGGGGGGGGGGGGGGGGGGGGTTTGTGGGAGACAATGAATTACACTGCCTGACAGGGGGGGGAGGGGGAGCTAAGAGACACACACAACACACACTACCTGACAGGCCCCCCTCCCTGCAGAGTTTGTGTCTCTTTGCCCTCCCTTGTCAGGCATCAGTGTGTGCACTGGTCTTAACCACTTCAGCCCCAGAAGGATTTACCCATTTTCTTTGTTAAAACAGTTGCTTTTACTTTCAAATTATGTTATTTAAATATTTACCTTGTAAGTGGTATAAATGTTAATATAAAAAAAAATTCTGAGCTACCCTTATTTTGCTTCAAAGTTCTTTATTTAAAATTATTATTTTTTTTCCTGAAACTTCCCTCTTAAATTGGGGTGCGTGTTATACGCCGGCGCGTGTTATACGCCGATAAATATGGTATATCTTCCCAATCAGGAACAGCTCAACTTCCTCTCCTCTGACAGGGCATTTGCTTACTCCCAACTTTCTGAAATGGGAATGAGGGACACATGTTGGCAAAAGTATGTAGGCATAAGACACACCCCCTGCCACACCGCCCTCAAAAGGAGAATTGTACAAAAAAAAAAAAAAAAAAAAAAAAAAAAAAAAACACACACACGATTAAAGCATTTGTTAACCCAAAAAATAAACAATAAAGATCCTGTTCCTTTAAAGCATGTTATACAGCACAGTGCTTGTGCTGTGTATTTGGCCCCCTGTAACACCTGTAATACCTGGCTGATCCTGCCAGTTTCTACCCTCCCCTCTGTACGCTGTCCACAATATATCAAGGCAGCTGAGCCCTGACACCGTTGTCGGCATATGTGTCTCCGTCATATGCTGCCATCTGCAGCTGTCCTGTCTCTCTCTGTCCTCCCCCTCCTCTCCTTGCCTGCCATCTCTCACTATCGCTGATCTGCTCCTCTCCCCACTGCTTCAAAACTAACTGATCTGTAGATCATCCCCTCCATCAGATAAAAAGCCTTGTCCTAGTGCCTATGCTTTATAAAAAGAAAAAAAAAAAAAAAAAAAAAAAAAGGGAGTTCTACCTGTTTTAACAGTACCTTCCAGCGATCACAAGACTCCAGGCTCTTTGCTCCTCTCTGGCTGAGAGCCTGGAGTCATCGTAATCGCTGGGAGATGCTGTTAAAACAGGTAGAAATTTTTTTTTTTTTTTTTTATATATAGCACAGGCACTAGGATGCAGCTTTTTATCTGACAGAGGGGATGATATAATGATGAGATAGTGGCTCAACAACCACTTTAAACCCATAAGTGTTTTTTTTACCACTGCTATTCCTTTATACTGGCTTTTGGAATTTACAAATGTAGCAATTTAGAAATTGGATGAAAGGTTTAGCACTGGGAAAAACACTTTGATAGATCGTGTATTTTATATACTATATAGATCAGACCAAAATGAGGGTCAAATGAGGAAAGAGGGACTTTTAAATCAGGGACAGTAGGGAGGTATGCGTTTGGAAGCTTTTGGGACCCTCAACTTGATTGGAGGAGGATCAGTACATGGTTCATATTGTAGAATCGAATATATTTTAATGTCAGTCACTGTTAGATTTCAATCCTTCCTTCTCTATTGGACTGTATGTTCTGATCATGCTTCAGTGCACATAGCTTTGGGTAGGCTACCCCTCCCTACAAGTAGACAATCATGACGACTAAACGACAACCTGCTCACAGACTTAGCTTGCACAACTGGGATCTCTAAGGCTATTAGGGACTTCATACAAACCCATACTGCAGACACTACTCCCTCTATGACCAAATGGGAAGCTCTGATGTGCGTCTTGTGTGGCATCTTCATCCAACATGGATCTCAGTTTAAGTGTGCCTGCACAGCGGATATCAAACGCCTGTTTGCCCTTATCTCTTCTCTAGAGGCATCACATAAGCGCACTCTAGATCTTACAACCCTGGAAGAGCTATCCAACGCAAGAAGAGATCTCCTCCAATTGCTGACAGAGCGCTCCATGACAGCACGTGACAAACGCAAGACGCCTGCATTATACTCAAGCCAATAAATGTGGCAAACACTTGGCACTGGTTATTCACCCGAAACAAAAGCAACATATTTCCCATATCCTCACCTCCACCATTAATAAACTTCATAAAAATTCGGAGATTGTTTCTGAATTTTGAAAATGCTATTCGTCCTTGTATAATTTGCCCCTCCCGTCGAGTCTTGGCACTCCCCCCAAAGTAGACTTGTCGGGAATAGCTAAATGCATACAGGACGCCACTTTGCCTGAGATCCAATCTAGTGCTCTTGAAGAACTAGAAACGTCAATCACTATCTTGCATTTTCTATCTGATATCAAGAGCCTTAAAACTGGCAAAAGTACGGGCCTGGCCAGGTACATGCCCCGCTTCTAGCCCCAATGATGGCACAGGCATTTGAGGAGATAGATGACACTCATCCTTTGCCATTCCAGTTACTTCAAGCACAAATAGCAGTTATGCCCAAACCAGGAAAAGATCCCTTGAGTTGTAGTAACTATAGACCCATTTCAATTCTGAATGTGGACCTTAAGTTATTCTCGAAAATTTTTGCAAACCATGTAGCCCCTTTACTTCCAAACCTGATACATGGTGATCAAGTCGGTTTTATCCCTGGTCGGGAGGCAAGGGATAACACGACAAAGACACTCCATTTAATCTCATATGCACAACGTAAACACATCCCTGTCCGTCTATTTGCTTGTGACGCTGATCAAGCATTTGACAGGGTGAATTGGTCTTTTCTTCAATTATCCATACAACAGATAGAACTGGGACCCAAACTATTATCTAAAATTATGTCACTGTATTGCACTCCCTTGGCGAGGGTCTCAGCCCTGTAATGGCAACATCATGGCAACATCACCAACCCAGACTAAAATACAAAGTGCTATGCTCTCACAAACTTATTGGGGGATTGGGTCTTCCGGACTTTGAAATCCATCATGCTTCATCTATTATTTCCAGATTACTCCAATGGCTTCCCTATCCATTGACCAAACCCTCCACAGTGGTTTAACAAGATATGGCACTAGTAGACCTCCGTGCACTACTATGGGGATATAATGCTAAATTCAGCACCATGTCAATGATCTCCCCGCTAATCCTAGCGGCGTTATCAGTATGGTATCGTCGGCGGAACTTTTATCCATCCTTCCGGGCTCAGATAAATTCCAGAAGATGAACCTTCTCAGGTTCTTTGTGTCAGCGGCTCAACACCTCATTACTTTTTGGTAAGTTTTGGAAAACTGAGGTGAAGAGAAAAAGACAAACATCCTAAACTGTGGTAAGTTTGGATCCATTATACTTGGAGAGATGGTCTCTTTAGGCAGAAAGTCTATCCAAAAACTCGGTAGAAGATGTTCTACCGAGTTTTTGGATAGATTTTCTGCCTAAAGAGACCATCTCTCCAAGTATCTCAGAGGTGGATTAATATTTATTGCAGTGGACTACATATAGTGGATGCTACAGCCCAGATTCTCACCATAGAGTTTTTCAGCTGGTAGAATATTCTGCTGAAAATACATACCGCATACTGTATCCATTTCCCTCCGCTCTTTTCCCTTTCTTGACTTTCTTTTCTGTACTTGCCCCTGTGCACACCCTACCCAATTTAATTTACTGGTTGTGATTCACCATTTTCAAAGTATGGTTATTTAATGTTACACATGTCTTTACGTGGCATTGGTTTACCACTATCCCCCCCTCCCCCTTTTCTATTTTGTACCCCCTACTGCTTTATTTGAAAAATAATTCAATAAAAAATACATTCAACCTAATTGAATCGTTGACAGGATAATCGTAATCGAATCGAGAGACCAGTGAAGATGCGCACCTCTAGTAATGTGTGCTGCTTTTAAAGAATATATCTCTTTGTTGCTTATCCCTGCTTTACAGGGATAAGAGACAGATCACACCCTCGGTACAGAGATTTGTGTTGATTGTCAACACAGGGCTCTGGGCTGTGATTGGATACAGCCGATCAGCAGGTCCCAACCATGAATCATTGGCCGGAACTTGCTGACAGGCTCCCGCCATGTACAACCGGTGTAAACCCAGAAGCAAGCAGCGACGTACCAGTACATTGCTTTGCCTGCACAAGCCACCTGTCCGCAGTACATTGCAGGCGGTTCACAAGTGGTTAATGTGTGTTGCCCACCTTCTGCCTGGCAAGAATGAAAGAGATAGGTGTTACATACGATAAAAGAATAAAACCGTTTCCTGTATTGCTAATCTATACAAGTTGCTAATGTTTTATTCATCTGACCCTTACCGTTCCTCTTCTTTTTGTTTTTCTTCAGCTTCCTTCTGTTTTCTCTTCTGCTCCTCTCTCCGTTGTTCAAGTTCTTGCAATTTCTGCCGCTCAAGATGACGCTTTTTAATAGATGTTTCAGTCAGATGCTTTGTTTTATCGAAGGAAACCTGGAAGTTGAAAAGGGTAAAAGATTTAGGCAAAATAATGTTTTGTTTCCTCCATTTATTATTTTATTTTGAAGTGAAAAAGAACATTATGATGAATGAATTATGCCTGGTGACAATATATTTAGTCTTCTAATTTTTCAGCTAATTAAAAAATATTTACAGAGTAAATGAACAGCAAACATATTTCCACCCTTCTGCCTAAATTCCCTCTTTATAGTGTACTCAAAAAAAGGATACTTCACTTTTGGAGAGATAAAAGCAGACTGGATCAGAGTGATTTGTTTTAGTACCCATGGACACTATATGGTGGAAAGTAGGGATTCACCGATATTTTACCGGCGAGTATGCGTGCTGATACTTTCGGTCAAGTACTTGCCGATACCGAGTATCGTTACCTGGGATTTGAACAGGAATGTGGTATGATTCCTGTACACGGGGTAAAAAAAAATGCTCATACAGGAGTTTTGTGTTTTGCCTGTAGAAGCAGCTCAATAACGTTAAACTCTCCTAAACTCGCCTACTGTGTACAAAAACGCTCTATATGTGACCGTTTTTTTTTTCTGCCAATGGAACTGGCATTTTTTTTCTTTTAAGTCCAGTATGCATGGAACCTAAGTGGATGAGAAAATAAAATAAAACAAACTGCGGTTTATTTCTAGACTTCCCTAATTTGGTGCCATTAAGCCAGATAATTGTTGGCTTTGTAATTAGCAGCCAGTGACACTTGGGACTGATGGCGGCGATACAAAAATACTTAGTAACTTCTCCCAAAGGGATGGAAAGTTATTACTGAAGTGAAGAGCTACATACACTACTGTATGTTCTATACTTCTCCAATCTTTCCATGGTTCCACTCTATACATGGTGCAATACGATCTGTACTCCACACCTCTTCAGTCTATACACTTTGCTGTATTCCCCATACTCAACACAGCTCACTGTATTTATACCCTGTTTTGTCTGCAATTTCTCCCAGAGTAACTAAATACAAGTCTGTCTTCACTATCACAATTAACCTGTACGTCAATGTTAATTTTTACGTCAAATTTCAGTTAAAAACTTTTGAATAAAATGCCATTTTAGTCATCTGAATTGTTTGTCGTATTTTAGTTGACTAAAATCTTACGGTTTTAGTTCAATTGTAATGCATTATTTAAAGCGTTTATTACCCCAAAACTTCATATTCCAGATATGTACCTGCTTTACCATGTACTTGTAGGAGAAAGTATCCTGTTCTCTTTGTATTGCTTCCTTTATGTGAAATCCCTGGTGTTCCTGCCAGTCTCTCTGCTTTCCTATTAAGAACTGACCACACCTAGCAGGAGAGCACACCGTGGTAAATGCTCTAGCTATGCTGGTAACTCTGTGTACTCTCCTCCAATGATCAGACTTGTCCTGACACCTCCCCGCTGCACAGCCATTCACTTTTAAGCTCAGTGTGCTGCTGCTCCCCCCCCCCCCCCCCAGCTCTTGTACAGCTGAGAACAGAGAAAATGTAGGAACGTCCATTTAAAAAAAAAAAAAAAAAAAAAAAAAAAAAAAAAAAAAAAAAAGGGGGAAATAGGGTATTTATAATGTATTTTTATATCTTTACAAAAATGTTTTGCCTTTCATTTCAATTTTAAACTGAATGGGTTGTTTTATAAGATGATCGTTTACAATTCTCTAGAACTGCCAAACTCATACTCCTGGAGTAAAAATCTAAACGTTATTTATGATATTAAAGTGATACTAAAGTAAAAGTTAAATATAACAAAACATGTTCTACTTCCCTGCTCTGTAAAATGGTTTTGTACAGGGCAGCCCTGATCCTCCTCTTCTCGGGTCCCTCTTCGGTGCTCCTGGACCCTCCCTCCTGTCCAGTGCCCCCACACCAAGCAGCTTGCTATGGGGCCACCCGAGCCGAGGTTACCCGTGTCCATTCAGACACTGAGCCATGGTTCAGCCCCGCCTCTCTCCTGATTAGCTAACTGACTTTGATTGACAGCAACGGGAGGAGCCAATGGTGCCACTGCTGTGTCTCAGACGATCAGGAGTGAGTCCCGGACGGTCGAGGTACTCATGCACATCGCTGGATAGAGATGGGGTTCAGGAAAGTATTAGGGGGCTGATACACACAGAAAGTTTATTATCCTAATGCATAGAATGCATTAAGATAAAAAAAAAAAAAACTTCTGCCTTTACAACCACTTTAAGGTTAGAACATGCACTACAGACACAGATTTAGGCGTTGTGATATACAACGTCTTTATTAATAAAACCAAGTTTTACAAACAAAAATTATGCTTTTTGACAAACAGAAGTGCAACTTGAAAATATAACAAAAAAAAAAAAAAAACACACCGTAAACTCTATTGGCCTAAATACTGTATATTACCAAAATTGAATAATAGGAAAAAAAAAAAAGAAAAGCCTTTCTTGTTTTTATTTTCTTTCAGCAGCTTAGTAGATGCTCCCTACTTATTCTTATGTAGTAGTGCAGTGCTTTCACATCAAATTTCTTTTTAGTGTAGTGGGGGCGCTATGTGAAAATTTAGGGGTAGTCTGAGCCAGTAGTTGGGCTCAGACCACTCATTGATTCATTATTGCTTCTGCTCTGGGTGTGATACTGCCTGGCTGTAGTGTTCTCTGTTGACTGTAGGTGGCACTGTCACCACCGGCATAGGTTGAACTACAGGGGGTATCACAGCACCTTGGGTGTCCTCTCTCGGCAGCCGTGCAGTGGGCGTGGTCTACCCGTTGTGCATGCTGGGAGAGGGTACATAAGGGGCAGACGCCATTAGGCGGCGCGCGTTCCAGGGGACCCTTGGTCCTGTAAGTGTGCCTCGTATGGCACGAGGTGCGCGTGTGTGTTTGGGCCTCGGGCACCTTTAGCCCGAGGCTGCGCTGCCGCATGGTAGGCCCAGCTTTGCTGGCTAAGGCCTACACCTCAGAGAAGGATCCCAGGCTGCCCACCTGTAGGGAGCCCACCTTTAGGAAAGGAGACCAGGGGAGGATCAGTCCCGGAGGAGACTGGCGACGGTACTGCTGTCTCGGGAAGAGGCCTGGAAACTCGCCTAAAGAGGGATTCATCATCTTAGTCACAAGCCCTGCAATACACCAATCTGGTACAAAGGTTTCTCTCATTATTGCTTGGCTGGGAGGTTCAGGACTATTGACAATCCTGTGGCAGAGGATTTCCTGATCGCATCCTTGGAACTTAACAAGTTATCCGTGCTCCATCCCAGCTGCTAGGACTGCTCTCATAGGGACTATCCGCGAGAGCAATACCCACTCAGGCTTGAGTGGCGACAAAAGACCGATACTGAGCTTTAAGTGTTGTGTGCCTGAACCCTCTCTCTCTCTAGTATAAAGAATACAACCTTACTGATTGGGTTTTACTCCTGTGTGGACATTGGCCTTATTCTGAGAGACTGCTGCCTAGACAACGGAAAGAAAGGATCCACTCTAGAGAGGTAATTGCTGCAAGACCCAAACAATAACACCGCTCGCTCCACTCTATACACAGGGAGGGGATACCGGGCAAGTAGCAGGTGTGCCCCGCTATTGACGGAGTAGAGTGGGGTCTGTGTGCTACATTCGTTTTAGTGAGTCTTTTGACTAAAATGACATTTTAGTTTTAGTCAACTAAAATAGTGAAAATGTTAGACAAAAATATTTTTGTCGACTAAATTAACACTGCTGTGCACAGACATCAAAATGTTTCAATTGTATATTTATTAATACCAAGATTACAAGCAAAGCCTGCTTAGAAAACTCACCTTTATATTACAAGCAATAGCTTTGTCATCATCCCCTTTATACATTAGCTTCATGCCACGCAAAACATTCATGGCCTTTATAAAGCCCATATACTCCTTGTACTGTACATAAGCTTCAAAGTTTAAGGTTCCTCCAAAACTGAACGTATGAAAGCTTCTACCCGTCATTTCTTCTCTGTAAGGGTCAAGCATGGGGATGTCTACATTCCTGATTTCTCCAAAGATGCTGAAGACCTTTATGAGGACTTCTTCACTTGGCTTCTCAGAGCCACAGTCTTTAACAGCAAACCACTTGCATGGAAGGCCTTCCAAATAGATTGTGTCTGGTCTCTCTCCTGGCTGATTTTCATTCATATCTCCTGCATCACGGAAGAAAGAGTCCCAGTCATGTCTGGTGGGGAAATCGATTTTATACTCGGCAGCTCTGACTTTCAAGATGTCCGAGAACCCACTCAGTTTTATACTCTTACCATCCAGAGCACTTATAAAAGCCTTCACCAATCCCTTATTCTCTACTTCCCCCTCAAAGCGGATGAAGTCCATGGTGCTTTTGGAGATACGTAAAGTGGAAAATTGGTGGTTAGTCACCATGCCTTTAAGACGCTCCATAACTTCCCAGTTTGAGATGGATTTTCCAGGTTGCTTTAGCTGAGGCAGTGCCACTCTGATGACAATCTTGGAGATGGGCTTTAGGTACAGCCCATGCGACTCACATAGCACCACAGCTTCGGAGGTATCGTGCACTATGGTAGCAGCTGCCATAGTATTCACTTTCCTGTTGATTGATAAATAAAAACATTTTATGAAAAGCACATATCAAATTTAGGCCATATCCTACACAATATGTATACTAAATTTTGCCCATTGTCACCAGGCCTGAAAAAAAAACAGGACATTCAAAATTTTGAGTTGATATCATAACAGAAATTAAAAGGAAATATTCCAATCGGGTCACCAATGCCAGTGACAACTATCCAAGGCCTGGTTCACACCAGTGCGACTTGTCACGAGTCTTAAGTTCAAAAGTTGCATGGCAAGTCACACCGCATTAACGGGAATTGAACGGTTCCAATTGGTGTGACTCAAGTCACCAAGGGACAGGAGACTGCAGGCCGGCCGGCTTTTTACATTGAGAGGATTTATCATCTTTCCTGTAAGTGTATTTTAGTTTTTTTTTTTTTTTTTCCATTTTACGGTAATACACTATTGAGTGTTTTTACTTTCTGGGACCATTTGTGACCCGAGGTCAATTCCTGGTTTATCGCTCTGGACTAGTTTTTCCCACTGGAGAGTGTGGACTGCTGATGGGCTTGATATCCCCTTGCCTCTGGTAAGCAGCACATTCATATGTTGGTGGATCACGGGTGTTGCATGGAATATTGCATAAAGATCTTCCCTCAATATTTTCTCACCATCCTCCACGGATTATTTCCATCACGGTTTACTTCTATTAGAAAGTTGGGACTGTATTATTGGTTTATCATTACATATCTTCATACTGGATGTGCTTATTGAGTTCCCCTTTACATATCCCTTATACATACAACACTTTCACATATGGTATATGGTTTATGCACTTTGTCTATGATTGACTGATTTCAATATCGGTTCCTAATGTTGTAGCGGAGCTGTTTATTGTTCTGTTTATTTTTTATGTGCATCACATGAATACAGCTGCTGCTGTACGTCCTTTTTCTTTAGTTAGCGCAGTTTTCCTCCCTTTTTTCCCACGTTACAATTTGGGCGGACGGCTGGGAAGTGATAAAAAAAAGGGGGGGGGGCTTCAAAGCAGATGTCCGCCCCCAAAAAAATTAAAAACCAGCACCTACACATACTGCAGTTGCCAGCTTTTAATAAATGGACACACACCTGTCCTGGAGTTCAGCGATGTCGGCACGCAGCTGATGTTTCCATCAGCTGTAGGGTGCTGCCGCCACCATTTCGGGTAAGGGTACCCGGCAGTGTAGCCTTTTGGCTTCACACCGGGGACCCTACTGCGAATGCGCAAGGCTCGCTCCTCTCTCCTGCTGGCCCGGCGACAGGGGAAGGAGGAGGGACCCCCAGCCGTGACGTCAATACCCGCGGCTGAGGCCTCCAGGAGTGGGAAAGGATACCTGTCAAAGACCGGTATGCTTTCCCCCTCCCCCTGAAAAGGTGCCAATTGTGGCACCTGAGGGAGGAATGAGATGAATGGAAGTTCCACTTTTGGGTGGAACTCCGTTTTAATATCATGGGACCAAAATTACACAAAAAAAACTCATGTACCTTGTGGAGCTTCAAGTGATGAAGGTAGAGATGTGATCAGATGTATATGTGGGCTTGGAGCTCATTCACACCAGTCTATAAATGAAAACACACCTGGGCTGCTGTACGTTGTGTATGGGCGCTACAATGCACTGTAACAAGGCATTGCAGGTTTTTTTTCTGGCAACTTTATTGACATATCACAAAATGACACCTCATTCAGTTCTATGCACCAAAACAGGTTGGGGCGTGCTGCGGTGACATGCCAAGTAAAAATAAAGACGTGACATTTTTGTGCCCTAAAGCCTTGTACACGCGGGGGGGAATCCCGTCGAAAAAAAAACGTTGGTTTTCTCGACACGATTTCTGGCAAGCTTGTCTTGCCAAGCCCTACGTACACACGCGCCATTCAAAAGAGTCGCCGTTCTTTTGAATGGCAAGAACGCAGTGACGTCATCGACTACAACGAGCCGGCGCTCGTCACATTCGATGCCGTTATCTTGCTACACCCTACACTACCCTTGTATGCCAACACTGCCGAAAATCCCGATGAGAAATTAGAGCAGGTTCTCTATTTTTCTCGTCGAGATTCCCGGCAGTTTTCCTGGCGAGAAACCATACACATGAACGTTTTTCTTGGCAAAAGGCTCTCCCAGCAGTTTTCTTGCCGAGAAAACCGGTCGTGTGTACGAGGCTTACCTGTCTGGTGTGAACACAGCATATTGTTCTCTATGGGCCCTTGTGTTCAGCCCTGGTGAGCACTGATTTATATATAAAGCCAGGAAGGAACATTTATAAAGGGAAAGGATTCCAGGGACATCCCTTACAAAGCACACATTGTCCCTGGAAATAAGGGAAAGTGTCACCTAGGATGTGAGTGATCCCTACACACAGTCACATATGGTCTGCAGCACTCACAATGCACATGTCCTGAATGCATCTCATATGAGAACTGTATAGAGATGAACTGATCAGCATCCATATATAACACCCTCCCTACCGTATACTGTACCTCCTCTGTCACCCAGCTCTACAGACACCGCTCATACATCCAGCAAGGAAGAACAACGAGCCGCCGTGCATTGTGGGCAAAGGGGCGGGGTCAAATCTCCCCTTCAACATTTCCGGTGTAGCCGTAGTACGCCACAGTTTCCAGGGCGATAAAGCGGGCGCATAGAGCAGGTGTGCTATCAGAAAGCGCCACCCATCAGAGTATGTAACGGAAGTGACGTTCCGGTGCGGCCATCTTGGTACACCCCGCACTCTGTACGCAGTGTTCCTACAGTCAGAAGGCGGCAAGCGGACATCTTTTTACACCCACTGAAGTCTTACATTTCACACTTAGTTTTATCAGTAAACTCAACTTATATAGTCAAATACGGTATTTAGCAGTAGGTCTGATTGTTTTGATGTAGAATTTTAAAAGCAGCGGCAAGCCTGCTAATCTCACACGTTTGCTAATCTGACAGAACACCGCTGCTTTTAAAATTCAACATCAAAACAGTCATACGGATTTCTAAATACCCCATTTCACTATATAAACTGAGTTTAGTGGTAAAAATAAGTGTGAAATGCAAGACTCCGGTGGGTGTAAAAAGATGTCCGCTTAGCGACTTCAGACTCTAGGCTTACTGCGGACGAGTGTGGGGTGTACCAAGATGGCCGCGACGGAACATAGCTATGGTTGCATTTTCTGATGGGTAGCAGCTTTCTTATAGAACACTGATGTTTCGTCAGATTAGGTAACTATTCAGATTTTGTAACGGAAGCGACGTTCCGTTGCCGCCATCTTGCTACACCCCACACTCGTCCGCAGTAAGGATACAGTGAGAACACGGCAAGCGGACATCTTGTTACACTCACCAGAGTCATGCATTTCACACTTATTTTTAACAGTAATCTCAGTTTATTTAGAGAAATACAGTATTTAAATGCCATCTGACTGTTTAGAAGTGGAATTATAAAAGCAGCGGCAAGCCTGCTGATCTCACAGGTTTGCTAATCTGACAGAACATCGCTGCTTTGAAAAAAATCAATATCAAAACAGTCTGACGTATTTCAAAATACTAAATTTCACTAAATAAGCTGAGTTTACTGGTAAAAATAAGTGTGAAATGCAAGACTCCGGTGGGTGTAACAAGATGTCCGCTTGCCGCCTTTCCACTGTATCCTTACTGCGGACGAGTGCAGGGTGTAGCAAAATGGCAGCGTCAGAACGTCACTTTTGTTACAAATTCTGATGGGTCGCCTAATCTGACCAAACACCGGCAGAACGCCTGTGGACCACTAGGCGTGCATGCGTCATTCACTCGCTGAAAGCCAATTCTCCATTTTGATTGTGGGTTACACTGTTTGAACTTGAACTAATATAATATACATTTTATATGTAGACGTTTAGTACGTTTCTGATAATGTGCTTTCAGTATTAAATTAAAAGGAGAGTCTCATATAATTATTTTTTTTATTATGTGAACTAGCAAGGTGTAACTGGGATAAATATGTCATGAGTGCACAACTTTCTTTAGTGGTGTTGAGCAAATAGTTCCATTTTGGTGAAGTGATACTATAGGAATGTAGCGATACCTCCAACTAAGAAGGCCGCAGATTTAGTTGGGCCCTGAAGACAGCTCCGCCAATCCCCGGCAATATGCTCAACCCCCCACTGGCACAGCTAGTAAGGGGAGATAGGACCGCGTGACCGCAACTTTAGGTGACGCAGTCCTATGGCAAACACACACAGTGATATACTTTAAAACTTCTATTAAAGTAAGTGAAACTGACACCAATGTACTTGACCTAGATATTTTACTGAGGCTAATGGGCAAGTAATAAACAACAGTATTATAAGTTGCAGATCCCTGCAATAAACAGTAATAAAGATAAACAGAGTAATCAGAATAATAAAGTATTGCTATGCAACTCTAGCGCTGCCCTTTTACAGCTACTTCCCCTCATGGGTAGACTAACACCCAGCAATGTCTACCTATGCAGTCAGGCCTGACTGATCTAAATGGAAGTTCAGTGAAACAATATTCGCTAGCAATCTTTTCGGTGGTGCACTTGAAGAACAATTTTGTAATCCCAACGAATAGTAAAGATAAAGTGTCTGTCTTTAAACAGCTCTCACCACCCGGACAAGTCCAAGTCCGTTTCCTCCATCGATTCGTCTAGGAACAGGAATCCACCGACATCCAAGTCTTCAATCCTTCTGGTGTACTGCAGCAAGGATGAGAAGATGTCTCTAAGGTTCTGCTAGGCTGGCAGAGGGCTCTTTGGAAAGGAGCACAAGGCCCAGGCTTCAGGCCTTGTGCACACAGCAGTTCAGCACAGAGATCCTCTTGCTAGGAGAGGGGGTGTCCAAAGAGACCGAACAAACTCCACCTCCCCTTTATAAAGTCTGCCCCAGCAGTCTCTGTTCCGGAGCAATGTACCCTGGGTGCTGCAAGATGTACTGGGAGATGTAGTCTCTCTCTCTCCTCTGCTTTCACTTCCAGTAATGTCTCTTTACTTCCTCCCGACTCACCTCTCACCTGGAACTTCTTGTCTCTCTGCATTAAAGGGGAACACCCCGCTACACACTCCCCCCACTTGAACTCTTTGGTCCCCAAAGACATCTAACATTTTTGGATCTGCAAAACATTTTAGATTCAATGCGGTTGCATAGGATTGACAGAGGAGCCTCCCACCAATCATCATAGGATGGGGAGCTGCCCTGTCTACAGGTCGCTTCAGTGGGGGCGACCTGTCTAACTGTGCCAGAGAGTGAGCTGGGGTTGCCCTCCACCAAATGGACAGTGGAAGGATCCGGATTCCCAGCACTCCTTCTAGCAGTGACTACAGAGTCTTCCGAAATGTTCCCCATTTGTGGGTAGGTCAGCTTCTTAGGAGGCCGGATGACTCTTCGAGCCCTTTGCTCTCTTGGGATTTCTGGCTCTGGCGCCTCAGGCCCCCCTCCCTCTGAACAACCATCCTGGGCATCTTCCCAGTATTCTGCTGAAGGACTAGAAGGGATGAACTCTGTGGCTTCTGGGTTCAGTGTCCCATCTTGAGTGTCTTCAGCGGCTGGAAGATCAATATTAGAAGTTTCTGGAGTTGGGGAAGGCCACAGCCAATAAAGTTCTCCTTCTTCATTTTCACTAAGTTGAGAGGCCTCTCCATCTTCAGCTCGGGAGGTCTGCGACCGAGTGTTCGGCCTAGGAGTATCCAGAATAGAGGCCGGTTCAGGGGAGTCTCCCGCAGGAGGTATTCTAACTGCCTCAGCAAGTGGGAGCAGGTGATTCCGATGCCACGTCTTCAGTGGGCCTACCTTTCCTTCTGGTTTCAACTTATAGACAGGTAGGCCCAGCAACTTCCTACAGATGACATAAGGTTCAGATCTCCATCTGTCTGCAAGTTTGTGCTTCCCAGGGATCCCCAGGTTGCGTAACAGCACTCGATCCCCAGGCTGTAGGTCTTGCACCCGGGCCTTCAAGTCAAAGTTCCTCTTATTTCTAGCCCCCCTTTGGTCGGAAGCTGCTTGAGCTTGCTCATAAGCTACTTTCAGGCTTTGTCTGAGCCTGTCCACGTACCCTTTGTGGGATGTGACTGAGGAATGGTCCAGAGAGGTGCCAAAGGCCAGGTCCACAGGTAGTCTCGCCTCTCTCCCAAACATGAGTCGATATGGGGAGTAGCCTGTAGCATCACTGATGGTGCAGTTGTAAGCATGTACTGTGGCTGCTATGTGTTTGCTCCAATGTTGCTTTTTCTCACTTTCCAGAGTCCCCAACATGTTGAGCAAGGTTCGGTTGAACCTTTCCGGCTGAGCATCTCCCTGTGGATGGTAAGGTGTAGTTCGAGTCTTTTTGATTCCCAAAGAATCCAGGAGCTTCCGGATCAGTTTACTCTCAAAGTCCCTCCCTTGATCTGAATGGAGTCGCTGTGGCAGCCCATAATGGACAAAGTACTTCTCCATAAGTACCTTGGCTACGGTGGAGGCCTTCTGGTCTTTGGTCGGGAAAGCCTGGGCATACCGGGTGAAATGGTCGGTTATCACCAGAACATTTACTAGTCCACTCAGGTCGGGTTCGAGGCAGAGAAAATCAATGCATACCAGATCCATTGGGCCTTGACTTTGTAGATGGCCCATTGGGGCAGCTTGATGGGGCAAAGTCTTCCTCTGGATGCATCGGGCACATGAGTGGCAGTACTCCTCTACCTCTGCCCTCATGCAGGGCCAATAGAACCGACTTCTGACAAGTTGAAAGGTCCTTTCAGCCCCTAGGTGGCCATGATTGTCATGCAGGGCAATCAGAACAGTCTCCCGATGTTTCTCTGGGAGGAACAGCTGCCACTTATCTTCTGAGTCATCAGAGGGGCCCCTTCGGTAGACCACTCCCTGATGTAACTGCAACCTATCCCACTCCTTCCTCAGCAGGCGAGCTTCTTTTGAAGGTTGACGCATGAGTCTGTTTGGATCCTGATTCTCCAAGGCCTCCAGGACCAATCTCCCCATGGGGTCTTTCAATTGGTCACACCTCAATTCCTTCTTGGACAGTCTTGGTAGGTTGTCCTCTTCCAATTGAGCTACTCCACAGTAGTGTTTGGGGACTCCCACCGTGGTAACTCCTATTTCCTCTGCTCTGGAGCCTCCTCGGGCTTGGAATTTAGCTCCTTGACAAAGGGCCTGCACCCCGTCCGTTGCCACTTGTGTCCAATCTTCTATTTCAATGGTGGGGGAATGAGATCTCCTGGACAGAGCGTCTGCGTCTCGATTCCCAGCCCCTGGCCTATACTTTAGGCTGAAGCTGAATCCAGACAGTGCGGCCAGCCACCTGTGTCCAGTGGCGTCCAGCTTGGCCGTGGTGAAAAGGTAGGTAAGGGGGTTGTTGTCGGTCTTCACAGTGAACTCCGCCCCATATAGGTAATCTTTGAGTTTGTCTACTACCGCCCACTTAAGGGCCAGGAACTCCAGCTTGTGGGTGGGGTAGTTCTTCTCCGAGGGGTTCAGGCTCCTACTCACGTAGGCAACAGGCCGCAGTTGCCCTTCGTGTTCTTGGTAAAGTACTCCTCCCAGACCGTCATGACTAGCATCCACGTGCAGTTCATAGGGTTTGGTTGGGTCTGCGTAGGCCAAGACCGGGGCAGTGGTTAGGCTCTCCTTTAATGCCTGGAAGGCCTCTTCACACTTCTGGTTCCACTGATCTCTGACTGACTCTCCCGGCTTCCTGGGCCCTGAGTCGTCCTCTTCCCCCTCGGTCTTGAGTAGTTCATTCAATGGTCTAGCAATTCGGGCGAATCCTTCCACAAACCTCCTGTAATAGGAGCAGAACCCCAAGAAGGATCTGAGTTCTGTTACTGTGGTGGGTCGTGGCCAGGAGGTAACTGCCTCCAATTTCTCAGGGTCTGTGGCCACCCCCTCTTCAGACACTATGTGCCCCAGATAGTTCACAGAAGACTGGTAGAACCGACACTTCTCAGGCGAAAGCTTGAGTCCTTCCACACTTAGTCTTCTCAACACTTTTTGCAGCCTCTCTTCGTGTTCTTCCAAGGTTCTCCCAAAGACAATGACATCGTCCAGGTATACAAGGACTTCAATAAGGTTCATGTCTCCTACAGTCTTCTCCATGAGACGTTGGAAAGTAGCTGGGGCTCCAGACAGACCTTGGGGCATCCGATTGAATTCAAAGAACCCCACTGGGGTTATGAAAGCTGTCTTCTCCTTGTCTTCTGGATGCATAGGGATCTGATAGTACCCGCTCTTGAGGTCCATAACGCTGAACCATTTGGCTCCAGACAAGCTCTGTAGGGCATCCTCTATCCTCGGAGTGGTGTATTGGTCGGGGATGGTTTTCCTGTTGAGAGTCCTGTAGTCTATACAGAGCCTCAATGACCCATTCTTCTTTCTGACCACCACTATGGGAGAGGCATAGGGGCTCCTGGACTCCCGTATCACACCAGTCCTCTTGAGTTCTGCAAGTTGTTCCCTTAGATCCTCCAGATCTGCTAGGGGGACCCGCCTGACTCTCTCTCGGAAGGGCTTGTCTTCCTGGAGGCGGATCCGATGGGTGGCACTCCTTGCACACCCCACATCGAACTCATCTCTGGAGAATATCTTCTCCCATCTAGTCAACTGGGCCTTGGCTCTCTCTTTCCAAACCCTGGATAGATTCAAGTTCTCCATGGACAGCTTCTCCCAAAGATCTCCTCTTTCACCCGTCCCCTTTACTTCTGACAGGGTAACCGGGGCAGCAGGGCTCACCTGGCCCAGCAGCATTCTGGCAGGGATTTCCATGGGGCCTCTGGTAGTGTTTCTAACACTCACTGGAACTCTACAATGGGCCTTCTTCAGAACCTTCAGCGGAATCACTTCTGGTATCACTTCCAGACCTGAGGACTCTCCTTTTGGGTCGGATTCCAGCACGACAAAGGGTCCAGGCTGCTCCCAAGTAAGCTTCACAGTGGCTCTGAGACAGGTTACTTCGCCAGGCTGCAACACTACCCCTCCTCTTCCAAGTCTCCACACCTTCCCTATCCCCTCCACCGGGGTCTTCTGCTCTAGGACCAGCCTTTGGTAAGCCGTCCTCAGCATGGGATGGATCTTGGTGGCTGCTTGCCCCTTCTCTTCCACTAAAGGGGTCAGGAGTCTTCGGACCAGGTCCGTGTTTGTCCCTATTATAAGGGAGCTCTTGTTGGCTCCTGGCGGCCGAGGGCACACAACTGCCAGGGTGTCAAACACTTCGGCCTTCCCAGCCACAGATGGGTCAAAGGTCATCCGGATGGGCAGATAGCCATCCTAGGGGAAGCTCTGGGTTCCAATTCCCCATATTTCCAGCTCCTCTATGTTCTGGATGGGCAGATGACTCAAGTGCTTATCGTAGAAATCCCGGTATAGTAGGGTCACTTGTGCCCCAGTATCCAAGATGGCTCTGGTGTAGACTCCCTCCACTTGAATGGGCACTACAGGAGATGGGCCTACCAGCTTCTCCGGATATGGCCTGGCAGGAGTCGCCTTCTGGTCCTTTCCCTTCGGACTCTCTCTCGTCCATCTCCCTTTTGACTTTAGTCTTTCTTGGGCCTGGTATGCATCGATTTCCCTCCTTTTAATGGGTGTACAGACCTGCTGAGGGATATTATAGTTTTTCTTAGGTGTGCATTCCCTTTGGGGAATGCTGTGCCTCTTCTGAGGGGTCTGGCCCTCTCTCTTTGAGGTGTACCCCTGCTGAGGGATACTATAGTTCCTCTGAGGAGTTTTGTCTTTTCTCTTCCTTAGCTTCTCATTCAGTTTGGAACTCACTGAAAATGATGGGCACCCGGTCGGCTCCTTCACCGGGGCCCGCTGAAGTTTCCCGCCAGCTGTTTGGACTTTTCCTCAACTACCAGGCTTGGGCATACTCGCCTGAGATGTCCTTTTCCTCCAGATCTGAAGCAGGCTCTCTGTATTGGTTTCATAGAGCGGTTAGTGGTAGGGGTCTTTGGTGCCATGAGCGGTGAGACCTCTTCTGTATGGGGTTTCACCAGACGAGTCATCAACATCGTCATCATCTCTAGTATTTCTTTCTGGGTCTGGAACAGCTCCTCCAGTCCAGTCTGACTTGTGGGGAAGTGGTGAATAGGTGAAGACCATGATCCCTGTTCAGTGCTTGCTGCCAGTACACTAAGCTCCCGAGTGTCTGAAGGGACATCTATCTGTTGTACTTTGGCACTTGTGGTGCTAGGAGATTGAAGTTTCCTCTGTTTTTGGTCCTTCTCAATCTCCATCTTATCTGCTTCATTCATTTTCTCAATGAGGACCTCATCCGGAGTTGAGGGATCTTCCAAATGCTGCTTCAGCTGTAGCTTGATGTAGTCACTCCTCAATCCCGTAGTCACAGATCTCCGGAATTTCTTTTGGACTAGCTCGACTCCAAAATGCTCCCCATTTCCTTCATCCTTGGATGTGGACAACAGGCGGTCCTTGAGCTCAATGGCCCGGAATAGGAAGTCTCTCCACTCTCCTGGGTCATATTTATCAGTCGATGAAATAACTCGGCGGCATCTTCCTCCTCATAATAGCTTTTCAGTATCCTCTTTAGCTGGTTCAGGGTCAATCCACCCTTCCTCTCTAACATGCCCCTGACACTTGAACCTGGGCTGATGGCATGGATTACAGCCTCTCTAATTTCAGATTCCTGATATCCTTTCTGTAACCCCAACTCTATTTGGTGTAGGAGGTTGGTGTAGGACAGTTTGTCCTTCTGCCCTCTTTCTCCTATCTGGCCATCAATGCGGAAATCCTTCCGGATGGTTACTTCCTGCAGGCGACCCTGAGCTCGTTTCTTCGGTACCTTCCCAGGTTTGGGCTTTATCTGACCATCTTTCTGATCCTCAGGAGCGACACGTAACTCCTTAATGCGTTCAGCTATCATACTGGAAGTCTCCTGAAACCTCTCTTGTATGTCACGGTACTGTCGTTTCAGATCACTCAGCTGTTGCTCTGCCTGCGATTTAACAGCAGCCCCTGCTTTCCTGTCCAAGGGTTCTAACTGCTTCTGACTGGGATGTGTCAGGTGGAACTCAGTCTTTTCGGACAATTTTATACTGGCACCGTGGAAGTTTTCAGGGACATCCTGTCCCCACTCTATCAGTGCATAGGTGCAGTTGGTCCTTGAGTCTGGTCTCATTGCGACCACGTAAGCCTTTCTATCCGGGGACAATATTTGTACCACTTCTTTAATTTGTTTCTCTCTCCAGTCACTCCCTGGAAGTTCAATGGCCACGCTCGCTTCTGAGCGTGTCCCTTCTGCTTCGCACCATTGGACTACTTTGGTGGGGTCCATGCCGGCACTTCAGGCGTTCACCTGCTGTATCAGGATCCCGGACGAGAACCCCCACGTGTAGCGATACCTCCAACTAAGAAGGCCGCAGATTTAGTTGGGCCCTGAAGACAGCTCCGCCAACCCCCGGCAATATGCTCAACCCCCCCACTGGCACAGCTAGTAAGGGGAGATAGGACCGCGTGACCGCAACTTTAGGTGATGCAGTCCTATGGCAAACACACACAGTGATATACTTTAAAACTTCTATTAAAGTAAGTGAAACTGACACCAATGTACTTGACCTAGATATTTTACTGAGGCTAATGGGCAAGTAATAAACAACAGTATTATAAGTTGCAGATCTCTGCAATAAACAGTAATAAAGATAAACAGAGTAATCAGAATAATAAAGTATTGCTATGCAACTCTAGCGCTGCCCTTTTACAGCTACTTCCCCTCATGGGTAAACTAACACCCAGCAATGTCTACCTATGCAGTCAGGCCTGACTGATCTAAATGGAAGTTCAGTGAAACAATATTCGCTAGCAATCTTTTCGGTGGTGCACTTGAAGAACAATTTTGTAATCCCAACGAATAGTAAAGATAAAGTGTCTGTCTTTAACCACTTAAGCCCCGGACCATTTGGTAGCTAAAGGACCAGAGGTGAATTCAGAATTTTGCACTGCGCTGCTTTAACTGTAAATTGTGCGGACATGCAATGTTGTACCCAAACGAAATTTGCGTCCTTTTCTTCCCACAAATAGAGCTTTCTTTTAATGGTATTTGATTGCCTCTGTGATTTTTATTTTTTGCGATATAAACGGAAAAAACCGAAAATTTTGAAAAAAAATGATATTTTCTACTTTTTGTTATAAGAAAAATCGAATAAACTCAATTGTAGTCATACATTTAGGCCAAAATGTATTCAGCCACATGTTTTTAGTAAAAAAAATGTCAATAAGCGTATATTTATTGGTTTGCGCAAAAGTTATAGAGTTTACAAACTAGGGTACATTTTCTGAAATTTACACAGCTTTAAATTTATGACTGCCTATCTCATTTCTTGAGGTGCTAAAATGACAGGGCAGTACAAAACGCCCCCAAATGACCCCATTTTGGAAAGTAGACACCCCAAGGAAATTGCTGAGAGGCATGTTGAGCCCATTGAATTTTTTATTTTTTTGTCCCAAGTGATTGAATAATGACTAAAAAAAAAAAAAATTGCAAAAAGTTGTCACTAAATGATATATTGCGCACACATGCCATGGTTATATGTGGAATTTCACCCCAAAATACATTTTGCTGCTTCTCCTGAGTACGGGGATACCACATGTGTGGGACTTTTTGGGAGCCTAGCCGCGTACGGGACCCCGGAAACCAAGCACCGCCTTCAGGATTTCTAAGGGCGCAAATTTTTGATTTCACTCCTCACTACCTATCACAGTTTCGAAGGCCATAAAATGCCAAAATAGCACAAAACCCCCCCAAATGACCCCATTTTAGAAAGTAGACACCCCAAGGAAATTGCTGAGAGGCCTGTTGAGCCCATTGAATATATATTTTTTTGTCCCAAGTGATTGAATAATGACCAAAAAAAAAAAAAAATTACAAAAAGTTGTCACTAAATGATATATTGCTCACACATGCCATGGTTATATGTGGAATTACACCCCAAAATACATTTTTCTGCTTCTCCTGAGTACGGGGATACCACATGTGTGGGACTTTTTAGGAGCCTAGCCGCGTACGGGACCCCGAAAACCAAGCACCGCCTTCAGGATTTCTAGGCACAAATTTTTGATTTCACTCCTCACTACCTATCACAGTTTCGAAGGCCATAAAATGCCAAAATCGCACAAAACCCCCCCAAATGACCCCATTTTGGAATATAGACACCCCAAGCTATTTGCTGAGAGGCATGGCGAGTATTTTACAGCTCTAATTTGTTTTTGAAAATGAAGAAAGAAAATATATATATATATATATATATTTTTTTTCAATTTTCAAAACTTTGTGACAAAAAGCGAGATCTGCAAAATACTCACAATACCTCTCAGCAAATAGCTTGGGGTGTCTACTTTCCAAAATGGGGTCATTTGGGGGGGTTTGTGCTATCTGGGCATTCCATGGCCTCCGAAACTGTGATAGGCAGTGAGAAGTGAAATCAAAAATTTACACCCTTAGAAAGCCTGAAGGCGGTGCTTGGTTTTTGGGGTCCCGTACGTGGCTAGGCTCCCAAAAAGTCTCACACATGTGGTATCCCCGTACTCAGGAGAAGCAACAGAATGTATTTTGGGGTGTAATTCCACATATGCCCATGACATGTTTGAGCAATATATCATTTAGTGACAACTTTGTGCAAAAAAAAAAAAAAAAATTGTCGTTTTTCCGCAACTTGTGTCAACATATAAAATATTCCATGGACTCGACATGCCTCTCAGTATATAGCTTGGGGTGTCTACTTTCCAAAATGGGGTCATTTGGGGGGGTTTTGAACTGTTCTGGCATTTTATACACAACATTAGGAAGCTTACATCCACTCTTCTAACCACTTGAAGACAAAGCCCTTTTTGACACTTTTTGTTTACATGAAAACATTTTTTTTTTTGCAAGAAAATTATGTTGAACCCCCAAACATTATATATATTTTTAAAGCAAAGGCCCTACATATTAAAATGGTGGGTGTTGCATTTTTTTTTCTACACAGTATTTGCGCAGCGATTTTTCAAACGCATTTTTTGGGTTAAAAAATACACTTTTTTTAATTTTAATGCACTAAAACACACTATATTGCCCAAATGTTTGATGAAATAAAAAAGATGATCTTAGGCCGAGTACATAGATACCAAACACGACATGCTTTAAAATTTCACACAAACGCGCATTGGCGACAAACTACATACATTTTTAAAAGCCTTTAAAAGCCTTTACAGGTTACCCCAGTAGATTTACAGAGGAGGTCTACTGCTAAAATGATTGCCCTCGATCTGACCTTCGCGGTGATACCTCACATGCATGGTGCAATTGCTGTTTACATATGACGCCAGACCGACGCTTGCGTTCGCCATTGGGCAAGAGCAGGGCAGGACAGGGGTGCTTTTTTTTTTTTTCTTTTTTTTTTTATTATTAATTTTTCTTTTTTCTTTTATTTTTAAATTGTTCCTTCCAAGTATTTTTTTTTTTTTATCATTTTTATTGTTATCTCAGGGAATGTAAATATCCCCTATGATAGCAATAGGTAGTGACAGGTACTCTTTTTTTGAAAAAACTGGGGTCTTCCAGACCCTAGATTTTTCCTCTGCCCTCAAAGCATCTGACCACACCAAGATCAGTGTAATAAAATGCTTTCCCAATTTCCCAATGGCGCTTTTTATATCCGGGGGGGGGGCATTCCCTCCCACTGCTTGTAAAAGCAGTCCAGAGGCTAATTAGCCGCTAGGATTGCTTTTACATGAAAGCCGGCCGCAGGCTGAAAAGAATGATACCAAGATGATACCTAAACCCGCAGGCATCATTCTGGTATAAACATTCAAAGTCCAGCAACATACCAGTACGTTGCTGGTTCTTGTTGGACATGTATTGTAATCTTTTTTTTTCATGCAGCCAGTTGGCTGAACGAAAAAAGAGATTGATCGGTGGGTATGCCCACCATTAGAATACCGCCCTTCATCCACCCACTTCCAATGATGGGCATACACGCACCATTTATATATGCCGAAGCATGGGGGCATCCTCCCGCAAAAAAGTTATGCCGCACACACATGGTCGGACTTTTCCACGGGCAAGCCTCCGTCGGAATTTCGACCGTATGTACGCGGCATTAGGAGCAAAATCGCTCCTCCGCCCCTGCTGCCCCAATGCTTCGGCATATTTGCTTTTTTTTTTTAACTGTGGTGGTGAAATCACCTCCTACAGCACTGGAGTCGCAGGGATCAGGCCTGTCTCTGCGAACGCTGCAGTTATGTGTGTTTTTGTTTTGTAAGTGACAGTGATCGATCGATACTGCACTTGGGTGGCCTGGGCTGGACGGAGGGGCAAAACGCAGGTGCCAGCAGGTATCTGGGCTGATCCCGCTAACACTGCGTTTTTGGGAACCCTAAACTGCTGGGGACGCTAGTATAGATCTGATCAGATCAGATATTGATCTGTTCAGATACTATACCACTAAGGGGGGTGTATGCTTCAAGCGTGGGTGTTAGCGTTACTGGCACTAACCTGACGCTGCCTGGGGTGTGACGCAGACCCTCTCTGACGCTAAAACCTAATTGATATCACCCGCTGGGCGATCAGGGGGTTAAACCTTTATTGGGTTATATACACGGCGGGTGCCCTGACACTATAAAAAGCAAACTAACTAACCAGCGTCACCCGTAACACTTATATGGTGATCACTGGTGAAAGGGTTAACTAGGGGCAATCAGGGGGTTAAAACCTTTATTAGATAATATATAGGGGTACCTGACGCTATAAAAACCTGCGGCGAACCTAAAAAAAATTACCAGCTACCGATCTGCATCACCGACACTAAGACAGCGTTTAGAAAAACGATCACTTAGTGACAGTGGTGATGGGGGTGAAAGGGTTACCTGGGGGGCGATCAAGGGGGTTAAACCTTTATTAGATAATATATTGGGGTACCTGACGCTATAAAAACATGCGGCGAACCTAAAAAAAATTACTGGCTACCGATCTGCATCACCGACACTAAGACAGCGTTTAGAAAAATGATTGCTTAGCGACAGTGGTGATAGGGGGTGAAAGGGTTACCTGGGGGGCGATCAAGGGGGTTAAACCTTTATTAGATAATATATTGGGGTACCTGACGCTATAAAAACCTGCGGCGAACCTAAAAAAAATTACCAGCTACCGATCTGCATCACCGACACTAAGACAGCGTTTAGAAAAACGATCGCTTAGTGACAGTGGTGATGGGGGTGAAAGGGTTACCTGGGGGGCGATCAAGGGGGTTAAACCTTTATTAGATAATATATTGGGGTACCTGACGCTATAAAAACATGCGGCGAACCTAAAAAAAATTACTGGCTACCGATCTGCATCACCGACACTAAGACAGCGTTTAGAAAAACGATTGCTTAGCGACAGTGGTGATAGGGGGTGAAAGGGTTACCTGGGGGGCGATCAAGGGGGTTAAACCTTTATTAGATAATATATTGGGGTACCTGACGCTATAAAAACCTGCGGCGAACCTAAAAAAATTTACCAGCTACCGATCTGCATCACAGACACTAAGACAGCGTTTAGAAAAACGATCGCTTAGTGACAGTGGTGATGGGGGTGAAAGGGTTACCTGGGGGGCGATCAAGGGGGTTAAACCTTTATTAGATAATATATTGGGGTACCTGACGCTATAAAAACATGCGGCGAACCTAAAAAAAATTACTGGCTACCGATCTGCATCACAGACACTAAGACAGCGTTTAGAAAAATGATTGCTTAGCGACAGTGGTGATAGGGGGTGAAAGGGTTACCTGGGGGGCGATCAAGGGGGTTAAACCTTTATTAGATAATATATTGGGGTACCTGACGCTATAAAAACCTGCGGCGAACCTAAAAAAAATTACCAGCTACCGATCTGCATCACCGACACTAAGACAGCGTTTAGAAAAACGATCGCTTAGTGACAGTGGTGATGGGGGTGAAAGGGTTACCTGGGGGGCGATCAAGGGGGTTAAACCTTTATTAGATAATATATTGGGGTACCTGACGCTATAAAAACATGCGGCGAACCTAAAAAAAATTACTGGCTACCGATCTGCATCACCGACACTAAGACAGCGTTTAGAAAAACGATTGCTTAGCGACAGTGGTGATAGGGGGTGAAAGGGTTACCTGGGGGGCGATCAAGGGGGTTAAACCTTTATTAGATAATATATTGGGGTACCTGACGCTATAAAAACCTGCGGCGAACCTAAAAAAAATTACCAGCTACCGATCTGCATCACAGACACTAAGACAGCGTTTAGAAAAACGATCGCTTAGTGACAGTGGTGATGGGGGTGAAAGGGTTACCTGGGGGGCGATCAAGGGGGTTAAACCTTTATTAGATAATATATTGGGGTACCTGACGCTATAAAAACATGCGGCGAACCTAAAAAAAATTACTGGCTACCGATCTGCATCACCGACACTAAGACAGCGTTTAGAAAAACAATTGCTTAGCGACAGTGGTGATAGGGGGTGAAAGGGTTACCTGGGGGGCGATCAAGGGGGTTAAACCTTTATTAGATAATATATTGGGGTACCTGACGCTATAAAAACCTGCGGCGAACCTAAAAAAAATTACCGGCTACCGATCTGCATCACAGACACTAAGACAGCGTTTAGAAAAACGATCGCTTAGTGACAGTGGTGATAGGGGGTGAAAGGGTTACCTGGGGGGCGATCAAGGGGGTTAAACCTTTATTAGATAATATATTGGGGTACCTGACGCGATAAAAACATGCGGCGAACCTAAAAAAAAATTACTGGCTGCCGATCGGCATCACTGACGCTAAGACAGCAATCAGAAAAATGATCGCTTAGTGACAGTGGTGATAGGGGGTGAAAGGGTTATCTGGGGGGTGATCAGGGGGTTAAACCTTTATTAGGGGGGGTTAGGGGGCTACACTGGACCTAAGACTAAACTTTGGTGACACTTTTACAGTCACAAATGTCACTGATTGCAGTGATCACTAAATAAATGGTCACTGCAATCAGTGACACTGTGACTGGGGGCTGGGGGGGTGATCTGGGGGGTGATCTGGGGTGTCTGGGGGGGCCTGGGGGGCGATTTATGTCCCTATGTGTCCTGGTGTCAGTGTAGTGTTGTGTGCACTGACCTGATGTCTTCTCTTGTACGGCGCTCGGTATATGTGAGCGCCGCACCAGAGATGACATCACTTCCTCCTGCTCCCTCTGTCTGACACAGACAGAGGGGGCATTTCCATTCGCCGGGAGCGATCGCGAGGGGGTGGCCAGAAACTAATGGCTGCCCCCTCATCCCGGAACGCTCCCGGACACTTAGCCACCACTCACTGTACAGAAGGGGGGTCCGATTGGACCCCCCAACTGTACAAAGGCAATCATGTATGCTCTACGTGATTGTGCCGGTCGGTGCCATTCTGCCGACGTATATATACAGTGAGCGGTCGTTAAGTGGTTAAACAGCTCTCACCACCCGGACAAGTCCAAGTCCGTTTCCTCCATCAATTCGTCTAGGAACAGGAATCCACCGACATCCAAGTCTTCAATCCTTCTGGTGTACTGCAGCAAGGATGAGAAGATGTCTCTAAGGTTCTGCTAGGCTGGCAGAGGGCTCTTTGGAAAGGAGCACAAGGCCCAGGCTTCAGGCCTTGTGCACACAGCAGTTCAGCACAGAGATCCTCTTGCTAGGAGAGGGGGTGTCCAAAGAGACCGAACAAACTCCACCTCCCCTTTATAAAGTCTGCCCCAGCAGTCTCTGTTCCGGAGCAATGTACCCTGGGTGCTGCAAGATGTACTGGGAGATGTAGTCTCTCTCTCTCCTCTGCTTTCACTTCCAGTAATGTCTCTTTACTCCCTTTGACTCACCTCTCACCTGGAACTTCTTGTCTCTCTGCATTAAAGGGGAACACCCCGCTACAGGAAGAAGTGCACATTGAAGTGACGGAGAGAAAAGTGTGTATCTGTCCAGTGGGCACTTCCTGTTATAGGGTGACAACTCTGGTTCCCTGTCTCTTGGTTGTGCTCCTGCGTTGTCACATGGGCTTCCAGTGATGGATAAAAGTTGCCGTTTAAAATACATTAGTGGCCACCAACTGTTCACCCTGTGCATTTCCCGCACTGCCCTTGCGATCTGCAGCGGTTGTCAATGGCAAAGTTCATGACACCTGAAAACGCAGGTCGCAATTGCAGTGCATTTACCCGCATCGGATTTCATGGTACAGAGGTACCATGCAATCCAGTTGCAGTACATTTCTAAAGGTAGTGTAGCAGGGTATTGTTTTCACCCACAAGACTACAGTTCCCAGCACGCTTTGAGGCACCCAGGGTGCACTTCTCCGCACAAGGACTGCTGGGGTGGACTTTAAAAGGGGGAGGAGGAGCCTCGCTCTTTCTCTTGGAACGCCGCCCTCCTTGCAAGAGGATCCCTGCACTCACTGGCTGCGTGTGCAAGGCCTGAAGCCTGGGCCTCGCACTTTGTTCCAGAGAGCCTTCTGTTCCGCCGAGGATAAGGTGACCAGATTTTTAAAATGAAATCCGGGGACATATTTTATTTTTTTTTACTAGTATTGGCGGCAATCAGTGAATCCCTGCCCGTCGCCGCCACCCGCCTCACAGCCTGTCAAGTCTTACTCTCCAGGCCCCCGGCTACTTCTGGGTCACCCCACCAGGGAAGGCAAGGAGATGAGCAGGCAGGAGGCTGGCCGGGACTTGAGCCAAGGCAGAAGAACATCAGAGCGAAGCTGAAATTTAAGAAATATTCCCTCCGCTCCGACCAGCACATGATCATCAGAAAGGGGCACAGATAATGTAAAAAAAATACCTCCCCCCTAATCTAGTAGGAGCGGCAGAGAGGGGGTGTGCAATTCAGATTTTTTTTTTTTTAATTCTGCACTGACTCTTTGAAATGGCCCCAGCCCCTGTTCAAATCCAATCCGGGGACAAAACCGGGGACAGATTTGGTCCGGGGACAGTGTCCTCAATCCGGGGACTGTACCCTGAAACTGGGGATGTCCGGTCACCCTAGCCGAGGAGCCTGCGGAGCATCCGATCCACCTGAGGTGCCACCATCTTCTGGAGGACCGAAAACCCGGTGCATCGTGGGCACTGTGTAGCAACTCACAGTAGCGGAGGTACCGGACAGGAGTCGGTCCGGTCTGGGTGAGAGAGCGCCAGCTCAGAACCACATCTAAGTAACTTTGTTGCCTATTAACTTTGCCTAGGCCCATCATTGACCACAGTTATACTTTGAAGAGACTGTCTGCTGAACTGAGTTTATCAGTCTCTCCAGCTTTACCAAGCGATCATCTGCTACCCCTATTGGATTACAGTTTGTTTCTTTATGTGCACCACCAAGAGTTGCTAGAGAAGATTCTTCAACAAACTATACCCCAAAGTTGTAGTCGGGCCTGACTGGGTAGTATAGGACATTGCTGGGCGCCATTTTTTGCTCACGAGGGAGGATAGCTGCAGCGGGGTTATTATATGTTCATTGTATTATTGAATGTTATACCCTTTTAATGTGTACACTCATATTGCAGGGATCTGCATAAGATATTGTATACAAATTACCTTTTATACTTTTACCAATAGTAAAAAGTTATAGTTAAGTAATTTGGTTGTCAGTGTCAATTACTGTGCTGGGATACAAAGGGGTTGTACCGTATAACAGTATAGAGGTAGCACAGTATACCATCCTTTCCCCTTTCCTAACTGTGCCAGGAGAGGTTAGGGCCGATTGCCAGGGGTTTACAGCGGTGCACTACAAGGCCCAAAACAAACAAGCATCCCTCTTAAACTGAGGGTATCGCTATACGTGGGGGCTCGGTTCTGGGATCCTTGTATATTGCACGCTGCAATCAAGGCGGTCTGAAGTACCGGCATGGACTCGCAGGCAGTGACACAATGGTGCGCAGAGGAGGCTGTGGATCCAGTCCGGGCGGTAGGTATTGAACTCCCGAGAGGGATCCAGGAGAAAGAACAGGTAAAGCAGCTAATAATGTCAATATCTCCAAACTGGAAAGCATGGGCAGTGGATGTAAAGACAGATACCTCGGGGGCATATGCACTAATAGAATGGACAAGAGGAGTCCCAGAAGAGTTCAAAGGGCAGAGTGTAAAAGACATAGGATGACAGAACTTATCGCTTAGTGCATACTGGGGCTGTGAAGAAAGAGTCCCCACGGACCTCCCCACAGTTATCTCCGTCACTCTTCTCCAAAATGGGAGGCAGTAGCGAAACGAAAGCACCAAAGTCACCCCTGACCGCCATAGGTCCAGAACTGCTGACTGCTTTGGGGGACTTTGTTGTTAAGTGCCAAAAATACAACACGGTGCATGTGGAAGCTGGGTACCGGAAACTCCGGGTGTTTTCAGGAACACAACCTGTGCCACCCGGGGAGGAAGATTTTGATACTTGGATCAAGCAGGCAATGCAGGCATTAGAAGGTTGGGAAGTTCCAGAAGCGCAGAAGAAGCAGCACATCAGTGAGAGCTTGAAGGGTCCTGCTGCTGAGGCTGTGAAAAATCTTAGGTGCAGCAATACGGTGTGTACAGCAATGGATTATTTGTCTATGTTGCAGGAGGAATTTGGTCAGCTGGAGAAGGTGTCGGAGCTGGTGTATCAATTTAAACATACCTTCCAACAGCCAAGGGAGAAGTTGTCCGAGTATGTCCGGAGACTGAATAGAATGCTGTGCCAGATTGTACTGAGAAAAGGAATGCAACCACAGGTCATAGATGCTACCAGGATGAAACAGATCCTAAGGGGGGCCTTACGGTCGGATCCAGTTTGGCTTCACCTGAAGACCTCTGACGGAGTCATGGCTCTGAATTACACAGACCTTGTGTGGATCATAAGGGACGAAGAAGCTTTGATGAAGGATCAAGAGGGGGTTGAGAAGACCACCCCACCTGTTTTGGTAGGAGTCAGAACGACAGTAGTTACTGAACGTGACCCAGAAGTAGAAACCTTGAAGTCTCAAATGGCCCAAGTACTGGACTTGTTGACCTCTTTATTGGCCAAGAACTCAGGAGCCAAGGAGAAAGAAGAGATTCGTAAGGAACCGGACCGGAATGTTCCCGCTCCAGCATCCCCAAAAATAAGGAAGGAAATTGTCTGCTTAAATTGTGGAGGAGTTGGCCACCCTGATAGAAGGTGCCCCAGTCCAAGAAAGAACAGAGGCACTCAGCACCAGCCAGCGGAAAACTTCAGAGGGCCCCGGTGAAGGAGTCAGCCGGGCGCCCGCTACCTACAGAAAGCTCCAAGAAGATCCAAAGACAAGCAGTGCAAAAAGAGAAGGGAAACAATGCCCCTCCTAAAACCTCCCATACCGCCTGTCGGGAGTTGAAATTTGACAACCGGAAAAAGATCAATGCATACCAGGTCCAAAAAGGGTTGAGGTCCAGAGAGAAATGGAAAAAGAAGAAAAACCCACTGGAAAAATCAGGGAGCCCAAAGGAGAAAATATCCCCTAAGAAGTTCCCGGATAAATTAGTTGGACCCTCCCCTCTAGTCTCCGTTCAAGTGGAGGGAGTCTACACAAAGGCACTCCTAGACACAGGAGCCCAAGTGACTCTCTTATACAGAGACTTTTATCAGAAGCATTTGAGTCATGTGCCCTTGCAGAAGCTGGAAGACCTGAAGATAGGGGGGATAGGCACTCGTAGCTTCCCCTATGACGGTTATGTTTCAATCAGGCTGGCCTTTGACCCCTCTGTAACCGGGAAGGCCGAAGTTTTTGTTATCCTGGCGGTGGTTTGCCCTCGCCCACCAGGAGCAGTCCGGAGACTGCTGACCCCGTTAGTGCAGGGGCGGAGTTCCCCCAAGCAGAAGATTCACCCCATGCTGCAACAGGTCTACCAGAAGATGATCCTGGAGCAAAAGGCCCCGGAAGAGGGGGTGGGAAGAGTCTGGAGACTGTCTAGAAGAGAGAAGATACTGCAGCCTGGTGAGGTGACCTGTCTGCAGGCTACGGTAAAACTCTCCTGGGAGCAGCCGGGTCCCTTTGTGGTCGTGGAGCCAGACCCCTTCAACACTCACCAAGGATTGGAAGTACTCCCTGAAGTGGTCCCATTGAGGGCACTGAAGAAAGCCAAGGGCCAGATTCCAGTGAGTGTCAGAAATGTCACTAATTCTCCTGTGAAGATCCCAGCCCGGGTGCTACTGGGCAAAGTGAATCCTGCTACCCCAGTGGCCCTGTCTGAATTAGGGTCCAAGGGAGGAGAAGCCACCCTGGAGGAGCTCTGTCTTGAAGATACCGCCTTGCCACTGAAATGGAAGGAAAGAGCCAAGGCCCAGCTGAGTAGGTGGAGAAGAATATTCTCAGAAGATGAGTTTGACGTGGGGTGTGCGAGAAGTGCCACCCATAAAATCCGTCTTCAAGAAGACAAACCCTTTCGGGAGAGAGTCCAAAGAGTTCCACTGGCTGACTTGGAAGATTTGCGTGAGCAGCTGGCAGAGCTAAAGAGGACAGGGGTCATCCGAGAGTCCAGAATTCCATATGCTTCCCCCATCGTGGTGGTAAGGAAGAATAACGGGTCGCTGAGACTCTGCATAGACTACAGGACTCTCAACAGGAGGACCATACCCGACCAGTACACTACCCCCAGGATAGAAGACGCTTTGCAGAGTCTGTCTGGGGCCAAGTGGTTCAGTGTCATGGATCTGAAGAGTGGGTATTATCAAATCCCAATGCACCCTGAAGATAAGGAGAAGACGGCCTTCATCACCACAGTGGGATTCTATGAATTCAATAGGATGCCCCAAGGCCTGTCGGGAGCCCCTGCTACTTTCCAGAGGTTGATGGAGGAGACCGTTGGGGACATAAATCTGATCGAAGTCCTGGTGTACCTAGACGACATCATTGTCTTCGGGAAGACTCTGGAGGAGCATGAAGAAAGATTGGAGAAAGTCCTGAAGAGACTCAGTGAGGAGGGACTAAAACTCTCCAGGGAAAAATGCCAGTTCTACCAGTCCTCGGTCCACTATCTGGGGCACATAGTATCCGCAGAAGGAGTGTCTACAGACCCTGATAAACTGGAGGCAGTCACCTCCTGGCCCAGACCAACTACAGTGACTGAGCTCAGATCCTTCCTAGGCTTCTGTTCCTACTACTGTAGATTTGTGGAAGGATTTGCAAAAATTGCCAAACCCCTAAATGAGCTACTGAAGACGGTAGGAGAGGAGGATGATACTGGCCCCAGGAAGCCTGGAGAGTCCGTGGAAGACCAGTGGACTGAAGAGTGCGAAGAAGCCTTCCAGATGTTAAAGAAGAGTCTTACCACTGCACAAGTCCTGGCCTATGCTGATCCCAAAAAGCCATATGAACTTCATGTAGATGCCAGCCATGATGGTCTAGGAGGGGTGCTATACCAAGAATATGAAGGGCAGTTGCGCCCAGTTGCCTACATTAGTAGAAGTCTGGCACCCGCAGAAAAGAACTACTCCACCTACAAGTTGGAGTTCCTGGCCCTAAAGTGGGCAATCGTGGATAAACTCAGAGATTACCTGTATGGAGCTGACTTTACAGTAAAGACTGACAATAATCCACTCACCTATCTCTTCACCACAGCCAAGCTGGATGCTACTGGTCACCGTTGGTTATCAGCCCTAGCCGGATTCAACTTCAGCCTGAAGTATAGGCCCGGAGCTGGAAACCGTGATGCAGACGCATTGTCCAGAAGAGGCCACGCACCCACCCACCATCCAGAAGATTGGACCCAGGTAACCCCAGATGGGGTACGGGCCTTGTGTCAAGGGGTACAACTTCAAGCTAGTGGTGGGTCAAGGGCTGAAGAGATCGGTGTTTCTGTGGTGGGGGTGCCTAAGTGTTACTGCAATGTGACCCAAGTTGGAGAGGATGACCTGCCCAAACTGTCCAAAAAGGACCTAAGGAGAGACCAGTTGGAGGATCCTTGGGGAAGATTGGCATTGGAGACATTGGAGGACCAGGATCCAGGCAGACTTCTGAAGGACCCCTCAAAGGTGGCCCGGTTGGTCCACAAAGAATGGGACAAGTTGCAGGTGCATCAAGAGGTGGTCTACCAAAGAGGCCCCTCTGATGACCTAGAAGAGAAGTGTTTCTGCCAGAGAAATACAGAACTGTGTTGGCTGCCTTACATGATAATCATGGCCACTTGGGGGCCGAACGAACATTCCAACTTGTAAGGGATAGGTTCTATTGGCCTTGTATGCGGGCTGAAGTGAAGGAGTACTGCCACTCCTGTGCACGCTGTATCCAGAGGAAGACATTGCCATGTCAAGCTGCCCCAATGGGCCATCTGCAGAGTCAATGACCCTTGGACTTGGTGTGCATTGACTTTCTCTGTCTCGAACCTGACTTAAGTGGACAAGGAAATGTTCTGGTGATAACCGACCATTTCACCCGTTATGCCCAGGCTTTTCCAGCCAAAGACCAGAAGGCATCCACTGTAGCTAAAATCCTAGTGGAGAAATACTTTGTGCATTATGGGCTGCCACAGCGCCTGCACTCTGACCAAGGGAGAGACTTTGAGAGTCGATTAATCAAGAAATTGCTGGACTCTTTGGGTATCAAGAAAAACTGCACTACACCTTATCACCCTCAGGGTGATGCTCAGCCGGAGAGGTTCAACAGGACTCTGTTAAATATATTGGGGACTCTGAGTAGTGAGAAGAAGCAGCACTGGAGCAAGCACATAGCAGCCATCATGCACGCTTACAACAGTACCACTAGCGATGCCACAGGGTATTCTCCATATCGCCTTATGTTTGGCAGGGAAGCAAGACTGCCTGTGGATCTGGCATTCGGCATATCGACGGATCGCACTTCGGCCACCTCACATAAGGGATATGTAGACAGACTGAGGAAGAGTTTGAAGCTAGCTTTTGAACAGGCCCAAGTGGCCTCAGAGCAAAGAGGAGCCCGGAACAAGAGGAACTTTGACCTCAAAGTTCGAATCCAGGACCTACAGCCAGGAGACAGAGTGCTGTTGCGAAACCTAGGAGTTCCAGGGAAGCATAAATTAGCAGACAGATGGAGACCGGAACCATATGTGATCTGTAAGAAGTTGCCAGACCTGCCGGTGTATCAGCTAAAACCAGAAGGGAAGATAGGGCCGCTGAAGACATGGCACAGAAACCATTTACTTCCACTTTCAGAAGCGGTTCGGATACCTCCTGCAGAAGATTCCCCTGGACCATCCTCAAGCTTGGAGACACCTAGGCCAAACACTCGGTCTCAGGTATCTCAGTCTGGAGAAATGGATGTCTCTGATCAGAGTGAAGAAGAAGAGCTTGGATGGTTGTGGCCTTCTCAGACCCCAGAACCCATGTCTATAGATCTTCCACCATCTGAAGGTACTGTGGATAGTACATTGAATGTGGAAGCCACTGAGTTTGTTCCGCCTAGTCCTCTGTCTGAAGAGTGGGAAGATGCCACATGGTCACCTTCTGCTGATCATCAAGATTACTCCCAACTTCTTCCTGCACCTGATTTGGATGTACCGGAAGTATTGGAGCCCAGTGTACCTACTCCAGAGGAAGATACAGTGAGGGGTGAAACAGCCGCCCCAAGAGAGCAAAGGGCCAAGAGAACCATTTGTCCTCCTCGGAAGTTAACCTATACCCAAAAGGGGGAAAGTTCTGAGGATACAGTAACCACTGCTCGAAGGACATTGCCAACAACTGATCCTTCTGCTGTGCATTTGGTGGAAGGCAACCCCAGCTCACTCTCTGGCACAGTTAGGCAGGTCAACCCCATTGATGTAACCAGTGGGCAGGACGAGCTCACTTCCCCGTCCTGGTGGGAGTTTCCTCTGCCAACTTCTCTAGCTGCCCTTAATGAGTTTGTATTTTCCTACTGTTGATACTGTCTTTGGGGACCAAAGATTTCAAGTGGGGGGAGTGTGTAGCGGGGTATCGTTTTCACCCACAAGACTACAGTTCCCAGCACGCTTTGAGGCACCCAGGGTGCACTTCTCCGCGCAAGGACTGCTGGGGTGGACTTTAAAAGGGGGAGGAGGAGCCTCGCTCCTTGTCTTGGAACGCCCCCTCCTTGCAAGAGGATCCCTGCACTCACTGGCTGCACGTGCAAGGCCTGAAGCCTGGGCCTCGCACTTTGTTCCAGAGAGCCTTCCGTTCCGCCGAGGAGCCTGCGGAGCATCCGATCCACCTGAGGTGCCACCATCTTCTGGAGGACCGAAGACCCGGTGCATCGTGGGCACTGTGTAGCAACTCACAGTAGCGGAGGTACCGGACAGGAGTCGGTCCGGTCTGGGTGAGAGAGCGCCAGCTCAGAACCACATCTAAGTAACTTTGTTGCCTATTAACTTTGCCTAGGCCCATCATTGACCACAGTTATACTTTGGAGAGACTGTCTGCTGAACTGAGGTTATCAGTCTCTCCAGCTTTACCAAGTTAGCGATCATCTGCTACCCCTATTGGATTACAGTTTGTTTCTTTATGTGCACCACCAAGAGTTGCTAGCGAAGATTCTTCAATGAACTATACCCCAAAGTTGTAGTTGGGCCTGACTGGGTAGTATAGGACATTGCTGGGCGCTATTTTTTGCTCACGAGGGGGGAGATAGCTGCAGCGGGGTTATTATATGTTCATTGCATTATTGAATGTTATACCCTTTTAATGTGTACACTTATATTGCAGGGATCTGCATAAGATATTGTATACAAATTACCTTTTATACTTTTACCAATAGTAAAAAGTTATAGTTAAGTAATTTGGTTGTCAGTGTCAATTACTGTGCTGGGATACAAAGGGGTTGTACTGTATAACAGTATAGAGGTAGTACAGTATACCATCCTTTCCCCTTTCCTAACTGTGCCAGGAGAGGTTAGGGCCGATTGCCAGGGGTTGACAGCGGTGCACCACAAGGCCCAAAACAAACAAGCTGCCCTCTTAAACTGAGGGTATCGCTATAGTAGTGTATGCACTACTTCCGGCATGGTGCAGTGTGATTTCAGCCCATTTGAAATGTATGAATAGCACATTCCTGTGTGATTCATAGTGTGAATGGGCCCTTAAGTTGTAAAAAATGAACAAAGATCCCAGTGCAAAAAGAGCCTCTAATTGTAGCATAGAATGGAAAAGCGTTCAGCCATTAAAGGGGTTGTAAACCCTCCTGCCAGTCAATGCAGCATATCAGTGCCCATCAGTGCAGCATATCAGTGATGCCTTATTAGTGCCACCTTATCAGTGGCCATCATTTGCCTCCTTATTAGTGCCCATCAGTGCAGTCTTATCAGTGCACATCATTGAAGAAAAAAAATTACTTATTCCCAAAATTGTATAAAGAGAAACAAAGATGAAAATACTGCAGAGAGAGGATCTTCCGCTGTGGCACAGCTTGGAACTGAAATGCTGGTCACTGTCAAACAAAGTCCCGCCTCCTGGACCAGCTCTTATGATAGACATCACACTAGTTCAAATTCCCGGCATCGGACCAGTGTGCTGTCTATCATAGGAGCCGGTCAAAGAGGTGGAAATTTGTTTGACAGCGGGCGGCGTTTCAGCTCCAAGCTGTGTCACAACAAAAGATCCTCTCTCCTCCCAATTCCTCCCTGTGATCCCTGTGCAATCTTTTTTGTTTTCATCTTCCCCACAGTGGACAGTTAATGGCTGATCGCTTCTGGCACAAGGGGTGCAGCCTTTTTACGGGGCATCAGAGTGGCGGGGGGGGGAAATACCTCCCTGCCCCCGGCCCAGTCCGCCCCTGGGTGGGAGTGCTCTCTCTAGTATAGTCAGCACAATGGCGCGGCTGGGCAAATGGGCGTACCTGTACATCCCCTTTAAATCACGGCTTAGTGGGCACCGCCGTGTACTCTGTGAGCATGCCCGCGGGTCCCGCGGACACGATGTCCACGATCATGACACGGAGCGGCAGAACGGGGAGATGCCTATGTAAACAAGGCATTTCCCTGTTCTGTCTAGCAATATGACAGGGATCTACTGCTCCCTGTCATCGGGAGAAGTGATCTCTGTCATGTTGTAGTGAGCCCATCCCCCCTACAGTTAGAACACATCCCTAGTAGGGATGAGCCAAACACCCCCCAGTTCGGTTTGCAGCAGAACATGCGAACAGGCAAAAAGTTTGTGCGAACACGCAAACACCGTTAAAGTCTATGGGACACGAATGTAAAGAATCAAAAGTGCTAATTTTAAAAGCTAATATGCAAGTTATTGCCATAAAAAGTGTTTGGGGACCCGGGTACTGCCCCAGGGGACATGTATCAATGGAAAAAAAAAGTTTTAAAAACTGCCAATTTTTTGGGAGCAGTGATTTTAATAATTCTTAAAGTGAAACAATAAAAATGAAATATTCCTTTAAATATCGTGCCTGGGGGCTGACTGTAGTTTGCCCGTAAAGTGGCACAGTTTTCCCGTGTTTAGAACAGTCCCGCAGCAAAATGACATTTCTAAAGGAAAATAAGTCATTTAAAACTGCTAGCGGCTGCAATGTATTTTCGCGTCCCTGCAATATAGATGAAAATCATTGAGAAAAACGGCATGGGTTCCCCCCCCCCCCCAGTTCATTACCAGGCCCTTTGGGTCTGTTATGAATATTAAGGGGAACCCCGCACCCAAATTTAAAAAAAAAAGGCGTGGGGCCCCCAGGCCCTATATACTCTGAACAGCAGTTGTCATGCCTTTATTAACAAGGCTTGAAATTTTCCTATTTTCTGGTTTAATAACATTAATCTATGTTGCCATCTAGTGGCCGTTTTGTATAACTGCACTATCTATTTTAATGAAGCAATTTAGAATAGTTAGCTAGTTTGGCACATGCAAGCCTCCGTACTTTCAATCCCATCAGGCCTTGCGTCACCTTCTTCAGCCATTTCGTTTTTACCCTGGAAGCATGCACATGGACTGCTAAGATATAAGCCAGTCTCCAGATCCATCCCAAATACACCTCAGCCACGTGTAGTGAGGGGCATAACAGCAGTATATAGGCGGTCCCTGGGTTACAAACAAGATAGGGACTGTAGGCTTGTTCTTAAGTTGAATCTGTTTGTAAGTTGGAACAGGTAGATTTTTTAAGTGTAGCTCCAGCCCAAAAATCTATTTTTAAGCTTTTTGGATAGCATAGGGAAGGGTTATCACCCCTGTAACATTTTTTTTGCTGTATGTGCCCTTGTTCAGAAGATTTCACCTCACTTTCTGTCCCAATGACAATTGTTTTTTGAAAAATTTGTGTTATTAGGGAAACAAGGATTGGTGATGAAGCATCAGTGGAGACACCATTTTCCCATATTAACTCTTACAGGAGAGAATTTCCCTTCATAGGGTTACATTTCCTCTCACTTCCTGTTGTCTCCCTCCGTTTGTAAGTCAGATGTTTATAAGTAGGGGACCGCCTGTATATACTATACGGCCTGCCCTATATACTCTGCAGAAAATTGGGCCTTAGGTGTTGGTGGTACCAGAACACTGTAACCCCTCACAGATACTCTTGTTGAGCACAGGAAAGGGCCCTGCTGTGAAATATTAGATCAAAAATTGTAATTACATGGCTCTGTTACACAGGGGCAGAAAAATTGGGCCTTTGGTTTTGGTGACGCCAGAACACTGTAAGTCCTCACAGTTACTCTTGTTGGGCGCAGGGACAGGCCCTGCTGTGAAATATTAGATCAAAAATTGTAGTTACATGGCTCTGTTAAACAGGGGCAGAAAAATTGGGCCTTTGGTTTTGGTGGCGCCAGAACACTGTAAGTCCTCACAGTTACTCTTGTTGAGCGCAGGAACGGGCCCTGCTGTAAACGATTATATCAAGAATAGAGTTGAGCAGACACCTGGATGTTCAGGTTCGACGAGTTCGGCCGAACTTCGGAAAAAAGTTTAAGTTCGGGACCGAACTTGACCCCGAACCCGAATCCCATTGAAGTCAATGGGGACCAGAACTTTTGAGGACTAAAATGGAAAGGGCTAGAGGGCTGCAAATGGCAGCAAAATGTTGTTAAGAGCATGGCAAGTGCTGTGCAAACAATTGTGGATAGGGAAATAACTTAAAATAACATAAAAAATAAAAATAAAAAAAATAATATGCTGGAGGCCCCCTTCTCAGCAAAAGAGGTACAGGAAGTCATTAAGAACCTCAGAAACTCAACGGCACGATGCCACACATATGGTGGGAATGCCCTAGAATATGCCCTTTCTGGAAAAAAATATTCAATTTAATGGATAAGCTAGTGGGAAAATAAAATACTTTGAAATAAAAAAAATAAAAAATTATAATCTTGACCTAGGAGGACGAGGTCCATATGGAGTAGGAGGTTGAGGTGGCGGTGGATGTGGCTGTGTAGGTGGAAGCAGCGGTGGAAGAGGACGAGGTAGCCAACACTGGTTCAAAAATACAATGGCTGGGTAAGGCCGGTGATGTGTCGAATTCTGTCCCCCGTCGGATAGTGTCCGCCCTGTACTGCGCTTGCTCAGTACGTAGGACAAGGGGATTTCGAAAATCTCAGAAGACGAACGGCGCCTGCGCGGTGAGTCCAGGTTCAAGCCACACCATCCGAGGTTCAAGCCGAGCCAAGCGAGGCCATGCCCGAAGCGTGGCGAGCGAAGCGAGCCCGTGAGGGGCCCTGTTACTATGTGCTACCCTATGTCCACTTGGATGGTGGGGCTTGAACCTGCACTCACGGCGCAGGCGCCGTTCATCTTCGGAGATTTCGTGAATCTCCTTGTCCTCCGTACTGCGCAAGTGCTGCGCCTGCGCAGTACGGGCCGGTCACTATCCGATGGCCGTACAGTTTTTGTCAGAACACCGGTATACATGTCTATTCTGCACAAGGTACGGACAAGTCCTGTGGGATCCATGCCTGGTTCACATTGGCTTTGGACAGGCGGCTGCGCTTGTCTGTGATAACGCCCCCTGCCGTGCTAAATACACGTTCAGATAATACACTGGCCAGCACCTCTAAGGCGTAAAGGGCAAGCTCAGGCCATGTGCCCAATTTCGAGACCCAGAAGTTGAAGGGGGCAGACCCATTATTCAGTAAGTGTAGGCGTGTGCACACATACTGCTCCACCATGTTGGTGAAATGCTGCCTCTTGCTAAGACGTTCCATCTCAGCTGGTGGTGCTGGTTGTTGTGGCGTGCTGACAAACCTTTTCCACATTTCGGCCATGCTAACCCTGCCTTCTGAGGTGCTGGCGACCTCTTCCTCCTCCTCTGCCTTCGCCTTGTGCTTCCACCGTACCCCTGCTGTCAGGTGGGAATGCCACCAGCAGCGCGTCTACCAACGTGCGCTTGTACTCGCACATCTTACGATTACCCTCCAGTGAGGGAATTAAGGACAGTACGTTGTCCTTGTAACAGGGATCCAGCAGGATGGACACCCAGTAATCAGCACCAGTTAGAATGTGGGCAACTCGGCGGTCGTTGCGGAGACACTGCAGCATGTAATCGCTCATGTGTGCCAGGCTGCCCAGAGGCAATGAAAAGCTGTCCTCTGTGGGAGGTGTATCGTCTGTGTCCTCTGTATCCCCCCAGCCACGCACCAGTGATGGCCATGAGCTGGTCTGGGTGCCACCCTGCTGTGAACATGGTACCTCCTCCTCCATCTCCTCCTTCTCATCCTCCACCTCGTCATCCTCCAGAACTGTGCCCTTTCTGCCGGACAATTGTGTACCTGGCGTTTGTTGGTGCAGGAACCCACCCTCGTAGCCACTTGTGAATGACTGCCCTGAAAGCCTTGGAAATGATCCCGGTTCCTCCTCCTCCTCCTCCTCCTGTGCCATATCCTCTTCCATCATCGCCGAAGCGTTTTTTCAAGGAGGCATAGAACTGGGATAGTAACGCTCAGAACGGCGTCATTGGCACTGGCCATGTTGGTGGAGTACTCGAAACAGTACTCGAAACAGCGCAACAAGGCACACAGGTCTCGCATGGAGGCCCAGTTATTGGTGGTGAAGTGGTGCTGTTCCGCAGAACGACTCACGCGTGCGTGCTGCAGCTAGAACTCCACTATCGCCTGCTGCTGCTCGCACAGCCAGCATGTGCAAGGTGGAGTTCCACCTTGTGGGCACGTCACATATGAGGCGGTGAGCGGGAAGGCCGAAGTTACGCTGCAGCGCTGACAGGCAAGCAGCAGGGTGAGAACGCTGAAAGTGCGCTCAGACGGGCCGCACTTTCTGCAGCAGCTCTGGCATATTGGGGTAATTTTGGGCACATCCCTTGCGCCAGGCAAGGGATGTGTGTCAAACCAGCTAGGCCCAGAGCTGCTACGAGATTTCGCCCATTATCGCACACCACCAGGCCGAGCTTGAGGCTCACTGCCACCAACCACTTATCGGTCTGTTGTTCCATGTCCCTCCACAACTCCTGTGCGGTGTGGGGTTTTTCCCCCAAACAGGAAAGTTTTAAAACTGCCTGCTGTCGTTTACCCCTGGCTGTGCTGAAGTTGGTGGTGAAAGTGTTACGCTGAACGGATGAGGAGGCGGTAGAGGATGAGGAAGCAGAGTAGGAGGAGTTAGCAACAGGAGGCAAACTGAAGCGCCCTGCAATCCTCGGTGGTGGAAGGACGTGTGCCAAACTGCTATCTGCGTCAGGCCCAGCCGCCACTGCATTCACCCAGTGTGCTGTTAGGGACCCTGACCGTGCTTACTGGTCCACACATCCGTAGTTAGGTGGACCTTGCCACAGATGGCGTTGCGCAGTGCACATCTGATTTTGTCCCCCACTTGGTTGTGCAGGGAAGGGATGGCTCGCCTGGAAAAGTAGTGGCGGCTGGGCACGACGTACTGTGGGACAGCCAATGCCATCAGGCGTTTAAAACTCTGCGTCTCCCCCAGACGGAATGACAGCAATTTAAAGGCGAGGAATTTTTAAATGCTGGCAATCAGGGCCAGGGATCGCGGGTGGCTAGGGGGGTACTTCCTCTTCCGCTCCAGTGTTTGGGAGATAGAGAGCTGAACGCTTCCATGGGACATTGTGGAGATGGTTGGTGACCCAGGTGCTAGTGTTGCTGGCAGATCCTCTGTTTGCGGGTTGGCAGGTGCCACTGTCACTACAGAGGTGGATGAAGAGGCCGAGACTGCAGCAGAAGTGGAAGCAGGAGGAGCCAGAGACCTTTCTTGGTTTTTGAGGTGTCTACTCCACTGCAGCTCATGCTTTGCACTTAGATGCCTGGTCATGCAGGTTGTGCTCAGGTTGAGAACGTTTATGCCTCGCTTCAGGCTCTGATTGCACAGCGTGCAAACCACTCGTGTCTTGTCATCAGCACATTGTCTGAAGAACTGCCATGCTAGGGAACTCCTTGGACCTGGCTTTGGTGTGCTCGGTCCCTTGCTGTGTTGGGCAGTAGTAGACGTACTGTCTAGGGGACGGACGCTCCGCTTTTGCACCCTGCTCCCTCTTCTGCTGTGCTGGTGGCTCTGTGCGACCACCGCCTCTTCCTCCGAACTACACTGGTCACCTGCATGACGTTGATTCCATGTGGGGTCGAGGACCTCATCGTCCTCCACATCATCTTCCACCCAGTCTTCACCCCTGCCCTCCTTGTCGGTCTGCACATTTGCGAAAGCAGCAGCAGTTGGCACCTGTGTTTCGTCATCATCCGAGACGTGCTGCGATGGTCCTCCCATGTACTCATCGTGAAACATAAGTGGTTGGGCATCGGTGCACACAATTTCTTCCACTTCTGGGGCAGGGCTAGGTGGATGGCCCTGGGAAACCCTGCTAAAAGAGACATCGAAAAGCAGAAGAGACTGCTGCATGATTTGGGGCTCAGACTGCTCGGCTGATTTGCAAGGGGGTGAGGTGAAAGACTGATGGACATCGGCTGCAGGTGCCAACTCTGATCTTTCATCAGGAGACCGGGTGGGAGACAATGTGAAGGAACCGGAGGCACTGTCAGCAACCCAATCTACTATCGCTTGTACTTGTCCTGGCCTCAACATTCATACAGCCTTATTTGGCGTGACCAAATACCGCTGCAGGCTCTGTTGCCTACTCGCACCTGAGGAAGGTGTTTCACTTGTGCGTGTAGCTGGCACAGATCGACCACGTCCTCTCCCTGCAACAGGAGCTCCACCAGCAACACCACGACCGGGGCCACGTCCCTTCTTTGACGTTCTCCTCATATTTTCCAAATTTAGGATCTTGCCCTAAATGGGTGTTTTTGCAATAGCAGAATACACCCACAGTATGTAAACAGTGTATCTCACACCTACAGAAATGCAGAAAATGCTATTCAAAAAATAAATTTTTGCCGTAATTTTTTTTTATTTGAATAGCACAATAGAAGAAAAATATATAAATTGTGTATCTCACACCTGCAGATATGCAGAAAACACTGCAAAAAAAGTTTTTTGCACTAAATGTGTGTTTTTGCAATAGCAGAATACACCCAGAGTATGTAAATGGTGTATCTCACACCTACAGAAATGCAGAAAATGCTATTCAAAAAAAAATGTTTTTGCCCTAAAAAAAAATTCTTTGAATAGCACAATAGAAGAAAAATATATAAATTGTGTATCTCACACCTGCAGATATGCAGAAAACACAGCAAATTTTTTTTCACTAAATGTGTGTTTTTGCAATAGCAGAATACACCCAGAGTATGTAAACGGTGTATCTCACACCTACAAAAACGCAGAAAATGCTATTCAAAAAAAATGTTTTTGCCCTAAAAATTTTTTATTTGAATAGCACAATAGAAGAAAAATATATAAATTGTGTATCTCACAACTGCAGATATGCAGAAAACACTGCAAAATTATTTTATTTTGCACTAAATGTGTGTTTTTGCAATAGCAGAATACACCCAGAGTATGTAAACGGTGTATCTCAAAACCTACAGAAATGCAGAAAATGCTATTCAAAAAAAAAGTTTTTGCCCTAAAAATTTTTATTTGAATAGCACAATAGAAGAAAAATATATAAATTGTGTATCTCACACCTGCAGATATGCAGAAAACACTGCAAATTATATATTTTTTTGCACTAAATGTGTGTTTTTGCAATAGCAGAATACGCCCAGAGTATGTAAACTGTGTATCTCAAAACCTACAGAAATGCAGAAAATGCTATTCAAAAAAAAAGGTTTTGCCCTAAATTTTTTTTATTTGAATAGCACAATAGAAGAAAAATATATAAATTGTGTATCTCACACCTCCAGATATGCAGAAAACACTGCAATTTTTTTTTTTTTTGCCCTAAATGGGTGTGTTTGGAAGAGCAGAATACACCCACAGTATGTACAGGGTGTATCTCACAGTAACATATGCAGTGCTGGTGCACTGAGCTTGCAGATAAAAGTTATATTTTCTCTGGCACTGGGCTCATGGCAGTGTAAAAAGACTGTGCACTGCAACCCAACCAGGTAAATCTATGTAGATCGCTGAGTTATTAGAATAGATTTCTGAATCTGGACTCCTAGATAATTCTCTCTCCCTAAAAGCAGCAACAGGAACCTTGCCCTACACTGTCTATCTTTTCTCTCAGTGCAGTGTAAAAAGCTTGTGCACTGCACCCACACAACTAAATCTATGTAGATCGCTGACTAATTAGAATATATTTCAGAATCAGGACTAACTCCTATTATTTCATTCTCTCCCTAACAGCAACAGCAGCCAGGAACCTTTCCCTACACTGTCTAAAGCAGAGTGACGTGCTGTGCTGTGTGCCTCTAGCTTATATAGAGGCTGGGTCACATGCTGCACTGACCAATCACAGCCCTGCCATTAGTAGGCATGGCTGTGATGGCTTCTAAGGGCACACCAGTTAAACGAAAGTTGATTGGCTGTCCTGCAGCTTTTAAAATTGCGCTATTACATCGCCGAACACCGGACCCGAACCCGAACATACAGTCAATTGTTCGGGTTCGGGTCCGGGACCCAAAAACCCAAAAGTCCGGTACGAACCCGAACTTTACAGTTCGGGTTCGCTCAACCCTAATCAAGAATTGTAATTACATGCCCCTGTTAAACAGGGGCCAAAAATTGGGCCTTTGGTGGTGGTGGTGCTACATCACTGTAAACCCTCACAGATACTCTTGTTGACCCTGCTGTGAAATATTGGATCAAACATTGTAATTACATGCCCCTGTTAAACAGGGGCAGAAAAATTGTGTCTTAGGCAGTAGTGGTGGTGTCACAACACCGTACTCCCTCACAGATACTCTTGTTGAGCGCAGAAATTACCCTGATGTGAAATATTGGATCAAACATTGTAATTACATGCCCCTGTTAAACAGGGGCAGAAAAATTGGGTCTTAGGCAGTGGTGGTGGTGCCACAACACTGTAACCCCTCACAGATTCTCTTGTTTAGGGATGAGCCGAACACCCCCTGGTTCGGTTCGCACCAGACCGAAACGGACTGAAAGTTTGCGCGAACTTTAGAACCCTATTCAAAAATCAAAAGTGCTAATTATGAAGGCTAATATGTAAGTTATTGTCCTAAAAAGGGTCTGGGGACCCGGGTCCTGCCCCAGGGTACATGTATCAATGCAAAAAAAAGTTTTAAAAACGGACGTTTTTTTCGGGAGCAATGATTTTAATGATGCATAAAGTGAAAAAAAAAAAGTTAAATATTACTTTAAATATCATACCTGGGGGGTGTCTATAGTATGCCTGTGAAGTGTCACCTGTTTCCCATGTTTAGAACTGTCCTTGCACAAAATTACATTTCTAAAGGAAAAAAAGTCATTTAAAACTGCTTGCGGCTTTAATGTAATGTCTGGTCCCGGCAATATGGATGAAAATCATTGAGAAAAATGGCATGGTTATCCCCCCCAGCCCATTACCAGCCCCATTTGGGTCTTGTATGGATATTAAGGGGAATCCTGCACCCAAATTAAAAAAAGGAAAGGCGTGGGGCCCCCAGGCCCTATATACTCTGAACAGCAGTATACAGGTGGTGCAAACAAGAAAGGGACTGTAGGTTTGTTGTTACGGAGAATCTGTTTGTAATTTTGAACTCCCTGCCTGTGGTATTAGTATGAGAACACTAGCAATTGTATTGAGGTAAGCTTTAGGTGCACACTGTGCAAAGGACACAAAAGCAAAATACTGCAGCTCCCTGCCTGTATTTGTATCAGAACACCAGCAATTGTATTGAGGGAAGCTTTAGGTGCACATTGTGCAAAGGACACTAAAGCAAAATACTGCAGCTCCCTGCCTGTATTTGTATCAGAAAACCAGCAATTGTATTCAGGTAAGCTTTTGGTGCACACTGTGCAAAGGACACTAAAGCAACAAACTGCAGCTCCCTGCCTGTATTTGTATCAGAACACCAGCAATTGTATTGAGGTAAGCTTTAGGTGCACACTGTGCAAAGGACACTAATGCAAAATACTGCAGCTCCCTGCCTGTATTTGTATCAGAACACCAGCAATTGTATTGAGGTAAGCTTTTGGTGCACACTGTGCAAAGGACACTAAAGCAAAATACTGCAGCTCCCTGCCTGTATTTGTATCAGAACACCAGCAATTGTATTGAGGTAAGCTTTAGGTGCACACTGTGCAAAGGACACTAAAGCTAAATACTGCAGCTCCCTGCCTGTATTTGTATCAGAACACCAGCAATTGTATTCACGGAAGCTTTTGGTGCACACTGTGCAAAGGACACTAAAGCAAAATACCGCAGCTCCCGGCCTGTATTTGTATCAGAAAACCAGCAATTGTATTGAGGTAAGCTTTAGGTGCACACTGTGCAAAGGACACTAAAGCTAAATACTGCAGCTCCCTGCCTGTATTTGTATCAAAACACCAGCAATTGTATTCAGGTAAACTTTTGGTGCACACTGTGCAAAGGACACTAAAGCAAAATACTGCAGCTCCCTGCCTGTATTTGTATCAGAAAACCAGCAATTGTATTCAGGTAAGCTTTTGGTGCACACTGTGTAAAGGACACAGTACACTAAGTGAAACACTGAAGCTAGCACAATCACCTGCCTGCTTGTCAGTATAGAGAATAACAGGAACCGATCTAGCTAAACTCAATACAGTGTGTAAATATATATACAACACCTAGGATGCATATATATCCCCTACACACTGTAACTTCAGCTAAATGACTCGCCTGCCTGCTCTATCTAACTCAAATCAAATTACACTGTCTCTCTCTTCCCTTTAACCAACGCCAACACACTACACAAGGCCGCCAAGCCGGCGGCCTTATATAGTGTGGGGCGTGTACCTACTCCTCTGAGCCATGATTGGTCAAAGCCATCCTGGCTTTGGCCAATTACGGCTCTCTCTACCTACGGCGCTGTGATTGGCCAAGCATGCGGGTCATAGTGCATGCTTGGCCAATCATCAGCCAGCAATGCACTGCGATGCCGCAGTGAATTATGGGCCGTACCGCGCCACTCGAATTTGGCGTTGAACGGCCCATAATGTTCGAAATTCGACGATGTTCGAGTCGAACATGGGTTTGACTCAAACTCGAAGCTCATCCCTACTCTTGTTGAGCACAGGAACGGGCCCTGCTGTGAAATATTAGATCAAAAATTGTAATTACATGCCCCTGTTAAACAGGGGCAGAAAAATTGGGTCTTAGGCAGTGGTGGTGGTGCCCTAAACCAAAAATATTCTTAGAAGCTAGCATCATCAAGATTGAGGAGGAATAGGAGCATAATGGGATAGTCACTCAGCAAAGGCAGTCTTCAAGGGATCCCACATCCATAGAAAAATCAATCGGTTACATCAGCATCAGGTGCTTGGTAGCTGGTGATCCAAGACTGATTAATTTTTATGAATGTAAGCCTATCCATGGAGTCTGTGGACAGGTGCACTCTGTGATCGGTTACAAACCCTCCAGCAGCACTGAATGTGCATTCAGAAAGAATGCTGGATGCAGGACAGGCCAGAAGCTCAATTGCATATTGAGCAAGCTCTGGCCAGTGGTCCATCCTCAAGACCCAGTAACCCAGTGGATGATCGGCTGGAAAGGTCTCCAAGTTTTGCCCCTACATATTCCTGTACCATGTAATGCAGACGCTGGCGATGGTTGCTTGAACCGATCAGACCTTGGCGCTGAGGACTGAAGAATTGTCTGAAGGCATCGGTCAGCCGGCCACCTTCTCCACCGCTCTTTCTGTGACTGAACGAAGCCTCAGCAACACGTTGTCCAGCACCAGGAAATTTTAGCCTGAGAGAGTCTGGAAACGCATTGCACAAATCTTTCTTCAAGGCCTCCTGAAGATGTTTCATTCTCTACTCCCTCTGCAAAGGCATGATGAGTTCTGGAACCTTACCCTTGTAACGTGGATCAAGAAGGGTTGCCAGCCAGTAATGATCCCTCTCCTTGATACCACGAATCCTAGGGTCCTTTCGCAGGCTTTGCAGAATCAGGGAGGCCATACAGCGTAGGTTTGCACTGGCATTCGATCCTGAGTCCTCTGGGTCACTAAGGATCACATGATCTGCAACTACCTCCTCCCAGCCACATAAAACTCCATGGGTTTCTGGGGACTGAAAACGATCCCTTGAAGACTGCTGCTCAGTGTTATCCTCCACGTCTATGCTGACACAATCCTCCTCCTCCTCCTTTTCTTCCTGTGTGTTTGGCGGGCAAGCAGAAATACTATCTGGATAAAGGGGGCCTTGAGAGGTAAGGAAGTCCTCCTCTTCCTCCCGCTGTTCTGCCTCAAGTGCCCTGTCCATTATTCCACGAAGCGTGTGCTCCAACAGGAAGACAAGAGGGACAGTATCACTGATGCATGCATTGTCACTGCTTACCATCCTCGTGACCTCCTCAAATGGTGACAGGATAGTGCATGCATCCTTCATCAGTAGCCACTGGCATGGCGAAAATAAGCCAAGCTCCCCTGACCCTGTCCTGGTGCCATACTCACACAGGTACTCATTGATGGCCCTCTGCTGCGTGTGCACCTGCTGCAGCATTGCCAACGTTGAGTTCCACCTGGTGGGCATGTCACAAATGAGGCTGTTGGTGGACAGGTTGCATTCCCTTTGAATGTCAGCCAGCGGAGCACTGGCATTATATGACCGGCGGAAATGACCACAGCCTTTCCTGGCCTGCCTCAGGAGATCCTGTAAGCCTGGGTACCTACTTAAGAACCGCTGCACCACCAAATTCAGGACGTGAGCCAAACAGGGAACCTCTTAGCAGAGGGTGCTGGGATTTGCAAAAGCATGCAGGTCATGGTGCATGCTTTGGTCAATCATTATACAGCAATGCGATTTCGCAGTGCATTATTGGGGGGGGGTTCCGCGCCGCTAGAATTTGGCGCAAACGCCCCATAATGTTTGTTATTTCAGCGAACGGGCGAAACACCCGATGTTCAAGTCGAACTTATGTTCGACCCGAACATCGAGCTTATCCCTAATCCCTAGGACACACTTAACCCCTTGATCCCCCCTAGTGTTGAACCCCTTCCCTGCCAGTGTCATTTACGCAGTAATCAGTGCATTTTTATAGCACTGATCGCTGTATAAATGTCACTGGTCCCAAAATAGTGTCAAAAGTGTCCGATGTGTCCGCCGCAATGTCACAGTCAGATCGCCACCATTACTAATAAAAAAAATATATAATAAAAATGCCTTAAATCTATCCCCTATTTTGTAGACGTTATAACTTTTGCGCAAACCAATCAATATACGCTTATTGCGATTTTTTTTACCAAAAATATGTAGAAGAATACATATCGGCCTAAACTGAGAAATAAATTTGTTTTTTATATATTTTTTGGGGATATTTATTATAGCAAAAGTTAAAAAATATATATTTTTAAATTGTCGCTCTATTTTTGTTTATAGCGCAAAAAATAAAAATCGCAGAGGTGATCAAATACCGCCAAAAGAAAGCTCTATTTGTGGGGAAAAAAACACATAATTTTTTTTTTCGTTTCCAATGTCGCACGACCACGCAATTGTCAGTTAAAGAGACACAGTACCGGATCGCAAAAAGTGCTCTGGTCAGGAAGAGGGTAAATCCTTTCCGGGCTGAAGGGGTTAACAACTGATGAGTCATCAACTGTCAATGGGTTTCCCCGCTAACAGCTGAATAAAAAAAAATGTGGGGGTTGAAAAAAAAAACGGCGTGGGGTTCCCCCCAGTTCATACCAGGCCCTTTTTCAGGCATGCAACCTGGCGCCCGCCCCCTCCTACACCATTAAGAGATCATGGAGAGAGCCAAGTTTGTTACAGACAGAGCGGGCATTCCAAAGGGCGCAAGAGAAAGGTAGTCGGGTACATAGTACCCATACCCCCCACCGCGGGGAACACCATCCTGCATGCTTCAAGTGCCCATCCCAAATCTTTAATCCATTCTATCCCCTTCAGCCAATACTTAAGGCTCAAAAGAAACTGTTCAACCAACGAGGCATTTAAAACTGAGGCTGATGCGTTGAGAAAACGCCTACTCATACGTGGATATTCACAAACATGCCTCAAAAAAGCATTTAGACGAGCATGTGATAGGCCGAGATTGGAACTGCTATTCCCCCAAACAACTCAAACAATTAAATCTCAAAAAACGCAACACACTGGAGTCATTACCAAATTCTGCAACCAACACGTTCAAATCAAAGAGATTCTAGGAAGACATTGGGGGATCCTGCAATTTGATCCCTTAATCTCTCCCCATCTCTCCTTACGACACACTCAAAAAGGCCATCTCCCTTAAGGACAAATTAGTCCAAACAGAATTCCTGGGTACGTTCAGAGTCGACCCTTGTAAACGACAAGGTACCTTTACCTGTGGAGGTTGCAGTATTTGTCGATACACAGCCACATTTTATGTTGCCCAATGGGAAAGAATTAAAGTCTCAACACTTTGCCAACTGCAAAACTCCTGGAGTTATTTACCTTTTTCAATGCCAGTGTCCCAGTTTCTACATAGGGAAAACGAAATTAGAATTTCGCAAAAGGGCACTTAGGCATATCAATAGTATTGTTAAAATCAACCCAGATCTTCCACTTGGAAGGCATGTAAGAGATATGCATGACAGCATTGTTCCCAAGTTTTGCTTTGTTATTCTTGATAGGATACATCCAAATTCCAGAGGGGGGGGACTGGAACAAAATTCTCCTCCAGAAAGAGTCTCGCTGGATAATGGACCTTCGGGCCACGTATCCACCGGGACTCAACACCGTCTTGAGCTACAGGCCCTTTTTGGAAGGCTTTAGTTCTGGCATATGTGAAAAGGACATGTAGCACCTGTGACAGCAGGAAGGTAAAGTCACCTGGTTGCATCCAGGGGGGTAGATATATTTCGCCCAGATTCAGGCTTTACGCCGACTTATACAACTAGGTGGAGAGTTGTATAAGGCTAGTGGGCTCATGGATGACTCATACCTCTAGGGAGAGTGTGGGGCGTCGTGCAGACAGAGATGAGGAGACCAGCTGAACCTTGTCAGCTCATTTAGGCCTCTATAAGAACTCCCAGCTTCATTAGATGTTAGCTCATGCCTGGAACCAGACCTGTGTGGACTGTCTAGGGAGAGTGAACCCCTGTGCGGTGAGGCAAAGCCTGTGTGGCTATTTGTTTGGACTTTTACTAAACCAGGGACTTAGGGACTAGGACAGCACTAGGCTGATCCCAGTTGTTAGTTAGGAAACCTGTATGTTTAGTCAGAGGTCAACTTGACCAGGATTTATTTTGGTTATGTTTCTTTTGCTTTGCTGTGTTTTGTCACTGTAAATAGAAACTAAACCGCACCTTTTTTTGATTTTGAAAACCACAACCTCCGTTTGCTGGGCCTGTTTTGTGTGGGGAGCCCATCCCGGGGGTCACACACACCCGCTGCCGAGCTAACCCCCTCACAGTTGGTGGAGAACCAGTGGCAGTTTTTTTTAAGCCAGCATGGAGGAGATACTGAAGCAGCTGGCTCTAGCAAATGCCAATCAACAGCAGACAAATGCAGGTTTGCAAAGGAGCCTTGCAGCCCAGCAGCAGACAAACGCAACTTTGCAACAGAGTCTGGAGGCTCAGCAACGAGCCCAGCAGCAATCTGAGGCCCGCTTCATAGACCTGTTGCAGAAGCAAGAGCAGAGACTACAACAACAGATGGAAGCAGTAATGCAGCAACGTCCGCAGACCAGTGAGGAAAGCCGTCCCACTAATACCGCGTCCTTTGGGGTGAGTCGTTTATTGACAAAAATGACTGGAGAGGATGATCCAGAGGTATTTTTGACCACATTTGAAAGGACCGCTAAAAGAGAAAAGTGGCCTGAGGAGCAGTGGGCTGGACTGGTGGCTCCTCTGTTAACTGGTGAATCGCAGAAAGCTTACTATGACCTAGAGCCTAACCAAGCAAAAGACTATGTGATGCTAAAAGCTGAAATATTGGCAAGGCTGGGTGTCACCCAGGCTGTCCGGGCTCAGCGTGTGCATAACTGGACTTTCCAGCTTGGAAAACCCCCCAGGTCTCAAATGTATGATCTCATTCACCTGAGCAGAAAGTGGCTACAGCCAGAGACTTTGTCCGCACCAAAGATTGTGGAACGTGTTGTAATGGATCGGTTTTTGAGAGCTCTTCCTACTGCCATCCAAAAGTGGGTAAGCCATGGAGACCCAGAGACGGCCGATGGTCTTGTGGATCGTGTGGAGAAATACTTGGCTACAGAGAACCTGACGGCCTCTTCCAGAGACACTCGGACTTTCCACCCTAAGACCAGACCATCCCCAGGGGCGGATAAGAGGATTCCAAGGGGTGAGGGTGGAGAGAGTGAGAGGGTGGGAGCTCTACCCCAAGTTTGGCGAGAACAGCCTGGGAAATCAGCGGCTCAAGAGGCGGCAAGAAGGATCGTTTGCTACCGCTGCCGGCAAGCGGGACATATTGCAGCCAATTGCCCGGTTGTGGAGGAACCCATGCAGTGTGACTTTCTGACGGGCAGACGTCAGTCGCTGTGTGCGACAGTCGCATGCACTGCCATTCGAGGAACTGAGAAACATTTATGCAAAATGTGTGTTAATGGTAGAAATGTTGTGGTATTGCTGGATTCAGGTAGCCTTGTGACCCTGATAAAGGCTGAGTTAGTTAAAACAGAGGTCTCTGGGAATAGCAAGGTAGCTGTTATTTGTGTGCATGGGGACACCCGAGAGTATCCAGTGACTACAGTGTGTTTCGAGACCCCCAAAGGTACCCTCTCTCATCCAGTGGGCTTAGTATCTCAGTTACCGCATGACGCCATTGTGGGAAGGGATTTTCCGAAGTTCTGGGAACTGTGGGATGATCCTGAGCCCCTCACTGGTGCCCCTATGTACCAGGAATGTGATAGCCAGAACTCCCCTGAGAGTGGTGAGGACTCTCCGGAATTTCCCTTATCAGTATTGGCAGGGGAGACTCAAGAAACTGGAGAGGAGCCCACCTCCTCAGACGAAAACCTACCGTCTGTGGAGTTTTCTGATCTTGAGGTTCACAGGGAAAACTTTGCCACAGAACAGTTGAAAGACCCCGCCCTAATAAAGGCAAGGGAAAACGTAGTGAAAATAGATGGTGAGTTAGTGAACCCAGATAATACCTGCACTTACCCATACTTCAGCGTAGAGAAGGACCTACTGTATCGGGTGGCAAAAAGGGCAGAAGAAACCGTTGAGCAGCTTGTGGTGCCCAAACCTTACAGGAAGTTGGTGTTGGAGTTGGCCCATGGGCACATTCTTGGAGGTCATCTGGGGACAGAGAAAACCCGAGAGAGGGTATTACAGAGATTCTATTGGCCGGGGGTGATGAAGGACGTAGAAAATTATTGTTCCTCCTGCCCTGTGTGTCAGAGGTTGGCCCCGATGCCACATTTCCGTAGCCCGCTGGTCCCTCTACCCATCATTGAGGTCCCGTTTGAGAGGATCGCCATGGATTTGGTAGGTCCTATAATCAAGTCCGCTAGGGGGCACCAGTACATATTAGTTATAATGGACTATGCCACCCGTTATCCAGAAGCGATCCCTCTCCGAAATACCTCGGCCAAAACCATAGCCAAAGAGCTATCTCTTGTTTTTAGCCGGGTGGGTATTTGTAAAGAACTGCTTACGGACCAAGGTACACCCTTTATGTCCCGGGTTATGAAAGAGCTGTGTAAATTGTTCAAAGTGACGCAATTGCGTACGTCTGTGTATCACCCCCAAACCGATGGGCTGGTTGAAAGATTCAACAAAACCCTAAAACAAATGTTGAAGAAAGTGGTGGATAGAGATGGAAAGGATTGGGACTGTTTACTTCCTTATTTGATGTTTGCTATTAGGGAGGTGCCCCAATCCTCTACGGGATTCTCCCCCTTTGAGTTACTGTATGGGAGACACCCAAGAGGGCTGTTGGATATTGCCAAGGAAACTTGGGAAAGTGAGAGTTCTCCCCACAGGAGTGTGATTGAGCATGTCGCCCTGATGCAAGATCGAATTGCACAGGTAATGCCCATCGTGAAGGAACATTTGGCCCAAGCGCAGTTGGCACAGCAGAGAGTGTACAACCGTGGAGCCAAGACCCGTACCTTTTCCCCGGGGGATAGGATATTGGTACTTGTCCCTACGGTTGAAAGTAAATTCCTTGCCAAATGGCAAGGCCCCTACGAGATAATGGAAAAAGTGAGCGAAGTGAATTACAAGGTCAGACAACCAGGAAGGCGAAAGCCCAAACAGATCTATCACGTTAATCTGTTGAAAGCCTGGAGGGATAGAGAGTCCCTAGTCGCAGACACTTGGTCACCAGCTCAAACTGGTTGCGTGATTCCTGAGGTTGGAATAGCAGCCACCTTGTCACAACCCCAACAACAGGAGGTTAAGGAGTTTGTGCTTCGCAACAAGGAGGTATTCTCTGAGCTGCCGGGACAAACATCTGGGGTAGAGCATGACATCATTACCCCGCCCGGTGAAAGGGTGAAGTTAAAACCCTATCGGATCCCAGAGGCTCGACGGGAGGCAATACGGGAGGAAGTACAGAAAATGCTGAACTTAGGGGTGATAGAGGAGTCCCAAAGTGATTGGTCTAGTCCCATCGTGTTGGTGCCTAAACCGGATGGGAGCTGGCGATTTTGTAACGATTTTCGTCAGTTGAACAAAGTTACAAAATTTGACACCTACCCCATGCCACGTATAGATGAGTTGATCGACCGGCTGGGAACAGCCCGATACATGACGACTCTTGACCTCACAAAAGGGTATTGGCAAATCCCCCTGGCCAAGTCGGCCAAAGAGAAAACCGCATTTGTAACCCCAGACGGGGCGTTCCAATATAAAAGAATGCCGTTCGGGTTACAGAATGCGCCGGCCACATTCCAGCGGAAAATGGACCAGATGCTGAGGCCCCATCGGAAGTATGCTGCGGCTTACCTGGATGACGTAATTGTCCATAGCACAGATTGGGCCTCACATCTGCCAAAAGTGCAAGCAGTCCTGGACTCTGTTCGGGAAGCGGGGTTTACGGCTAACCCCAAGAAGTGTACCATTGGGCAGGAGGAGGCCAAATATCTTGGGTACACCATTGGGAGGGGAGTAATAAAACCCCAACTCAACAAAGTCGAGGCCATCCAGAGTTGGCCACGTCCCAACAGCAAGAAGCAGGTACGAGCCTTTCTGGGAATCGCTGGGTATTATCGGCGATTCATTCCCCACTTTGCTTCTAAGGCTGTGCCCCTAACCAACCTGACGAAGGGGAAAGGGTCGGTCATGATTAAATGGACCCCCGAGGCTGAGGCAGCATTCCAATTCTTGAAACAAGCCTTATGTAGCCAGCCAGTGTTGTACTCACCCGACTTCTCTAAAGACTTTGTCGTACAAAGTGATGCGTCAGATGTGGGGTTAGGAGCAGTATTGTCCCAGGTCTGGAACGGGGAAGAGCACCCAGTCATTTACCTCAGCAGGAAGTTGAAGTCCCATGAGGTAAATTACGCCACCGTTGAAAAGGAGTGTTTAGCGGTGAAGTGGGCTCTAGATTCCCTTCGGTACTACCTGCTAGGTAGGCACTTTGACATGGTTACGGATCACGCTCCGTTAAAGTGGATGGCTCAAAACAAGGAAACAAATAGAAGAGTGAATAGGTGGTTCCTGGCCCTCCAGGAATTCAACTTCACAGTAAAGCATCGCCCTGGCGTTCAAATGGGGAATGTGGATGCTTTGTCTCGAGTACATGAATGCCTGATTGCTGGTGTTCCAACCCCGAGGTTAAAACAAGAGGGGGGGGTATGTGACAGCAGGAAGGTAAAGTCACCTGGTTGCATCCAGGGGGGTAGATATATTTCGCCCAGATTCAGGCTTTACGCCGACTTATACAACTAGGTGGAGAGTTGTATAAGGCTAGTGGGCTCATGGATGACTCATACCTCTAGGGAGAGTGTGGGGCGTCGTGCAGACAGAGATGAGGAGACCAGCTGAACCTTGTCAGCTCATTTAGGCCTCTATAAGAACTCCCAGCTTCATTAGATGTTAGTTCATGCCTGGAACCAGACCTGTGTGGACTGTCTAGGGAGAGTGAACCCCTGTGCGGTGAGGCAAAGCCTGTGTGGCTATTTGTTTGGACTTTTACTAAACCAGGGACTTAGGGACTAGGACAGCACTAGGCTGATCCCAGTTGTTAGTTAGGAAACCTGTATGTTTAGTCAGAGGTCAACTTGACCAGGATTTATTTTGGTTATGTTTCTTTTGCTTTGCTGTGTTTTGTCACTGTAAATAGAAAATAAACCGCACCTTTTTTTGATTTTGAAAACCACAACCTCCGTTTGCTGGGCCTGTTTTGTGTGGGGAGCCCATCCCGGGGGTCACACACACCCGCTGCCGAGCTAACCCCCTCACACACCAGACTTTCCATGTTTTGTCATTTTTATGCATTTCAAAAAAATGTTTGTTTTATTTTTTGATTGGTGTCTTGATGTCAATGTTGTGATTTTTGATTGCTGGATCTTCCAGCTATGTCTACTTGATTATGTATTAACATTGACAGTGATTGGCTGTCTATATTTCATTTAGATATCAATTACATGATTGACTAGTTATCCAATCCATACATGTACTCTGCTCTCTCCCTTACCATAGTTTTTAGTTACACTGTGCCTTTCCATGTCTATTCTGTGTCATCGCATCATCCCGGGAAGTGGGAAGTGAATTTCAATTGACTCCATGTGTCAATTGGTTTTTTTTTTGTTTTTTTTTTAATATTTATTTTTATTTTTAATTTTTATATTTATATTTATTTTAATTTTTATTTATTTTTTATTATTTTTTGTTTTATTTATTTTGCTTTTCATTTTATTTTATTTTTTTATTTTTTAATGGATAGTTATCCCAGATTCAACATTGTAACCCAGTCCTTTTCCTCCTATCTATGCATTCATATATTTACTCAGATGCTGTGTTTCAGCATTGCATCTGCTGTTTTTCTCATTTTTTTGACAATCTCATGCCATCAAATAATGTGTCTCTTTTCCTTTCATTGTTTAGTTATATCACCTACCCTCCATTCACTTTCTATTAGTTTCTCTGCTGAGACTTCTAGTGTCAGCAGAGAACGTCCTTTACCAGTCTTGCGCATGCTCTATGTTATGTATATTTCCTTAGACGTGAGGCTGCCTGTATGCCACCATAGACGTATGGACGAGCCGCAAATGACACGCCCACTTTACCCAGCTGATCTGCATTACATGATGCTCCATACATCGGTCCCTCACAATTGACTTTACAGGGGGCGGAACATGCCCTCTGTCAATCTAGCTGTCACATAGATAGGGACAAGCCGCCAGTTACCCACCCACTTTACCCAGTTGTTCTATACTATGGGATTATCCGCACATTGGCGCCTCACACCTGACACCATAGGCTAGGCTGAACATGCCCCCTAGCAATTAACATGTCAGTTTCATTCTTAGGATCATTCCTTCATTTACACATCTTGATGCTAGATTTGTTTCAGCTGGTTCATCAGTTGTATCCACAGCGCACATGCGCTGTTTAACAACTCTGGCTATTTAAATGAACTGACTTTGTTGGTCATTTGCACACTGCCATTTGGAAGGATAAGACCGTATATTAGTCTGCTGCTCATAACAGGAATTTGGTTCCTTTTTATTTTTAAACAAACCTTTTCTTACTAACCTATTATATTGTGACACATGAGTTAATATAGTTTGTTTTATTTTATTTTTTCTGAACCCTTTTGACTTGGTGTATGAGGCTGATTTTCTGTTGATCAGCTTCTTGCCTTAATTTCTGAGGCGGCTATATTGGTTGATACATCTTGAAGTTTCACCAATGCTTTCCCTTAGTTCACTATTAAAGTGACATATATGCTTACGCTTTGCCGCTTCCTAGAAAAACTGATGTATTATTATATACATTTATACTCCATAGATAGGGTGATACAACTTATTGCCTTTTTCTAGCTGATATATATGTACATGTAATATATATCCTTTTTGTGTCTACATTATATATATATATACAGATATATTTGACCTTATTCTTTATTTTTTACTTTTTATAGAACTTGCCATTAATCAACTTACCGGCTTTGCCTTTCTCCCTATGGTCTCTATTGATCAGCGACAGACCTTGGTGAGATTTGATACAATTTTCTGTTGTAGCATGACTATTCAGTCTTTATTAATTTCCAATAATTTTATTTAGTTCATGGTTCAGCCAATTTTTTTTTCCTATCAGGGCTTATTGTCTTTATTACCATCTGGATTAATTCATAAGTGGCTATCAGGTTAGACCTATTCCTCTTTTTTTTTTGTTGTTGTTATTCACCTTCCCCTTCAACGATGCTCATTCATTCCATGTTTGTCTTGTTCACCGACCATGTTTTTGTATATATTTTATAGATGTACTTTCAATCTCCGATAAGGACACGCCCCTGAGGAAAGGGAACCCTCCCTGAAACGCGTCGGGCTCAACCACGTGTGGAGAACTACTTGTATTCTTTGTTTTTATATGTAATCTACTGTACATGAATTTCAATATTCTACAGTTATTTCTATCTTGCCACCAAGTTGGCTTCTTAAACCAATTATATTAAATTACTTTATATCATATCACTGTGTTTTGCAATACTCTGTTGCCATTAAAGTCCCAGCCCCTAGTTAGGGGGACAACCTTTTTTGTTCTAGGTCAGCTCTGGAGGTTTTCAAGCACTGGCTGCAGGCAGGCTCGAGAAACGAACACCGCTCAACCTCCCCATCCAGGAGGGTACGGGCTTGTGGTGCGGTGTGTCTCAGTCTTTTCCTGCGAAGGAGCCAACTATAAGAAAAGCAGGTAAAGGCTGGGGTGGGTGCGCTACACGTGGGGGATCGAGTCTGGGGAGTGGGTTTGTGGCCATAAAGTGAAACCCCCCCCCCCAGAAGCTGAACTTTAATTCCCAAGTGAAGTTCCGTGGAGGTCGGCCATGTTTAGAACTGCGCCACGAGGAGAACCCTGACTGCGTAGTTCGTGGGCGTACCTACTCAGCCCGCGAACGATGCAGGAGATGGGAGGAGTCTGACCATGTATGGAGTTACACGTGTGGACTTCAGCGCGAAAAGGTCAGTGCGCAATGGAGCAGCAGATGGTCAGCATGGCGTTGCATGCCTCATGGGTTCCAGCTACTACAACCATGAAAATGACTTAATTCGCTGCTTTGCTAATGGATACAGGGATTTGGCTCAAGCCCCGGGGAAGATTTGCCCTCTACGTGTGTAAAGACGTGGAGGCCCTTAGGTGTGATTTGTCCCAGCTGTTTGGGACTGGTGGTTCATCTAAAGCCATTCGGGCGATGCGAAAGCTGTAAGGAGTTCTTGTTTGAGGTCGAGCAACCTACAGAGAGGCCTCGGGCCTTCAACCTCAATTGCCTTACGGGTGCCACCACTCTGGAAGGAGGGATCGAAGCTTGCACAGCCACCCTTGCGCGCACTGACGAGACTTCAGAGGAAGTCACAGAGGAGATCGCTTCAGCGAGTGAGAAACCGGAGGATGCTGTCTCGGTTACAACAGAGTCTTTTCTCCCACCGCCCAAGAGGAAGATGGGTCTTGTGAAAGCTTCCCGCGGCCGTGGTGGAGCAACGCCCCAGCGCTTACCCAGAACGGATGCATCCGAAGGGAAAAGTCCCGGACGTCCGAGTTCTTCTGCAAGCCGAGATAAGCTGGGGGGAGAGACTTTGGTAAAGGCCCCTAGCCCTGGCGATTCACATGCTAGTGAGTTAGCCAGAGGGGGTGAATCATCCTTCACCAGGAACTACTTCCCTGCAGAGGAGTACGATACCTCTGACCTAGAGTCCATCTCTGATGCGGGTGATGACGCCGCAATTGATGAACTGTTTGCAAGGAAGGGATGGGACAAGATGCCCCTGTACTTGTTCCGTAAGCCTAGGGACCCACCCATGTCTACGGGGGAAAGTACCACCCGGGTGGTGGCTTCCGAGCCTGAGGAGGGATCTGTCCCCTTGCCTGCCCTTCCACCGTTGGAGGCACCTGCTTCCACTACTGCTATGAGACGGGTGTCACTGCGGGCCCCTGCAACTGGCCCGGAGGCAGTTAAAGTGCCTCGGCACCCAGATGCCATTGTCTTGCCTGGCGCAGGAGACCGCGCTACCATGCCACTGCTATCCCGCTTGCAAGGACTGTTTAACCAAAGGGTTGCCAGCAAGTATGGGTGGGAATTTTAATTTTATTTTAACTGCAACCATAATGAAAAATGAACAATTGTTTTACATAGAAACTAAACAAAGAAGCAATTTATACATTACAACAGCAAAAACACTTCCCCTTCTATATTTAACACTGGCTCACCATACTAGCCCCATACAGGCATGACCACTAATTAAAGCAGACCAGAGCCAACTGGATCAACGCCTACAGATCTTCATCTACTTCCCCCTCTGATGACAGTAATCCATCTAACAAAACATCCCAAAAGCCCGAGCCCCTACCACTGGGTTCTGTCTCCCCCTCACCGGCCTTTGCTCCCGAGGAGGTGCCTGCTAAACAAACTCTGCACCCCCTGGGCCCCCAGACCGCCTCCTCCTCGGCGGCCTCTGCTCCCGGGGAGGCGCAGGTACCACACCCCCCTCAGGCACATCACCCGGAGGTGAAATGAAAAAGAAAATCGCGCTAAAAAGTCCTCATAAAAATATATATGAATAAAGTCCAATGTGGCAGGCTGGTGTGAACGCAAAGATGTCCAAATGCTAGAAGGACCTTGAGAAATTCATGCTTACCGAATGAGTAAGTCAATATGGCAGATGGCTATAGCCCAGCCAAGGCCTTGAGTTGGCATCAAGATACCTGCTTCACCAGGAAATTATGATTGCGATAGCTGGAACTATGACTCCACGATATATGGTATTAATCAGCCCAAAAAAGAAAAAAAGAAAAGCACATAGCGTAATCCTGCCACAAAAATGATCTTGTGATGATCAGTATTATGGACAACACCCAGTGAAAAACGTGCAGAAGTGAACCACCACCTCACAATCAATCTCCTTACCAGATGACACTGATAGAAAGCTTAAACAAATTAAAAGGAACACCCCACACAATGATTGTGATCCGCCACCTTTCAAACAGTCTTCTTACCAGATGTAAACAACTTTAAGGCTTGATAATATGGGTGAATAAATCAGGATCCTATAAGTAACTGCAGGCTCAGATAGTGAAGGGATAAAGACAGACTTTCCCAGCTGGGACCGTATTCCGTGTGTACGGTATTTACATCGGGTACCTGCAATGACACAAACACATGACCTTCAGACTGATAGACATCACCCGGAGGAGCTCCCTCTCTGTAAGCCCTGGTGCACCTACTGAAAGGGTGCCCCATCTTGCCACAAAGATTGCAGCAAAAAAGATTACACGACTCACTTGAGTGCCCAGGCTTATTACATTTTGTGCAACGCACCACTGTGCAATCCGCACTAAAGTGAGTCGGACAGCCGCATCTAAAACAACGACGGGGCTGACCGGGATAGAACACCAAGATCCTATCTCTCCCAATGAAGGCGCTGCCAGGAACATGGGCCACAGAATTGCCCTGCCTTCTTAATCTGATCCTAGTGTTCCACGCACCAGTCCACACCCCGCGCTCATCAAGAGATTTCTTTAATGGGCACTGCACCTGACCATATCTTCCCAACAATGTCCCAATATCCTCTGGGGCAAGCTCTCGTTCCTCATGAGGATGGTGATGTTCTTCACATCCTCGTGCCTGCTGAGAGGAATGAGACGGAAACCCTTCCAGGGATCCCTCCCCCTGATCAGCCCAAAGGCTGTGATAAAAAGCTCCATGATTACAGGACTCATGAAGCTAATATCAAAATCAGGGGACCCTGTGGGATGGATCACAGCAAAAATCTCAGCAACCTTTATCCCTAAGGACAGGATCGAATCCACCACTTGTCCCCTATTGGGACACTGACCAGTTCCCTCCCACTTCAATTGTACGACGTTCCTACGCCTGCGCTCTGGGCCACCCACACCACGAGACCAGGGGTCCGCCCCAGAAAACTGCTCCCCCGGGGGAACCCGAAAATTGCCTGCCCCGAACTGGTCATACAGGCCACCCAGAGCGACATTCACACAAGCCACATTAGCGTAGGAATGCCCCTCCCTCAAAGCGGTCAAGAGGTTTACCTCCGGCGTACCCCTTAGAACCTGCTCAGGCAACTCCGGGGCACCCAAGGAAGAGCCCGGTGGAGCAACCGGAGAAGGGAGCCCCCGGACCCAAGAGACCTCCCCCTGCACCCCCCCACTATTTCCCGATAGTGGCTGACCCTCCTGGAGATCCTCCACCTCAGAATCCCCCGAAGATGGCTCCACCAAAAGGGCTTCCCAGTCATCCGGCCACCCATCCTCTTGCACATCACAAGCCCAACAGGAGTCCGTAGTGACACGGTCCACCTCCCGCTGGGACCCCTCTATGCAGCGGATAAAGGCCACTGTTACATCCTCCTCCCCCCCCGAACTCATTGGGCAATCTCCCCTAACTGAACCTTGCCCTGGCAGTACCTCTCCGGATGTCTCCATATTCTCCACCGATGGAACTTCACCCCGGAAGTGACAAATGCCGTCAACCAGAAGTGACCCGGCGGGTCAGATACTACCTCCGGTTCAACATCCATTTCCGGTTCAACCCCATTTACCATGATCGCAGGACCTCCTCCCGCAATCGTGTCACCCCCAGCCGACTTCTCATTGGGCCCACACAATGCAGGGACACCCCCCCTTTGCAGGAGGATGGCACACCACTCTGGGTGTCAGCAACAACCGTTTTCACCGCCGCAATCGCAGCTCCTCCTCCCACAACTACATCACTCTTACGACCTGACTTCCCATTGGCTCCCTGCAACATAGGACCTCTTCTCCCCACACGAGAAGACGGCGTTCCATCTTGTTTGTCCGCCATTACGGGCGCCTTCTCTACCTCACCCACCATCACAGGGGCGGCCATACTAGCTTGGCCATCTCCACCCACCTCCCCCTTAAACACTATCCCCTTACCCTGGGCCTGTTTTACAGCGGCGGTGGCCGACACAGTAGCTGACGGCTCACCCTGCTCACAGGCTCCAGGGATCATTGAGGATTTGGCTGCAGACTGCGCTGGTAAGTCTTTTTGTGATTCCCCCTTAGACACTATCCCCTTACCCTGGGCCTGTTTTACAGCAGCGGTGGCCAACACTGTAGCTGGCGGTTCACCCTGCTCACAGGCTCCAGGGATCATTGAGGATTTGGCTGCAGACTGTGCTGGTAAGTCTTTTTGCAATTTAATTTTTTTTCTTAGAGTCCTGCAGCCGGGGGAGCTTGACTACCGGGATTTTCCCTTTCTTTGGGGTGTCTCACACTTGGCTACTTACTATATCACCGGAACCCACCTGGTTAACCTTGACACCTGCCTCTCTCACAGGCTGGGTCTTGGCTTGCTTACCGGGAACTTTCACAGAATTTTCACCAGAGCCTACAACCCCTTCACCGCTCTCCCCTTAAGTTTCATTCCTTTTCTCAGTCCTTGCGCCAGTCCTTAGAGCTGTCATCTCCTTAACACTATCTTCATCTGTAGCCACCACTATTTCGGCACCTGCTTCCGGAGCTGCCACCTCCATGGCCTGGTCCGCTCCTGCAGATTGACTAAGGCGCTGGTTGCAACGTCTCACCGCCTGGGAACCTTCTTCGTTTGCCAAACAAAGAGTGTTCCCAATTCCCTTCACAAAGCTTCCTTCCTCTGTACTGGAATCAATGAGGCCCGCCATGATCCTTCCAATCCTGTTACACTGCTTTTTTAAGGCATCAATAGCAGCTTTAAACTCCGGCCTCTTTAAGCTGCTGACCTTGTCTCTCCTGTTCCTTAATTCCGTAAGGACCTTCATCTTAGTGGCTTTCACCATTAGGTTCTTAGCCTTTTTCTTCCTTTCCAGGGATTTCGCCGGATCCTCTCCTGGCTGCACCAGAGACCAGTCAGCAAGCTCAAGCTGGGTCCCCAGGAACTGCCTCTCTTCCGTAACAAGATCCAGGAACCTAGGGGCTCCCTGAGGTTCCTCAGGCCGAAGAACAGGCCCAGGGCCTGGGCTGGAAGAGGCCATAGCCTCCCCTCCTCCCAGAACAACTCCGGAGGTCAGGAGCTCAGCAAACACACCTCCTCCTCCAAGGAGAGTATGGGTGGGAATACCCGTACCTGCCGAAGGAAATGTTGTTTGAGGTTGAGGCCTGCAGACATCGGTGGTACGAGGAGTTTGTATGGACACACATCAAAGTACCCTAGGCCAGAAGGTACTTTTCTTGTTCACCCGCAGCCACTCAGCGGTTCAAGGACTGCAAAGCTGCTTGGATGTTGGGTCGGCACATCTATGCGGACAAGGTACTGATTTGTAGAAAAGACAAGAACAATGTGGAGTACCATATAGACACATTCGACAAGAATTGGAAGCCACTGGTGTTGCCTGACCCACATTACTATTTGTGACAGCCCAGACTCTTGTGTTTTTTTTTCTTGATTTTTGTTTGAACGTTTTTTTTTCTTCAAGCCCAGGTACTTTGCCCTAATTTAAAGGGTATTCTACTCTTGGAGGAGCGGGAGCTGTTGCTGTTGTTGTTCTCCTTTCTCTTCCCACCGCAAAGATAACAAGGACTTTGGGGTAGTAGACAGTTTAGGGCCACAGATCAAGGAGAAGAAAAAAGTTTTGGTTGGGATGAGTGTTCTGACGTTGGCACTACCACTAGGTGGCGGTGTTACATAACTATTGCAAGGACAATAAGACATTATGCGGTTAATTGTTGGAAGGAAGGGATTCTTCTCTAGGGGAGAGCCTCTTCATTCCAACTACTGTACTGTTATTTCAGGTGTGTTTTCTCTCCCCTACAGGTGAACGGCAAGCAAGAATGCTGAGTATGGGGCGGGTCTTAGCTAGTGCTGTGGGAAGGAAATGTAAATTTCATTGTAAAGTTTGTATGACTTCAAATGTTTTATACACTTGTGTATTCCTTTTCCCATCTGTTAACCTTTTCTTTCCCATTTTAGGTTCAGGCACAAACAAGCAATTTTTAAATTGTCATTTCTTTTTTCTTTGTTAGTTTGTCTCTGGATCAGGCTTATGCTGGCTCTGGTTGAGAGGCATAGGTTGGTTCCAGACACTGGGGACCAGTGTCCATCAAGTGAGGGGGATGTGTAGCTGGGTGTCATATTTAGGGGGAGCATCTGAGTGGTAACTAGGCTCAGATGCACTAATTGTTAGGTTTCATGGACCATTTCTGTCCCTGGGAGATAGTACTGATGTGCAGTTCCCTGGGGCCTATAGGTGGCGCTATTGCCATAGGCCCGGGTTGAACCGTGGTACAGGGTTGTGCCTTTTCTTGTCCCCTGTCGGCAGCAGTACGTCGGGGCGGGGAACCTGCTGTGCCTGTCGGGAGAGGATATAAAAGGGGGCGGCCATCTTCCAGAGGTGGTCATCGTTGGTTCTGCGCCCAGGCACCTTAGGCCTGGGTGTGGGTGTCGCCTCCGGGTGCCCTAGGCCTGGAGGCCTGGGCGAGCGTGTTGTCTCCGGGTGACCTAGGCCCGGAGACGGAGCTGCTGTTTCCATCTCAGACAGCTTCAGTCTGGGGTGAGGTACTTTGGCGGGGGCCTGGAACTCAGCAACCTTCAGCTGGGGTCCGCTAAGGATCGAGGCTCCCAGGGATCTGCCTTGCGAGGGGACCCATATCTAGGATCGAGGAGGCCAGGGAGGTGACCCTTTCTGAAGACCCAGCGCAGAGTCGTGGTGACAGAGGGGGCCTCTGGTAACTCTCCGGAGGGATGTTCTTATCCTAAAATGGGGCCAAGTTACTCAAAGAAGGAAGTGCGGGTTCTTTATGTCATAGTGGCAGTGACTCTACGCACACCAGGTCAGTGGCAGTGACTTGCAACTATTCACCAGGTCAGTGGCAGTGACCAAACTCATGGTTCGTGGCAGGGACCATGCAAGCCTGTTCGTGCAAACCAGAACAGGAGAAACCCTAAATTAAGTTTGTGCCTGGACCTCCTCCCACCTTATCTGACCTGTGTTTGTCTCAACATGTCTGCTCTCAAAGAGACTATTTATTGCCCTTAAGAATAAATAAGAAGTTGGACCTTTCAGTTGGTGTGGACAGTTGCTTACTGGGGGGAGAACTAAGGACTTGTTTCTGGCTACCTCAGAAACAAGGTCAGCTCTGGAGGTTTTCAAACACTGGCTGCAGGCAGGCCCGAGAAACTAACACCGCTCAACCTCCCCATCCAGGAGGGTACGGACTTGTGGTGCGGTGTGCCTCAGTCTTTTCCTGCGAAGGAGCCAACTATAAGAAAAGCGGGTAAAGGCTGGGGTGGGTGCGCTACATAATAATTAACAAAACATATATAAAGTGCATCAGTGTAAACAAATATGTAACAGAACCTCAGCATTTAATGAATTATTCCAAACAATGAATAACGTGTACAAGTGTTAAATAAGTGAATGTCATTTAAATAAAAAAACAAAAGTACATGATAAATCATCAAAAAAGGTGCTGTGGATGAAACACTGCAATTCATGTGATCCTCCAAGTGTGTCCACATTTCCAAGCACTCAAGCTCCTTATCAGAGACATGGGATCTTAAATTACAGGTCAATTCAGCTCACAAAAAAAAAACACATCTACAGTCTCCACCTCTTAACAGCTCCAATAACTCCAGGAATAGGCTGCCCCCAAAATTAGGTCAGGTGTGGAATCAACTGTCTAAGCCCGGCTTAGTTCTTTATAGTATTATATATGCAGATAGAAAGCAGCTTATGATCTTATGACAGACCAAACCACTGAATATCACACCAACATGAGCTCCTCCGATATTGACTGTCTAAAGCAATTGCTGGATTATAGGGATGGCTTTTTAGTCTCAAAGGTAGGAATATATGTCTAAAATACTATTTTCTTTATATTTAGTATTCCTTCTTTTGTACCTGACTGTTCATTGTTTTTTTGTGACTTTTACGGTATATATACATCCACTAAACAGCTCCATATTGCCTATTAGACATTAATTTTGCAGCAGAAATCATGTGAACATTATTCCCCCTTTTAGAGAACTATTTGTTTAGTCATTGTTTTATCTGATCTAAGTACTGAGGTAATATGAGGTAATGACCTTCCAAAAATATTACGAAATTTGAAATGTATAAACTGGACACAACCCATTAGGGGAAATTCAATGAGGATGCTGTGCTACTTTTCTGTGTGGATTCCTCTTGTTAATGTGCTGCACCTAATAAAAACAAAAATCTGTGACAGTTCTGGTTCTGATAGCGACTTGTGTGCCAAATTCAGGTAGTCCTAATTTGCTTGACTTCAGTGGCGGCCGGTCCATAATGGGTGAAGTCTGCGCTACCCTAGTTTGCATGTGGTTTGCATGTCGGGCTCTGAACTCATAGCTTTCTATAAGGTTTTTTTAGAGCCTGAGACTCTAATTGTCTTGAAAAAAGGTTGGGAACCCACCCACTTGTGACAACAGCGAATCAATATTCTATCAGTTTCCGGCTTCTCCTCCCAGCAAATCAGGACAGGAGGCGGATCTAAAGAAGACCTGGTTAGCCGGGAGGAGAAGCTGGGGAAGCCGTGGCGTTGTGACCCTGGAGGGGTGAGTTTGTTTGCCACCCCCCCAAAAAAGTTTAGCAACACCTGAGCCAAATTCAAGATAAAATAGGGACAGTTTGGGGGGAATTCAATAAAGCTGTTGCACACCTTTTCTGGCATTAATCCCCATGGCTTCCAATACCATCTCTACGCTGACAACACACAAATCTATTTCTCTGTTCCTCAGTTCACTCCCTCTGTCTCTTCACGTATCACTAATTTACTAACAGATATATCAGTCTGGATGTCACACCACTTCCTCAAACTCAATGTATCCAAAATTGAACTTATAATTTCTCCTCCCCCACGTGCCCCTTCTCCTGATCTCTCTGTCAAAATCGATGGCACAACTATAAGCCTATCCTCGCATGCCAAGGTCCTAGGTGTAGTCCTGGACTCTGAACTCTCCTTAAGGCCCCATGTTCAATCAGTGTCCAAATCTTGCCGCCTCAACCTCCTCAACATATCCAAAATACGCCCCTTTCTAACCAATGACACCACAAGGCTCTTAATTCACTCCCTGGTCATCTCTCGCCTCAACTACTGCAACTCCCTTCCTATTGGCTTACCTCTACATAGTGTATGCCCCCTTCAATCCATCATGAATGCTGCTGCCAGACTCATTCACCTTACCAATCGCTCTGTGTCTGCTACTCCTCTCTGTCAATCCCTCCACTGGCTTCCGCTCACCCAACTAATTAAATTCAAAATACTGTGACAGCAGGAAGGTAAAGTCACCTGGTTGCATCCAGGGGGGTAGATATATTTCGCCCAGATTCAGGCTTTACGCCGACTTATACAACTAGGTGGAGAGTTGTATAAGCCCAGCTAAGGCTAGTGGGCTCATGGATGACTCATATGTCTAGGGAGAGTGTGGGGCGTCGTGCAGACAGGGAGTTGATGAGACCAGCTGAAGCTTGTCAGCTCATTTAGGCCTCTATAAGAACTCCCAGCTTCATTAGATGTTAGCTCATGCCTGGACCCAGACCTGTGTGGACTGTCTAGGGAGAGTGAACCCCTGTGCGGTGAGACAAAGCCTGTGTGGCTATTTGCTTGGACATTTAAAACCAGGGACTTAGGGACTAGGACAGCACTAGGCTGATCCCAGTTGTTAGTTAGGAAACCTGTATGTTTAGTCAGAGGTCAAGTTGACCAGGATTTATTTTGTTTATGTTTCTTTTGGCTTTGCTTTGTTTTGTCACTGTAAATAGAAAATAAACCGCACCTTTTTTGATTTTGAAAACCACAACCTCCGTTTGCTGGGCCTGTTTTTGTGTGGGGAGCCCATCCCGGGGGTCACACACACCCGCTGCCAAGCTAACCCCCTCACAGTTGGTGGAGAACCAGTGGCAGTTTTTTTTTAAGCCAGCATGGAGGAGATACTGAAGCAGCTGGCTCTAGCAAATGCCAATCAACAGCAGACAAATGCAGGTTTGCAAAAGAGCCTTGCAGCTCATCAACAGAGCCTTGCAGCTCAACAACAGAACTTCGCAGCCCAGCAGCAAGCTCATCAACAGAGCCTTGCAGCCCAGCAGCAAGCTCATCAACAGAGCCTTGCAGCCCAGCAGCAGACAAACGCAACTTTGCAACAGAGTCTGGAGGCTCAGCAACAAGCCCAGCAGCAATCTGAGGCCCGCTTCATAGACCTGTTGCAGAAGCAAGAGCAGAGACTACAACAACAGATGGAAGCAGTAATGCAGCAACGTCCGCAGACCAGTGAGGAAAGCCGTCCCACTAATACCGCGTCCTTTGGGGTGAGTCGTTTATTGACAAAAATGACTGGAGAGGATGATCCAGAGGTATTTTTGACCACATTTGAAAGGACTGCTGAAAGAGAAAAGTGGCCTGAGGAGCAGTGGGCTGGACTGGTGGCTCCTCTGTTAACTGGTGAATCGCAGAAGGCTTACTATGACCTAGAGCCTGACCAAGCAAAAGACTATGTGATGCTAAAAGCTGAAATATTGGCAAGGCTGGGTGTCACCCAGGCTGTCCGGGCTCAGCGTGTGCATAACTGGACTTTCCAGCTTGGAAAACCCCCCAGGTCTCAAATGTATGATCTCATTCACCTGAGCAGAAAGTGGCTACAGCCAGAGACTTTGTCCGCACCAAAGATTGTGGAACGTGTTGTAATGGATCGGTTTTTGAGAGCTCTTCCTACTGCCATCCAAAAGTGGGTAAGCCATGGAGACCCAGAGACGGCCGATGGTCTTGTGGATCGTGTGGAGAAATACTTGGCTACAGAGAACCTGACGGCCTCTTCCAGAGACACTCGGACTTTCCACCCTAAGACCAGACCATCCCCAGGGGCGGATAAGAGGATTCCAAGGGGTAAGGGTGGAGAGAGTGAGAGGGTGGGAGCTCTACCCCAAGTTTGGCGAGAACAGCCTGGGAAATCAGCGGCTCAAGAGGCGGCAAGAAGGATCGTTTGCTACCGCTGCCGGCAAGCGGGACATATTGCAGCCAATTGCCCGGTTGTGGAGGAACCCATGCAGTGTGACTTTCTGACGGGCAGACGTCAGTCGCTGTGTGCGACAGTCGCATGCACTGCCATTCGAGGAACTGAGAAACATTTATGCAAAATGTGTGTTAATGGTAGAAATGTTGTGGTATTGCTGGATTCAGGTAGCCTTGTGACCCTGATAAAGGCTGAGTTAGTTAAAACAGATGTCTCTGGGAATAGCAAGGTAGCTGTTATTTGTGTGCATGGGGACACCCGAGAGTATCCAGTGACTACAGTGTGTTTCGAGACCCCCAAGGGTACCCTCTCTCATCCAGTGGGCTTAGTATCTCAGTTACCGTATGACGCCATTGTGGGAAGGGATTTTCCGAAGTTCTGGGAACTGTGGGATGATCCTGAGCCCCCCACTGGTGCCCCTATGTACCAGGAATGTGATAGCCAGAACTCCCCTGAGAGTGGTGAGGACTCTCCGGAATTTCCCTTATCAGTATTGGCAGGGGAGACTCAAGAAACTGGAGAGGAGCCCACCTCCTCAGACGAAAACCTACCGTCTGTGGAGTTTTCTGATCTTGAGGTTCACAGGGAAAACTTTGCCACAGAACAGTTGAAAGACCCCGCCCTAATAAAGGCACGGGAAAACGTAGTGAAAATAGATGGCGAGTTAGTGAACCCAGATAATACCTGCACTTACCCATACTTCAGCGTAGAGAAGGACCTACTGTATCGGGTGGCAAAAAGGGCAGAAGAAACCGTTGAGCAGCTTGTGGTGCCCAAACCTTACAGGAAGTTGGTGTTGGAGTTGGCCCATGGGCACATTCTTGGAGGTCATCTGGGGACAGAGAAAACCCGAGAGAGGGTATTACAGAGATTCTATTGGCCGGGGGTGATGAAGGACATAGAAAATTATTGTTCCTCCTGCCCTGTGTGTCAGAGGTCGGCCCCGATGCCACATTTCCGTAGCCCGCTGGTCCCTCTACCCATCATTGAGGTCCCGTTTGAGAGGATCGCCATGGATTTGGTAGGTCCTATAATCAAGTCCGCTAGGGGGCACCAGTACATATTAGTTATAATGGACTATGCCACCCGTTATCCAGAAGCGATCCCTCTCCGAAATACCTCGGCCAAAACCATAGCCAAAGAGCTATCTCTTGTGTTTAGCCGGGTGGGTATTTGTAAAGAACTGCTTACGGACCAAGGTACACCCTTTATGTCCCGGGTTATGAAGGAGCTGTGTAAATTGTTCAAAGTGACGCAATTACGTACATCTGTGTATCACCCCCAAACCGATGGGCTGGTTGAAAGATTCAACAAAACCCTAAAACAAATGTTGAAGAAAGTGGTGGATAGAGATGGAAAGGATTGGGACTGTCTACTTCCTTATCTGATGTTTGCTATTAGGGAGGTGCCCCAATCCTCTACGGGATTCTCCCCCTTTGAGTTACTGTATGGGAGACACCCAAGAGGGCTGTTGGATATTGCCAAGGAAACTTGGGAAAGTGAGAGTTCTCCCCACAGGAGTGTGATTGAGCATGTCGCCCTGATGCAAGACCGAATTGCACAGGTAATGCCCATCGTGAAGGAACATTTGGCCCAAGCGCAGTTAGCACAGCAGAGAGTGTACAACCGTGGAGCCAAGACCCGTACCTTTTCCCCGGGGGATAGGATACTGGTACTTGTCCCTACGGTTGAAAGTAAATTCCTTGCCAAATGGCAAGGCCCCTACGAGATAATGGAAAAAGTGAGCGAAGTGAATTACAAGGTCAGACAACCAGGAAGGCGAAAGCCCGAACAGATCTATCACGTTAATCTGTTGAAAGCCTGGAGGGATAGAGAGTCCCTAGTCGCAGACACTTGGTCACCAGCTCAAACTGGTTGCGTGATTCCTGAGGTTGGAATAGCAGCCACCTTGTCACAACCCCAACAACAGGAGGTTAAGGAGTTTGTGCTTCGCAACAAGGAGGTATTCTCTGAGCTGCCGGGACAAACATCTGGGGTAGAGCATGACATCATTACCCCGCCCGGTGAAAGGGTGAAGTTAAAACCCTATCGGATCCCAGAGGCCCGACGGGAGGCAATACGGGAGGAAGTACAGAAAATGCTGAACTTAGGGGTGATAGAGGAGTCCCAAAGTGATTGGTCTAGTCCCATTGTGTTGGTGCCTAAACCGGATGGGAGCTGGCGATTTTGTAACGATTTTCGTCAGTTGAACAAAGTTACAAAATTTGACACCTACCCCATGCCACGTATAGATGAGTTGATCGACCGGCTGGGAACAGCCCGATACATGACGACTCTTGACCTCACAAAAGGGTATTGGCAAATCCCCCTGGCCAAGTCGGCCAAAGAGAAAACCGCATTTGTAACCCCAGACGGGGTGTTCCAATATAAAAGAATGCCGTTCGGGTTACAGAATGCGCCGGCCACATTCCAGCGGAAAATGGACCAGATGCTGAGGCCCCATCGGAAGTATGCTGCGGCTTACCTGGATGACGTAATTGTCCATAGCACAGATTGGGCCTCACATCTGCCAAAAGTGCAAGCAGTCCTGGACTCTGTTCGGGAAGCGGGGTTTACGGCTAACCCCAAGAAGTGTACCATTGGGCAGGAGGAGGCCAAATATCTTGGGTACACCATTGGGAGGGGAGTAATAAAACCCCAACTCAACAAAGTCGAGGCCATCCAGAGTTGGCCACGTCCCAACAGCAAGAAGCAGGTACGAGCCTTTCTGGGAATCGCTGGGTATTATCGGCGATTCATTCCCCACTTTGCCTCTAAGGCTGTGCCCCTAACCAACCTAACAAAGGGGAAAGGGTCGGTCATGATTAAATGGACCCCCGAGGCTGAGGCAGCATTCCAATTCTTGAAACAAGCCTTATGTAGCCAGCCAGTGTTGTACTCACCCGACTTCTCTAAAGACTTTGTCGTACAAAGTGATGCGTCAGATGTGGGGTTAGGAGCAGTATTGTCCCAGGTCTGGAACGGGGAAGAGCACCCAGTCATTTACCTCAGCAGGAAGTTGAAGTCCCATGAGGTAAATTACGCCACCGTTGAAAAGGAGTGTTTAGCGGTGAAGTGGGCTCTAGATTCCCTTCGGTACTACCTGCTAGGTAGGCACTTTGACATGCTTACGGATCACGCTCCGTTAAAGTGGATGGCTCAAAACAAGGAAACAAATAGAAGAGTGAATAGGTGGTTCCTGGCCCTCCAGGAATTCAACTTCACAGTAAAGCATCGCCCTGGCGTTCAAATGGGGAATGTGGATGCTTTGTCTCGAGTACATGAATGCCTGATTGCTGGTGTTCCAACCCCGAGGTTAAAACAAGAGGGGGGGGTATGTGACAGCAGGAAGGTAAAGTCACCTGGTTGCATCCAGGGGGGTAGATATATTTCGCCCAGATTCAGGCTTTACGCCGACTTATACAACTAGGTGGAGAGTTGTATAAGCCCAGCTAAGGCTAGTGGGCTCATGGATGACTCATATGTCTAGGGAGAGTGTGGGGCGTCGTGCAGACAGGGAGTTGATGAGACCAGCTGAAGCTTGTCAGCTCATTTAGGCCTCTATAAGAACTCCCAGCTTCATTAGATGTTAGCTCATGCCTGGACCCAGACCTGTGTGGACTGTCTAGGGAGAGTGAACCCCTGTGCGGTGAGACAAAGCCTGTGTGGCTATTTGCTTGGACATTTAAAACCAGGGACTTAGGGACTAGTCTAGGACAGCACTAGGCTGATCCCAGTTGTTAGTTAGGAAACCTGTATGTTTAGTCAGAGGTCAAGTTGACCAGGATTTATTTTGTTTATGTTTCTTTTGGCTTTGCTGTGTTTTGTCACTGTAAATAGAAAATAAACCGCACCTTTTTTGATTTTGAAAACCACAACCTCCGTTTGCTGGGCCTGTTTTTGTGTGGGGAGCCCATCCCGGGGGTCACACACACCCGCTGCCAAGCTAACCCCCTCACAATACTAACAACAACTTACAAAACCATCCACAGCTTAGCCCCCAGCTACATCACTAGCATAGTCTCAAAATACCAACCTAATCATTCTCTTTGTTCTTCTCTAAACCTCCTGCTCTCTAGCTCCCTCATCACCTCCTCCCATGCTCACCTCCAGGACTTTTCCAGAGCCTCTCCAATCCTATGGATCTCCTTACCCCAGTCAGTCCCATTATCTCCTACTCTATTAGCTTTTAGACGATCACTAAAAAGCCTCCTCTTCGGAGAAGCCTATCCCACACACACCTAACAATTGTATTTTAATTTTCTGAGCTCATCCCCCACAGTTATTACCTTTTGTTTCACTTGATCATCCCTTCTGGATTGTAAGCTCTGACGAGCAGGGCCCTCTGATTCCTCCTGTACTAAATTGTATTGTAACTGTACTGTCTACCCTCATGTTGTAAAGTGCTGCGCAAACTGTTGGCGCTATATAAATCCTGTATAATAATAATAATAATCCCTCTTTTAGTAATGTATTGCAACAAATTCATAAAGCATCTGCAAAACGTTTGGTTCTGACAGCGACTCCTGCACCAAATTCAGGTAGTTTTAAAATGTGTCACTTTTACATTATGGCTTTAAGTGGCGTTAAGACCAACTCTGTTTTGGCAAAGAGACAGATTTTGCTAAAGTGTCTCACGTGCATTTTAAAAGTGTTGCAGCGTTTAATAGATACAAGCACAAGTTCTAGACAGGTACATGAATTTGGCACACTCTCTGCCATTTTTACAAAGCGTGAGAGACACAAAATCTGTCTGGCATCCTTTATGAATTCCAGGGACTGTTTCTTGTTGCTACCCTATTACATGAATGCCAAGTTAACATTTAAAGGGTAACTCCATGTAACGGCACCCCAAATACGAAAGGGGGTAACGCCGTTTTGATCCCTTCCCTCTCCTGGACACAAATTCCCTATCGATCCTCCACAGCCAGACGACCACTTCCCATAGGAATTAATCCTTCTGGAAGAACGAGACACACTCTGTATCTTCCTAGCATCGAATGACTTTATTGAGAAAAACATTGTAACTTTTATAACCATCCAATACTGCATTAACCTAAAATGAACAATGGTCCAGCTCCACCCACAACATAACAGACCCAATACACACAAGTATGCAGGTGATTCATCAACATCTCTTCAATTAACCCGTCTGCTGCTAGTTCCACAACCTATAATTATAGGCTTAATTCCCCCAAACCACAATGGACAATAGAATGTAAATCACCACAAACAATGAACAGGTCTTTTAGAAGCTGGGATTAGCATTACACTAGGCAGACAGGTGATTAAGGCTGAACACCTCAGTATCTCTCAATTAACCTGTTGAGTTCAGAAACAGTAAATAGTCCTTTACAGATATCCTTGGGGATATGGTGGATCAATATTACAGACCCATTTTAGGTAGCCCAAGATATATTTCTTAATGTCCATTATTTCCTGGCTCACCCTGTGTCCAAAGTGACCCTCCTGTCACACATCTCCCCTTTCCGCAGGAGACTAACAAAGGAGGTGACCCCAGACGGGTTGACTCCGAAGTTAGTCTATAGGTCCATTCTTCTAATGCCGGTACCCACACCGTACCCCAAATAAATTGCTCCAAACAGAGCATTACTTACCCAGCCAACCTCTGCCTCTCTCAGAGAACATACCCGCCGCTGAGGAGAAGACAGGGTGACTGGGATCAGTCCGTCATGCTGTTGGGTATCTGTGCCGACTGCCCAGCATCCCTGGGGTATACAAGTGGAGACTGAAGTCCCATCCACTTGTGGTAGGTGAAAATCCCCCAGTGCTTGCAAAGCAAGGCTGACATCCTCCTGTCTCAGTGTCACACCATTTTCTGGGGTTGTGTCAGTGAGGACCGAAGTCCCATCCAGTACCACAGGAACTCCCTCTTCTGTTAGTTGTGAGCAGAGGTCCGCGGCACTCTGCTCTGTTGCCAGCTCTTCCGCTGGGTTGCTGTGAGTGGAGACCGTAGTCCCATCCACCGATATCCGCTCAAGTGGCAGTTGTGTGCAGCGGCCAGTAGCATTCTGCCCTGCTGCCAGTGATTCAGCTGGGGGTAAAAGCTTTACCACCTCAGCTTGTTGCTGGAGAGATGGGCCAACAGCCCCGGCTCCCTGAAACTCCACAGTTGTTTCCGGTGCTGGGCAGAGGTTGCTAGCACTCTGCCCTGTTTCCAGCACTTCTGCTGGGGACTCCACCCCATCTGCTCTGGCTAACTGTTGGGGAGGGAAAAGGGCTGCTTCTCCCCCCTGCATCTCTGAAATCCCCTGGGAAAGAGGAACCATCACCTTCTCATCTCGGGCCTCCAAAACTGCCACGGGTGTAGAGCAGGGGTCTGCAGTACTCTGTCCTGCTGCCAGTACTTGGGCAGGTGATGCATAATCCATAACATCCTCTGAACAGTCCCTTAAGTCTATACCTTCTGTAATCTGTGGCTGGGGAGATGAGTCAACTGCCCTAGCTCCCTGTAACTCCATATCATCCACTTCGGCTTTAGGGGTGGCAATCTTCAGATTTTCCACTGCCGATTCTTCAGCCAGAATTTCATAGTTGTCAACTGGTATTTCCTGATAGTCCCAGGCAAAGGGAGCCCCACCCTGCTGCTGAGTAGAGTCTAGCAGCTGTTTGTAGGCAATCTCCAGCTCCCATTCCTGAACGGCCAGAAACTCCAAATCTTCCTGTGCCCAGTGCCCTTCCGAGACATTCAGTCTTTGCTCTCTGTGCTCCATTATTTCCTCCAAACGCCACTCCCGATCACTCCCAAAGTCAGGGTCCTCGGACAGCCTCCAATACAACAATCCCAGGCCATTATAGTCAAAGCCTTCCGTGGGGCTGTCATCCGCTGACCACTGGCACTCTTGGGCTACATACCACCGGAGGGCTCTGTAGCTCTCGTCCAACCGCATCTCTGCCCGGATCAGCCTGCTTAACTCAGCTGTCCACTCCTTCTTTGGTTGTTCCCCCAATAACAGCATTCGTACTTCATACTGCGACCAGTACCTTTCATGGATGGAGGGGAGAACTTTTCCCTGGTGTTGCTGCTCGAGAGCTAGCACTTTCTTCCAGAGTTCGCAGCGGATTGAATCAGACCATCCCAGCAGGACCTCCTCTGATACTGGTCCTCTATGCTGTATCTGCATCTCTCGCAACCTCCTTCTGAATTCCTTTTCCATGTCGGCTGGTATCTGTATCTCTCCTCTCCTTTCAGTTGGTGCTGCTTCTTTAGGTGTTGTCTCCGATTGCCGTATTTCCGCCATTCTCTGCTCATGTTGCCATTCATCCTGCCGCTCGATTTCTCTAATGGCTTCCTGTATGGCGGTCTCTGATGGGCTAGCACCGTACAATGCCAACTGCTGTCAAACTCGTTGCTGAAACAAGTCTTCAACTGACCGGGGTCCTGCCTCACCATCCCTCTGATCCATCTCGGCCAGCTCCCTGATCAAGGTGGCCCCGTTCTTTGTCCCACTGGTCCCTCCACGGCACTCAAGTAGGTCCTTCAGTGTGACTTTCCTGCAGGCTGCATAGCTGGTCATTCACTGTGGTGGCTTGGAGTGTCCAAGGAACTGGAGGGAAAATCCTGCTGCTGCCAACCAATTTAACGGCACCCCAAATACGAAAGGGGGTAATGCCATTTTGATCCCTTCCCTCTCCTGGACACAAATTCCTTGTCGATCCTCCACAGCCAGACGACCACTTCCCATAGGAATTAATCCTTCTGGAAGAACGAGACGCACTCTGTATCTTCCTAGCATCGAATGACTTTATTGATATAAACATTGTAACTTTTATAACTATCCAATACTGCATTAACCTAAAATGAACAATAGTCCAGCTCCACCCACAACATAACAGACCCAATACACACAAGTATACAGGTGATTCATCAACATCTCTTCAATTAACCCGTCTGCTGCTAGTTCCACAACCTATAATTATAGGCTTAATTCCCCCAAACCACAATGGACAATAGAATGTAAATCACCACAAACAATGAACAGGTCTTTTAGAAGCTGGAATTAGCATTACACTAGGCAGACAGGTGATTAAGGCTGAACACCTCAGTATCTCTCAATTAACCTGTTGAGTTCAGAAACAGTAAATAGTCCTTTACAGATATCCTTGGGGATATGGTGGATCAATATTACAGACCCATTTTAGGTAGCCCAAGATATATTTCTTAATGTCCATTATTTCCTAGCTCAACCTGTGTCCAAAGTGACCCTCCTGTCACACTCCACTTTTGTGGGAAAAAAATTGAAAATTAAAAAAAAATAATAATATAGCATATACAGTTGCGACACAAGTCATATTGTAATTGAATTTTATAAAAAATTACATTTCCTTTTCAACCTGCAGCTCTGTAATTTTCAGTAAAATGCAAAGCAATATGGCTACCTGGAAATTTTCTGTACACAGAATGTAAACAGAACGCCCCCCCCAGAAACATAATTTTCTGATTGTGTGATTGGCTCACTGATTTTCCCAGAAGTCTACACTTAGATACAAATAACATATCAGGCACTCCCTGCAACAAAAATGTAATTTTTGGTGAGATACTCCCAATAGAAAACCACATCTAAAGGGATGCAGATCCTGCCATTTTCCTTATTAGATCCCTGCAGGTGCAGCAGCAGATTGATAACTATGAAACCACTCCCATTAGATTCACTTACCACATTTTATTTGATTAAACTATGGTATTGATGGGAAAAATGGGAAAAGAAAAAATGGTGGGGGTGGTGGTGATGGGGCGGGGATGGGTGCGGAGGCAGCTTCATATGTTGGCAGATCACTCCGACCATCAAAGTTTGGGAAGGAAAGAAATTAGAATATGATATATTATTGAAGTATTTAAGATCAGGTGGAAAATGTTGTAGGCCCAATTCACACTATGTGTGATGACTGGCATTTTACTGCACTGCATTGCACAATTGTTTTCTGTGTGTCCCATTCACACTGCAACAAAGCCCAACGAGCTGCAATAAAATGCAGACATGCTGCATTCTATCACAGAGTATTGCATGTCACTGTGCAGCAGCGCTTCATGCTGCTATATAGTGACATAATTGAAGTATCGCTTTTGTGCACTTCAAATAAAGTTTGTATCAAAAAAAGAGCTGTGGGATTTGCTGAATCACGCACCACACCGCCCCGTACCGCAGTCAGCATTGACAGCTGCAGAAGAAGTAAACCACTGCAGTTTAACTTAAAGCGGGATTCCACCCGTGATTTTTATTTTTTAAAAGTCAGCAGCTACAAACACTGTAGCTGCTGACTTTTAATCAGGACACTTACCTGTCCTAGGCGCCCGCGATGTTGGCCCCCCGAGGTCGACCCCTCGATCCTGGCAGGTCCCGGCGCCGCCATCCTCACTAAGGGAAACAGGCAGTGAAGCCTTGCGGCTTCACTGCCCATTTCCTACTGCGCATGCGTGAGTCTTGTGGCGCTGTATGAATGGGCGGCTGCTCTCTGGGATACACACAGTTCTCAGAAGGCAGTGCGCCCCATTCCCCAGAAGACACCGTGAGGAGGAAGATGAAGAAGACCTGCTGAGGACTAGGAAGAGGCAGATTAGGAACATCAGCATAGCATACCGCCTTTTCTGGTGAGTAAAACATTTTTTTTCTATTTTTTTGCAGGATTTTTGTGTATTTTTTTTTTTTTTAGGGTGGAACTCCACTTTAAATCTCCGGCAGCTGTCTATTTAGAGTGAACTGGCCTGTAAAGATAAACAAAAGGCCCAATTCCAGGCAAAATTAGTGGGGTAGGGGGATAGCCTTTTAGTAGGGTCTCTGATCCCATTGTAGTGATTTGCTCTAAGTTTTTTCAGAACAGGAAGTGATGTAAGTTCACAGAGTGTACAACAAACACATGTTGTTCAGTAAAATGAGGTAGGGTTAGAACCTCTGTCATGCTATTATTACTGTCTTCCTATCTTGTTAACAACTGTTTTTGTTTCTTTTTCTGTTGTCATGGGCTGTCGTAGGCATATGAATTGAGGTGAAATGTCACAAACAGGGTCAAAGACGGCAATATAAACCCAGTCAAGGTTGATCAAGGTTTTAATCCTTCCAACTCAATACAAAACGATGCCTAACATAGCATTGTACACTAATTTTCCACTTGCCGACCAGCGACGTTCCGGTACGTCGCTGCATTGGAAGGGTGATCATTCTTTTAGATTCGATTACCTTCGTGTATAAGAAGATTACTCCTACAGGTGGTGGAAGGGGGTCCCATCCCCCTTCCGCCGCCGCCTCGGGGAGCCCGGAAGGGATGTGACCGGAGGCATTTGGTTCCATGGACACAGTGAGAAGAACTGATGTTGTTTCTCCCACTGTGTGATGTCAGAAACTGGAAGTGACGAGGATTTTGTCACTTCCGGTTTTGGTCTCATGTAAACAAGCCGTTACCGGCTTGATCAAGCATCTGATCAAACCCCCATCCACCTTGATTGGATGGGGGAACAATGCAGTTTTTCCAATTCTCCCACTGCTAGACAAAAAAAAAGATATGTGTATGGCCAACTTTAGACTTTACCCCTTAGTCAGTAAGATGTAGCTTGAGTGCTCCTAGGATGTAGCTTGAGTGCTCTGGATAAAGCGGGCCATAGATGGATAGAATTTTGAACAAAAATTCTTAGGAAAGCCTTAAGAAAATTCATATGAAAATTCTCAAAACATTCTCAGAACATTCAAAGTCATTCAAAAGATTTTGGAAAAAATTAAAGTGGATGTAAACCCTCCATACACCCAGTGAAGTGAACAGCCTCAGATGATACACAGGGATGAACCAAATCTTCCTACATAGGTTTTACATGTATATCTGCTCTCTTCACATTTATATACTGTTTAGAAAGTTCAGATCGTGTTAGGAGATTTTCTCTTCCTGTTTAACACAGAGTGTGATGTCTGGGCATGCAGCCAGGAAAGCCCAAAATTGCTGATTGGAGGAAAGGCACACACCCCCTCTCATCATAGGCAGAGACTCTCAGAGGTGTTTTGTAACAGGGCCAGCTCCCTGACAATCTATTTTAGCAACCTACCCTGTCAGAAATGTCAGGCTGCTTTTATCTGATGTGTCAGAGAATTTGTCAGGAGTTATCAGGCTGATAACAGAGGAACGGTTCAGGAGAGAGCTTCGGGACTTGGCTCTCTGAAGAGAGATAACAAAATACTGCAGATATATGTTCCCAGCTCAAATTTCATGAATTGGGTTTACATCCACTTTAACTTTACCAAAAAAAACACATACACTGTTGGAAATTTGTGCGTTCGAGAAATAATTTCCGACCTGCTCGTTTGAATTTTCTCATTGTTGCGGGCAAGAACAAACACTGAACTGACTCTAATGATCAGAAAAACGAACAGTTTCTTAGAACATTCTTCTCCTAAGGATTGTCGTTAGAAATTCTACCCATCTATGGCCAAAAGTGGTTGTAAAGTCAGAAGGTTTTTTATTTTAATGCATTTTATACATTAAGATAAAAAGCCTTCTATGTGCAGCAGCCCCCTCAGCCACCCCAATACTTACCTGAGCCCAGTGGCGTGGGGGCAGAGGGGGGGTGGCCCAGGGCACAAAATCTAGGGGGCGCATCTAGGGTGACCACTTGTCCCGGGATCTGATGCCCCCTGAAATGGCCCTGGTTATCGCAGCTGCCTGTCGCTCACTGTCAGCCTGGGCTCCTGGCCCGGCAGAGACCTGCTTTGCATTCTTCACCCCTGGCCACTGGCTCACTGCCAAACTGGTTGGTAGCCATGGCCCGCTTGGCGTCTAGCAACCAGTGACATCACGAGGAGGATAGAGGCAGAGGCCCCAGCATTGAGAGTGAAGAGTATTTCACTTTCTCCTCCACCGTGCCTACTACTTAGCTCCACCCACCTCCTCCCTGTATCTTCTCCGGCAGGTGGCACAAGAAAAATTGTGAGGCTCAGGCTCTGCTGTCACAGGTGAGAGATCAGGATTAAAATGCTCAGTCAGGTCTTCCCTAGCAGCCAGCGTTCTGTGCTGAACTGTCAGCACTTCACAGCAGAGCTCTCATCTCAGTTTGTGTGTGTGTGTGTGTGTGTGTGTCAGCCTGCCTGGAGCCACTGGCAAGCCTCTTAGTGCAGACTGCAGAGAGGACGGTCAGCCGATGTGTGTGCTGGCAGAAGAGGAGAGGACAGATGAGACACCCTCGGAGGGATGGACACATCCTTAGATATCAGGGCAGGGTTCATGCTGGGACTTGTAGTCCTTGACTTTTGTGGGATGTGTGTCCCCCAAAAGTGAAGGACTACAGGTCACAGCATGCTACCCATAGCCTGCCACGATCTGTCACCCGCTGTGTTCATCGAATGACTGATTAGTGTACCGGCCCGCTGCTAGTACCATGTGACCGATCACAGCAGGCCACATGTCAGTTGTAAACAATGAATGGCTTCCTTTCATGCCATCAATTGTTTACAATTGTGTTGTTAGCTGTGATTGGTCAATGTGATTACATGGTACAGACAACTAATCACAACAAAACAAGCTGAATGAATCAGTTTCATTTAATAAAATGCTTGCTTACAGCAATGAAATTCACTGAAATGTGTCGCTGATCACAGCCACACCAGTTATATGATGATGCTGTACTGCACTGGTGACAGTATGTTAAAAAAAATTTTGACTTTTTTTTTTAATTCTTAATTTTCCAAAGAATTATGACAAAAATGTAAAACTTCAAAAAACTCACCATTCCTCGTACTAAGTTCCTTGGACTGTCTACTTTCCAAAAAGGGGGTCATTTAGGGGGTATTTGTATTGTCCTGACATTTTTGGGCCTCAAGAAATGAGACAGTCAGTATATCAGGATTGATCAATTTTCAGATATATACCATAGTTTGTGGACTCTATACCTTATAAATAATATACACTGATTTGGGTTATTTTCAGCAAAGAAATGTAACAGAATACATGTTGGCCTAAATTTATGAAGAAACATTATTTATTTGCAATATTTTATAACAGAAACAAATAATTTTTATCTTTTTTTCAAAATGTTCAGTCTTTTTTTGTTTATTTAGCTAAAAAACAAACAAAAAACTCAGTGGTGATTAAATACCCCTGTAGCACTTACCCCCAGTTAAGAGAGCGGCTGGTTTTTGTTGGGTCTGCAAACTACCTCCAAGGCTTCCGTTGTCAGGGTAAAGAAAGTCTTTAGAAAAAGTCAATGTCCACACAAATGTAAAACCTAAACAGGAAGGCTTTATTTTCCTTTTGCTGTGGGAACTTGTAGAGAAAGCAGGAATAGAGAGAAGTATAGGGGAAGGTTCAGGCACGCAACACTAAAAGCACAACGTCACCACTCAAGCCTGAGTGGGTATTGCTCACCCAGATAGTCCCGTTCACTGGTCCTATCAGCCGGGATGATGCATGGATCAACTTTATCTGAGAACTTGGGGATACGATCAGGAATCCTCTTCCACAGGATTATCAAAGTCCCGAACCTCCCAGCCAAGCTTATGCCAGATTGGCGTATTGCAGGGCTTGTAGTAATGGATCCCTCCTTAGGTGAGTCTCCAGGCCTCCTCCCGAGACAGCAGTACCGTTGCCAGTCTCCTCTGGGGCAGATCCTCCCCTGGCCTCCTTCCCAAAGGTGGGTAGCTTGTGATCCTTTCCAAAGGCATAGGCCCCAGCCAGCAGAACTGGGCCTACCAGGTAGCGATGTAGCCTTGGGCTGAAGGTGCCCGGGGCTAAAACACACACACGCACCCGTGCCATACACTCCACCTCAATTAATGGCGTCTGCCCCTTATGTACCCTCTCCCAGCATGCACAGCGGGTAAACCACGCCCACTGCACGGCTGCCGAGAGAGGACACCCAAGGTGTTGTCATACCCCTGTAGTTCAACCTGAGCCGGGGGTGGCAGTGCCACCTACAGGTGAACAGAGAACACAACTGCCAGGCAGTATCACACCCAGAGCAGAAGCGAATTTAGAACAATAAACTGGTCTGAGCCCAACTATGGCTCAGACATACCCCTAAATTTACACATAGCATCCAAACCATTTGGGAAGGGCGCTACACCCCCAAAAGAAAGATTTAGCTGTGTGAACAAAATGATAACAATTTTGTTTGGGTACAGTGTTGCATGACCACACAATTGTAATTTAACCACTTGCCGTCCATCCTCTGTCAAATGACAGCGTGACGGTGCGGCTCTCATTATGGGTGGACGTCATATGACGGCGCCCAGAACGGCCGCTCTCGTGCGCCCGTGGGGGCACGCAGCGCGGTGATCGCAGCCGTGCCGTGTTGCTAGGACATGCCGTGACCCGATCTCTTTAAAAAGCCACGGCCGCGGCTCTTTAACCATGTGATCGGCTGTGTCCAATCACAGCCAGTCACATGGCTGTGATTGGACACATGAGCCATGAGCATAAAAAAAAAAAAAACAACAAAAAGAAAAAACGATCATCTTCGAGGGTTGAAGCTCGGTGACCAGGGGTGTTTTTTTTAATTAGCCAACCAGAAAATGTAAATATCTTTGGTTCTTTGGTTTCTAGCTTTGCAAATAGTTTGTTTATAGTAATTAAACCAATATTATTATTTCTTCTCAAAAGGTCTAACACTGTGCAAGGTGGGGGGTCCCTATTCACCAGTGGCTCCTACGTGGGGTGCCCTACACATGCTGTATATTTGACTTACTTTTTAGAACTGGAATGAAAAAAATAACATTTTGTAAATGATTAGTACAAATACAGTAATACGTGGTGTGTTTTCCTTTTAGACCATGTTTACAGCATGTGAGCTGGGAATTTTTGACTTACTACATGATGCTGGCGAGCCCTTGTCAGCAGTGGGCATTGCTTCTCATTTGTGTACCAATGTAGATGCTACAGACCGCTTACTCAGTGCCTGTGCTGTTATGAAGCTCTTAAAAGTTGAAATGAAAAACTTGGAAGGTAAGATTTATGGATTTACATTTTGTTTTGCAAACATACTATATATTGGCCTGTTATGATTAGTTTTTACAATCAATAATTTTTTTAGTACTTTTATAAATATTGTAAGGATCTACTTGGGCTGCATTATGGGTCCTCTGGGTTTCCGTGCATCTGTCTTTTTACGGTGCTCTGCAGTTTAGGCCAGAGGTTCCCAAACATATTTGGTATCAGAAAATAAATTACCCAGTCCTCTGGCCTCTAGAAAGATGAAAGGAGATATAACAACCTGAAGCTCCACTCCTCTCTACACAAGACCAGTCCCTGCAACTCCTGCACCTTCTTGAGTCCTGATGTCATCAAGCCCAGAGCATCCTCCATAGCTCTGCTTTTGGCTTGCGGACACGGGGAACAGTCCACCACTGGATCGTTGTTTAGCACCATTTGCCAGGAGAGCGGATCTTCAGGTAAGTATACGGGATTCTCTTCTCCCCTGGACAAAACAAGCACTTAGGCCCCTCTCACACAGGCATTCCATCTGTTGTTTAGAATAAAATAGACAGCAGATGTAAACGGATGATCATCCTTTTACATCAGTGTCCGTTCAGGTCCACTATTTTTGTTCAGTTTAAAAAAAAAATTGTTTGTTCTGTTTTTTTGAAAATATTTGGATTTACATATTTTAATGTACTTTATAAACCAAACGTTACCCTATGACCCAGGTAGTGGTCAGCAAAAGAAGTAACTTCCCCTTCCACACAAGCATGGCAAAAGACATGTTTTATGAGCACCTCACAAACCTGGTATATGCCAAGCCTGGCCTGTGGGACACCTCATACTACGTCTGCAGAGACAGAGTGAAAATGCAACAGCTCTAGACAGACAGGTCTGGTGCAAGGAATTTTGCCAAAACAGGCGAAGGTGCATTTTGCCTCCTGTGACCCCCCCTTTCCCTTCACAAAGGGGGGTTTATGCATTCCACCTCTAGGCTCTAGCATTGGGTTTCCAGTGCTTGTAATTGATTGGGTCCATAGGGTGGGGCTTTAATCAGACCTTCAGCGTCATTGGCTCACATGCTGCCTGTCTCCTTCAGTAAGTGAGGGGGAAATCACCAGCAGAAGAGAACTGGTCAGGGCAGACAGGGAGCGATGTGCAGAGGCAGCTCCATTCATCTCCCTGTGACACAGACTCGGCATCCAGCAGTGCACACAGAAATCTCCAGGTACATTTCTACATGCCAGGACTGGAGGGGGGCAGAAGGGGCTATTATGACTGTGTCCTGAGAGACTGTAAAGCAGCATTTTAATCTCCAACTTTACTTCACCTCTCTCCATGTAATGCAAGTCTGTACACCTTCCCTTTTCTCCCCTGCCTTCAGCTGTTATAGAAAAACAAAAGGCATTGTTCTTAAATTAACATTATTCATATGTAAATCGCGCGGGCATTGTTATGCAAATTAGACAGACCGCTGCGATTCATATGCAAATCACGCCCATCCTCTGCATGCCGCCCACCTATACAGCATACAGGTGAGCATAGGGGGCATATAGAGGTAATCAAAAAGGGGGGCTTGAGGTGCAGAGGTGAGCAGAGGAGGTGTGCAGTCAGAGGTGGTGTTCAGAGGTGCAGAGTGGATGGGAAGGAAGGGTTGGATTGCAGAGGTTAGCAAAGTAGGGGTTTAGGGGACAGAGGTTATCAGATGATGAGTTAGGGGCAGAGTTGTACTGATGGGAGATAAGAACGCAGAGATTAGTAGACAGATGGGGGGGGCACAGTAGGTGTACAGACCCAGGAATTCAGCACAGGGATGATGGGAACCTCTCATAATGTGCACAGCAGGTGTACAGACCCAGGAACTCAGCACATGGATGGTGGGAACCCCTCATAATGGGCACAGCAGGTGTACAGACCCGGGAACTCAGCACAGGGATGGTGGGAACCCCTCATAATGGGCACAGTAGGTGTACAGACCCAGGAACTCAGTACAGGGATGGTGGGAACCCTCATAATGGGCACAGCAGGTGTACAGACCCAGGAACTCAGTACAGGGATGGTGGGAACCCCTCATAATAGGAACAGTAGGTGTACAGGGATGGTGGGAGGAACCCTCATAATGGGCACAGCGGGTGTACAGACCTGGGCACTCAGTACAGGTATGGTGGGAACTCCTCATAATGGGCACCTCAGGTGTACAGACCCAGGAACTCTGCACAGGGATGGTGGGAACCCTGCATAATGGGCAAAGAAGGTGTACAGACCCAGGAACTCAGTACAGGGATAGTGGGAACCCTCATAATGGGCACAGCAGGTGTACAGACCCGGGAACTCAGCACAGGGATGGTAGGAACCCTCTTAATGGGCACAGCAGGTGTACAGACCCAGGAACTCGTTACAGGGATGGTGGGAGCCCCTCATAATGGGCACAGTAGGTGTACAGACCCAGGAACTCAGTACAGGGATGGTGGGAACCCCTCATAATAGGCACAGTAGGTGTACAGGGATGGTGGGAGGAACCCTCATAATGGGGACAGCGGACCTGGGCACTCAGTACAGGTATGGTGGGAACTCCTCATAATGGGCACCTCAGGTGTTCAGACCCAGGAACTCAGTACAGCCTGTCCTTATACATTTACTTGAGATCACTTAGACCCGGTGGGTCTCTATAGTGGGAGGTAGCGCCAACACCCCATTCTTTTATATTATATCCTATTCTCCCTAGGGAGTTTTTAGGGGGGCTGCAACCTCTGTCTGGTGTTTTCCTGAGCGCAGATTCCCTACTTCTTTAATAATAGTCTAATGTCCATAAAATTTCATAATCTACCCAATAGACCTCATGCACACAGGGTGTTTGCTTTGCTCCTCTAAACATCAGAACTCCTGGCAGGAGAAATGCCCACTGCAGGCGCGTCATGCGTTTTATCGTAAATGTATCCTATTGGCCAAAATATTTATTTGTTCTGGCCACTTAAATGCATTACCTCTCAAATGCGGCTAGCGTTTCAGTGTGTTTAGCTTTTTTCTGCGCTTCACCTCCTCTCCTAAACGTGCTTTCCATGGTTTTTTTTTTCAGACTGTAATTGCTCTGCTTCTAATATGTCTGTAAATGCCTGTGTGCACGAGGACACATAAGCTAACATACAGGTGCTTTTACAGGCTGAGAAAAAAAATGTCAAATGCCAGTATTTTTTAAGCTTTAATCGGAGTCCTTTGTAATCTCATGTAGCCATATTCCTAAGCGATCATCACAAGTCTTTTTCTGTGCTTGATATACCATCAGTCCGATTCATGCTTCAGAGTAAGTTTAAGGCCCCGTTCAAGCTAGATTCTCACTGTTATACAGAGAGGCTCACAGCAGGGGTCCGGTGCGTCCCTGTTCTCCGTTTCAGGGATGAATCTGGCCCAAATTTTTGCCTGCATTTGGACCTAAAACAAAGCATATTTCTAGGTTGTAAGTTGGCAAATGTCATTGCAGATCCCTACTTGTTATTGCTTGTATTGAAACCTACATAACACAGTTGGTGTTCTGTACATTGACCGTGTACAAAACACCACCCTATATGTACACCATGTTTAAACATTTGCCAGTTTTATGAGTCATAGCGGGCAGCAGATGAAACTACATAGGTAATTGTAATTGTAAAAATACAAAAAAAATTATTCTCAAAAGCGAAATTACCCTTTAAATGCAACCCCTGTCATCTAACGTTTAATGTTGTAGAGAGGCTATGCAATGGGTTAATAAAGTCAGAACTTAAAAAGCAAGTTTAAACCATTTCCTAGTCCGTGATCTCCGGCTGCAGAGATCGGGAAATGTCTCCCTGCCAGTGATTAGCGCAGTGCCGTGCCGACTTCCTGGCAGGCTCTGCATGTGGAGTATGCGAACGCGCCAGAACTCATCCTTAATGATGTGCAGAGCCCTGTGTATAATGTGCAGCCTGGTATATGATGTACAGAGCCTGGTGTATAATGTTCAGCCTGGTATATGATGTGCAGAGCCCTGTGTATAATGTGCAGCCTGGTATATGATGTGCAGAGCCCTGTGTATAATGTGCAGCCTGGTATATGATGTGCAGAGCCCTGTGTATATTGTGCAGCCTGGTATATGATGTGTAGAGCCCTGTGTATAATTTACAGCCTGGTATATGATGTGCAGAGCCCTGTGTATAATGTGCAGAGCCCTGTGTATAATGTGCAGTCTGGTATATGATGTGCAGAGCCCTGTGTATAATGTGCAGCCTGGTATATGATGTTCAGAGCCCTGTGTATAATCTGCAGCCTGGTATATGATGTGCAGAGCCCAGTGTATAATGTGCAGCCTGGTATATGATGTGCAGAGCCCTGTGTATAATGTGCAGCCTGGTATATGATGTGCAGAGCCCTGTGTATAGTGTGCAGCCTGGTATATGATGTGCAGAGCCCTGTGTATAATGTGCAGCCTGGTATATGAAGTGCAGAGCCCAGTGTATAATGTGAAGCCTGGTATATGATGTGCAGAGCCCGGTGTATAATGTGCAGCCTGGTATATGATGTGCAGAGCCCTGTGTATAATGTGCAGCCTGGTATATGATGTGCAGAGCCCTGTGTATAATTTTCAGCCTGGTATATGATGTGCAGAGCCCTGTGTATAATGTGCAGCCTGGTATATGATGTGCAGAGCCCTGTGTATAATGTGCAGCCTGGTATATGATGTGTAGAACCCTGTGTATAATGTGCAGCCTGGTATATGATGTGCAGAACCCTGTATATAATGTGCAGCTTGGTATATTATATGCAGAGCCCTGTTTATAATATACAGCCTGGTATATGATGTGCAGAGCCCTGTGTATAAGGTGCAGCCTGGTATATGATGTGCAGAGCCTGGTGTATAATGCTGACACTATGAGTGGAATACAGGGGAGGGAGTGGGTGTATTCTATAAGGGGTGTGGCTTATGAGAAGTGGGAAGGGCCAACCGTGGAGGGGCGGGGTCTTGCGCCCCCCCATCTTAAAACTTCACCAGCCGCCACTGGCTAATAGACTCTATACCCCACTGGTTACCTCAACTCTGCAAATCCTTTCTCACCTCTGACACCTTGGGTTCCATCCTGCAATGTGGCGTTTGTAATTATAAACTCACACAGAATCACTGAACCACTCAGATATGTTTACTGAGATAAAAAATGAACACAGAGAATGGTTTGAATAAAACACAGCCTAAATTGGACAAAGAGTATTTCTCATAACTGGTATACAAAGGTGCTTAACATAAATCCTTTAAAAGACCTATGTGAACAAGTATACAGAGAAACAAATATCCAACACCCTTAACACATGTATTGGATACCTTTCCTCTGAGGCCTCAGCACACAGACCAACAATCAATGATAGACATATGCATACAAATAACACAATGGGGGTTATTTACAAAAGGCAAATCCACTTTGCACTACAAGTGCAAACTACTAGTGCAAACTGCACTTGAAATTGCACTAAGTGCACTTGGAAGTGCAGTCTCTGAAAATCGGAGGGGTAGATCTGAAATGAGGGGAAGCACTGCTGATTTTATTATCCAATCATGTGCAAGCTAAAATGCTGTTTTTTTTAATTTTCCTTGCATGTCCCCCTCGGATCTACAGCAACTTCACTTCCAAGTGCACTTTCAGTGCAATTTCAAGTGCACTTTGCACTTGTAGTGCAAAGTGGATTTGCCTTTAGTAAATAACCACCAATGTAACTTGGATACTATCCTACAAAATTTTATGTACATTTACTGTATCTATTTATTTAAAGGAGACCTATTGTTCATTTTTTAATATTTATTTAGCTGTGGCACTTGTTGTCCCCTAAACATGTGCGTTCGATTCAAGGGGGGTTTAAATGACAGAATGAGTTACAGCATTAAGAATATCAAAATTTCAATGTTGTACGTGTAGCACTATCCCCGAAGGAGCTGCTGGTTTTGTTTTGGGTCTATGCTCTGCCTATCAACCCCAAGAATTTGGCTCAAACCCTTTCTTGGCACAACTGGTCTGTACTGTAATTGTAAACCCACTGATGGCTGGGAACGCAATAATACCACACAACAGTATAATGACTGTTACCTGGTTATAGCCACTCGTCCAGCAGGATTACAGAGAACTTCACACAGTGTTCTGCTTAATCAAAGACCAAGTTTACTCAATGGTAAAGCATAGCAGAGTTAAACAGAATTGCAGTTGACTAATGCAGGGCCCTGCAAAGTCAATGATATATCTATATATGTTAATAGTAAAACACAGCATTAATGCACACTTTCTTCATAAGTAAACTACCTATGCTCGCAAGCTCCCCCTGGTGGGCAGTATTACACCCAAGTCCCTTCACTAACAGTTCTAGTCAGGCCTGACTAATTTCAGTGTACAGTTCCTTCAATAGTAGGAGTCTTCGCTAGCAAACAATGGTGCACATAACATTTGTAATCCACAGGGTGATTAAAAAGAAAACAAACTGAACTTCCACAATGTTTGTAGATGTGAACTCTATTGCGGTGCGAACACCAACTTTAAACCATGCGGCCACCGTGAAATACTCAATGGCCTTCTGTGTGACGCACCATTCTAATAATGGCGGGCTTTCAATAAGTCACAGGCCTACACAGCAGTTAATGAAATCCGGGCAGTTGCCCTCTCACCAAAACAGGCCTCGTCCCTCTGGTACGTTCAGCTGTCGGTGACTCGATCCTCTGTCTCTCCGCAACTTGCAGTCTCTGGTTATTCGCACAGCCGCACTGGATGTCGGTAGATGGACGACTTTGGTCTCTGGGAAGCGAGAGCTGGACACACGGAAGAGGATCTCTCCTTAGGCTGAGTGATCCTACCCAATAGCTGTAAGCCTAGGCTTCAGGCCTGGACGCTCCGGCAGCAGGCCTCAACACAGGCCTCCTACTTGAGGAAGGCGAAGTCCAGAGAGAGAGAGAATGCAACTCCTCCCCTCCTCTAAATAACCTCCCCCAGCAGGCCGTGCGGTGATGCAGTGCACCCTGGTAGCACAGCTGCACTCTGGGTAGTATAGTCTGATTCACAATGCATTGTTTTAATATCATTGAAGCGAAAAAAAGTTACTGCAATATAACAAATTGAACACCGGAGGGAGCTAAGTTCCTTCTTAATTGTCAAACTATAGTCTTTATCTACATTGCAAAGTGAAACCTTGCTACACACATTTAAGACTTTGAGTGTATGAATATTACCGTATATACTCGAGTAAAAGCCGACCCGAGTATGAGAATGCAGCAGCTACTGTAAGCGGAAAAGAGGGACAACAATGCCCATTCCATTTGCAGCGTCACTGTGCCCATTGCAACCTCACTGTGCCATACCTCACTGTGCCCATTGCAGTCTCGCTGTGCCATACCTCACTGTGCCCATTGCAGTCTCAATGTGCCATACCTCACTGTGCCCATTGCAGTCTCACTGTGCCATACCTCACTGTGCCCATTGCAATCTCACTGTGCCATACCTCAATGTGCCCATTGCAGTCTCACTGTGCCATACGGTACTTACTGTGCCCATTGCAGTCACACTGTGCCATACGGTACCCACTGTGCTCATTGCAGTCTCACTGTGCCATACGGTACTCACTGTGCCCTTTGCAGTCTCACTGTGCCATACGGTACTCACTGTGCCCATTGCAGTATCACTGTGCCCGAGTACCTGCATTCTTGACAGGTGTCCGTTTTTTAAAAGTCGCGGCTTTCTCCTGGCGTTCCGTTCCGTGATAGGCATTTGACACTGTGTTCCGCCTATCACGGAGGTCCGCTTATCCTCAGACTCAGTTTCCCAGCAGACACTGTGTTCAGTGTTCCGCCAATCATGGACATTCTTTCATCCTCGAACAAGAAGACGTCCGCGATTGGCAGAACACTGAACACAGTGTCTGCTGGGAAACTGCCCGAGGATGAGAGGACCTCCGTGATAGGCGGACAGTGTCAAATGCCTATCACGGAACGGAACGCCAGGAGGAAGCCTCAACTTTTAAAAAAATGGACGCCTGGCAAGAATTCAGGTACTGACTCGAGTATATGCCGAGGGGGGTATTTTCACCCCTAAAAAAAGGGCTGAAAAACTCGGCTTATACTCGAGTATATACGGTAATTGCAATACACCTGTGTTTTGCCTATGCAATGAAAAGCAACAGGGCCCCTTTATTTGCAGCCACACCAGCAGCACACATTTATCTTTCCTTCACTCCCCATTGGCTCTGTTCAGCATCCAGGAAGAAAGGTATAGTACTTCTGGCTATGGGGGAGCATATGACTTAAGCAGGCCATAGATGATTCATTTTTCGTTCAAAGTATCCAGCTGGTTGAATGAAAAAAAATGACTTGATTCCCCCATCCACACATTCACGGTGGATGGGGAAGTACTCCTCGCTGTGTCTTTGTATTCTGGCAGCAGGGAGACTTTCCCGCTGTCAGATTATACTGATCAGCACCACCAGTTATAGCTAGCGGCACAGGTCGAGCAGCAAAAATTTGACAGGGCAGTAGTACAGGAGTTGTTTGGTAGATCAACTTCTTTACGAACACCCTGCACCATACATGGATCAAAATGCAGCCGGTCATTGATGCTTGCTGATTTTCTGTCACAAAGGAGTTGTGAACAACAAAATGAACCAGAAAAAAACAAAACAACAACCAGAAGTTCTAACCTTCTTATCTTTATCTACAATTATGTTATGTCTGGACTTTGACATCAATGTGACTGCAACTAAAACTATTTTATTTGCAGATTTTTTTTTCAAATATAGTTTTTATTGAGTTTTCCAGAAAGAAAAAGAAAAAAAAAAAAAAAGGGAAAGAAAAAAAAAAAAAAAAAGACCTGGGCTGAGCCCGCCAAGATATAAAGGTAGCTCATGCCAGTGGAGGACGCAGCCTCCTAATTACATAACACAGGAATGCCAATACATTACACAGTGAGCCATATATATCCTGAAACTCCCATTAACAACTCCTAGTCTCATAACTACTTTTAACATAACAAAAAGGGAGGGGGCAACAAAGGTAAAAAAGGAAAGAAGGACGGCGTTAAGTCGAAGACACACATCTGTTTCGGGATCAGATAAATCTCACAGCCCCCAACACTGTGTTAAATATTTTAAATCTCGAGGAGATCTTTTCCCTCATCCGAATGTAAAAACTAATTCCAGCTAGCCCATGTCGCTTTATAAGTTCCCTGTCTATCCTGTGCGGTCATTATTAGATCCTCCATTTTATTTATGTTTTCCACCTTCAGCAGCCACATCACCACTGAAGGTGGATTCTGGGCCTTCCACATCATAGGGATGCAAGCTTTAGCAGCATTGATCAAATGCCTCAACAGAGATTTTTTATATACCCGGATAGGCACGGTCGACACATGTAATAGAAAAAATGTTGGATCATTTGGGATCGGGAAGTCAGTAAATCGTTGCGATATATTGCGCACCGTCATCCAAAAGTTGATCAATTTAGGACAGGACCAAAATATGTGTAACATCATACCCCTATCCCCACCGCAGCGCCGGCAATGTTCTGGTATGTCTGGGAAAATCATATGCAGATGGGCCGGTGTCAGGTACCACCTTGTCAAAATTTTATAGTTGGTTTCCTGTATTTTTGTACATATCGAGGTCTTATAGGAGAGACTGACCATATGCTGTTTTTGGGTCGAGGAAAACGTACAGTCTAGATCAGTTTCCCACCGCGCAAAACAGGGCAAATCGAGTTGTTTTTCTGGCATGTTTAAGAGAGCGTACATTTTAGATAAAGTCTGTGGTAGCGGATCTATGCCTGAGCAATATTCCTCAAATTTGTTCAAGGGTCTAGTATAGCTCCGGGGGTTTGGGATGGTCAAGAGAAAGTGCTGCAGCTGTACCGCATTCCAGAACTCAAGTCCAAAAGGGCTTGCAGTATCCATCAGTTCCTGAATGGTCGGCCATCTATCGCTAGTCACAAACTGGGAAGCGGTCATAAGGCCAGAAGTCCTTAATTGCTTAAATTGCGTAGGTGAGAGCCCCGGGGAAAATCTAGGATTACCCAAGATCGGGGTCAAGGGCGATGTCATGGTTGTTGAAGAGGCTTTTAAGATAGCACGGGCGCTCTGTCGCAGGGTATTACCTATCAGTGGATGTGATTTCAGTTCAGTGGGTAAAGAATCTTCACACCACAACGCGGTTCATAAAGGGATATCAGTTTGGTGTTGTTCTATTTGTGCCCACAGTTTGGACTCATAATGTCGCCCCCAATCAATCACCCTGCCCAAGTGAACCGCCTGGTAGTATCTCCTGACGTCTGGTAATGCAAGACCTCCACATTGTTTTGGCATCGAGAGCTGGGTGTGGGAGATTCAAGGTTTTTTATGGGCCCAAACAAAACGAATAAAAAGAGCTTGGGCTTGTTTGAAATATACAGGGGTATCCTAATCAGGAGGGCCTTTGCAGATATTTAGCTTCATGTATGACATGCCCGATAATTGGATCATAAAGAATTAACACTGTGTTTTATTTATTTTATTTTTAGCATATTATTCTAACACAGATGTTTCTTCAGTATATCTGGTCAAATCAAGTCCGAAGTCCCTATATCACATGATGATGTACTACTCTAACAACGTATATACATGCTGGCAATTCCTACCCCAAGCTGTAAGGTAGAGTCTTGAAAGTGAATGTGTAGAACTTTCAATGTGTTAAGGTATAGCTTGTTATTAAATACTGTAAGTACTCTATATGTGGTATAATTGCTCATTATATACAAGGTGGAGGCTGGGGGGAGCCCATGTATTACTGCTACATCAATCAAAAGACCACACAATGCTGACATTACTCTTCATTTAAAGCTTTATTCAACCAGAACACATGGAGAGTCCATGCCTATTCAATGCCCCTCTCTGGGGCATTTAACATTTACAGGCTTAATCGTAGACATGGTCTAGCTTTACGATTAAGGCTCCGTTCACATATATGTGAATTGGATGGGTTTTGAATTGCATCAAATTCGCATTACATGTGCATCTAACTGGCTTTCTATGGAGCCGGTTCACATATATATGGTCCATACAAAACTTAAAAGAAAAACGGCGTGGGATCCCCCCGAATCCATACCAGACCCTTATCCGAGCATGCAGCCTGGCAGCCCAGGAGAGGGGGAGGATGAGGGCGCATCCCCCCTTCTTGAACCATACCAGGCTACATGCCCTCAAAATGGGGGGGTGCATTGGGACTCAGATTCCGATACGCCCCCTGCACGCAGACCCCCACAACCAGTGGCCAGGGTTGTGGGGAAGAGGCCCTTGTTCTTATCAATGTGGGGACAAGGTGCTTTGGGGTGGGGGGGCAGAGCCGCTCACTCTCCCCTCCCTTCCTTGCCTGCCAGACAGCATGCTCGGATAAGGGTCTGATATGGATATTGGAGGGGACTCTATGCCATTTAAAAAAAAAAATTGGGCTTGGAGGTTCCCTTCAAAATCCATACTAGACCTTAAAAAAAAATTGGCACCCTTTTTTCACAATTCTTTATTGTCACCAATGTTTTTTTTTAGATTCAGCTATCAGCATTTGTTGTTAAAGCAGAGTTCCACCCAAAAGTTCATTTGATTCCCCCCCCTCCGATGCCACATTTGGGGGGAGGGGGTAGAGGATGCCCGTCTTTCACAGGTATCCTGTCCCCACTTCCGGGAGCCTGCGCATCACCGCTCGGCTCCTTCCTCCTTCCCCCGGAGCCGGGCCAATAGGAGAGAGAAGCGGAGCTGCCGGCTCCAAAAATTTGCATTTGAACCAAATCTGAATTTGCAGCTGAACCGCTGAATGGACATGTGTGAACGGAGCCTTAGGGGGAAAAACATCAGCTTGGGCTGTCCGTCGGCAGGGATTCTCTGTTTGTTCTGGTTAAACACAGCCCCTTCCAGTGGCCCTGTAGAACCCAGAATCCCTTGGAGTGGTTGGGAAAACCTTGTTTCAGCTCCCCATGCATCTCCTATGTCTAAGTCAGTCACCCTGTGTCTCTAATAGGGGCACAGGGTGACTAAGAAATCCAGTCTGATTTGTACAAATCTGACTCATTGTACAGCCACACTGGAATGTTGTGTATATATATATATATATATCATCACCATCTGCACTATGAAGCGCCGTCCAATGAGTTCTGAAGCATTTGGCTGAATATGTGCAGATAATATTGCCCGAAACACTTCAGAATTCATCCTGCTGCTTTTGTCAATAGTCACATCATCAATAAATAAAAGAGAACCAGTTCCATTGGCAGCCATACATGCCCACGCCATGACACTACCACCACCATGCTTCACTGATGAGGTGGTATGCTTTGGATCATGAGCAGTTCCTTTCCTTCTCCATACCCTTCTCTTCCCATCACTCTGGTACAAGTTGATCTTGGTCTCATCTGTCCATAGGATATTGTTCCAGAACTGTGAAGGCTTTTTTAGATGTTGTTTGGCAAACTCTAATCTGGCCTTCCTGTTTTTGAGGCTCACCAATGGTTTACATCTTGTGGTGAACCCTCTGTATTCACTCTGGTGAAGTCTTCTCTTGATTGTTGGCTTTGACACACAAACACCTACCTCCTGGAGAGTGTTCTTGATCTAGCCAACTGTTGTGAAGGGTGTTTTCTTCACCAGGGAAAGAATTCTTCGGTCATCCACCACAGTTGTTTTCCGTGGTCTTCCTGGTCTTTTGGTGTTGCTGAGCTCACCGGTGCGTTCTTTCTTTTTAAGGATGTTCCAAACAGTTGATTTGGCCACACCTAATGTTTTTGCTATCTCTCTGATGGTTTTTTTTTTTTTTTTCCAGCCTAATGATGGCTTTCTTCACTGATAGTGACAGCTCTTTGGATCTCATTTTGAGAGTTGACAGCAACAGATTCCAAACGCAAATAGCACACTTGAAATGAACTCTGGACCTTTTATCTGCTCCTTGTAAATGGGATAATAAGGGAATAACACGCACCTGGCCATGGAACAGCTGAGCAGCCAATTGTCCCATTACTTTTGGTCCCTTAAAAAGTGAGAGGCACATATACAAACTGTTGTAATTCCTACACCGTTCACCTGATTTGGATGCAAATACCCTCAAATTAAAGCTGAAAGTTTGCAGTTAAAGCACATCTTGTTTGTTTAATTTTAAATCCATTGTGGTGGTGTATAGAGCCAAAAAGATTAGAATTGTGTCGATGTCCCAATATTTATGGACCTGACTCTATATACACTGTATCCAGTTTAGCTAGATCTCACTGCAGAGCGTTCCTGGTGTACTGTTCCTAATATACTACAGGCAGGAAGTTGATTCAGTTAGCGGCAGTATTTTCAGTATACTGTATCCTGTGCACAGTGTGCAGCTAGATCTCACTGCAGACTGTTCCTGTTGTTCTGTTCCTAATATACTACAGGCAGGCAGTTGATTCAGTTAGCTGCAATATATTCAGTATACTGTATCCTGTGCACAGTGTGCAGCTAGATCTCACTGCAGACCGTTCTTGTTGTTCTGTTCATAATATACTACAGGCAGGCAGTTGATTTAGTTAGCTTCAGTATATTCAGTATACTGTATCCTGTGCACATTGTGCAGCAAGATCTCACTGCAGAGTGTTCCTGGTGTACTGTTCATAATATACTACAGGCAGGCAGTTGATTCAATTAGCTGCAATATGTTCAGTATACTGTATCCTGTGCACAGTGTGCAGCTAGATCTCACTGCAGACTGTTCCTAATATGCTACAGGCAGGCAGTTGATTCAGTTAGCTGCAATATATTCAGTATACTGTATCCTGTGCACAGTGTGCAGCTAGATCTCACTGCAGACCGTTCTTGTTGTTCTGTTCATAATATACTACAGGCAGGCAGTTGATTTAGTTAGCTTCAGTATATTCAGTATACTGTATCCTGTGCACATTGTGCAGCAAGATCTCACTGCAGAGTGTTCCTGGTGTACTGTTCATAATATACTACAGGCAGGCAGTTGATTCAATTAGCTGCAATATGTTCAGTATACTGTATCCTGTGCACAGTGTGCAGCTAGATCTCACTGCAGACTGTTCCTAATATACTACAGGCAGGCAGTTGATTCAGTTAGCTGCAGTATATTCAGTATACTGTATCCTGTGCACAGTGTGCAGCTAGATCTCACTGCAGACCGTTCTTGTTGTTCTGTTCCTAACATACTACAGGCAGGCAGTTGATTCAGTTAGCTGCAGTGTATTCAGTATATATATATATATATATACATCCCTGCTTTGTGTATATGTGTATATATATATATATACACACTGTATCCTGTGCAGCTAGATCTCACTGCAGGCCATTCCTGGTGTACCTATCCAAATACATTACAAATACATCAAATACAGTATGTCTGGAAGGCCAACAAGGAGAGGCAGACACTCACAGGCCACTAAAAGAGGGCAAGCAGGCTCTGTGTCTACAGCCAACAGTGCTGGTCATGGACACGGTGCATCCTCAGCACGTGGTCGTTGGGGAAACGCTTGTCCTTTTTTTCGGGAGCTGGCCGTGTTGAGCCACAACATGCAGAAGAGTTGGTAGAGTGGATGACCAAGCCGTCCTCATCCTCCTCATCCTCTGTCACCCAGGCTTAGAGTACTTTGGCTGCCGATGCAGCTGCCAAAGCGGCCTATTCCATCGGCCCCAGGTCATCAGTTACTCTTTCCCTAGCCCCACCATCATGCACGGAGGAGTCCCCCGAACTGTTCGACCACAGTGTGGGGTACATGCTGCAGGAGGATGCACAGCATTTTGAAGGCTCGGATGATGGTACCCAGCTTGAGGAAGGCAGCAACTTGAGCCCAGAGAGAGGGGGTGCCCAAGAAGGACAACAAACTGGCAGTCATGTTCCCCCAGCTGCAGCATACTGCCAGGTTTGCTCCAGTGACAAAGAGGGAGGGGATGATGAGGTCACTGACTCTATGTGGGTGCCTGATAGGAGAGAGGAGGAGGAGGAGGAGGCACATCTCCAACGAGGCAGGATGCCCTAAAGGGGCCAGCATAAGGGCAGCTAACCGACTGCATCACACCGCAGAGCTCCGCATGTGCAGGGCGCTGCTAACTCTGCACGTTTTTCCAAAAGTTCTTTGGTGTCGGCCTTTTTTGAGACGTGTGCAGCAGATCGCACTGTTGCTGTTTACGAAATATGTCTGAAGCGTATCAAGAGTGGCCAAAACAGCAGCCGCTTGGGCACCACATGTTTGAACAGACATATGTCGACCTGCCATGCAGTCCGTTGGCAAGCGTACTTAAAAGACCCACACCAAAGAACAAGGCGGACCTCTCCTTGCTCCTCATCATCTGGGATCTCCAACCCCACTAGAAACCTGCACTGAGAGGAATGAAGGTGTAGAATTAGGTGTGCCACTGCCAAGTACTTGCGGGCAATCTACTATCGCTACACCAACGTCCGATTGTAGCAGGCAAATTTCCCTACCCCAGTTGCTAAACCGGCGAAAGAAATTCCCTCCCAGCCATCCACATGCCTAGCGGTTGAATGCTAGCTTGGCTACATTGCTAGCACTCCAACTGCTGCCTTTTCAGCTGGTAGACTCTGCCCCCTTTCGTGAATTTGTGGAATGTGCAGTACCTCAGTGGCAGGTTCCCAAACGCCACTTTTTTTTTCACGGAAGGCGATTCGGGCACTCTACCTGCATGTGGAAGGCATAGTCTTGGCCTCGCTGGACAGAGTGGTCAGCGGTAAGGTGCATATTACCGCTGATTCATGGTCAAGCAGGCATGGGCAGGGACGTTACCTATCTTTCATGGTGCACTGGGTGACTCTGCTGGCAGCTGGGAAGGATGCAGGACAGGGTGCAGTATTGTTGGAGGTTATTCCGCCACCACGCCTCCAAAATGCTACTAGTGGTGATTCTGACACACCTTTATCCTCCACCCCCTCCTCTTCTTCTTCCTCCATGGCCTCTTCATCTATAGATTTGTCCTCAGAACCAGCGGTGCTCCGTAGGCATTCAAGGGGCTACGCAAGCACTCAGGCAAAAAGATGCCTTGTGGTGCTTGAGCTGGTGTGCTTAGGGGACAGGAGCCACACTGGGGCAGAGATTCTGTCAGCTCTGCAGGTTCAGGCTCAGAGGTGGTTGACACCACGCCAGCTTCAGCCAGGAATGGTGGTTTGCGACAATGGCACCAACCTCCTCTCTGCCCTCTGACAGGGAAACCTGACCCATGTGCCCTGTTTGGCTCACGTCCTTAATTTTGTGGTACAGCGGTTCTTGTGCAGGTACCCGGGCTTAAAGGATCTCCTGAGGCAGGCCAGTAAAGTCTGTGTGCATTTTTGCCGGTCATATAATGCCAGTGCTCGGCTGGCTGACCTCCAAAAGGAAAACAACCTGCCCAAGAACCGCCTAATCTGTGACATGCTAACCAGATGGAACTCAACGTTGGCCATGCTGCAGCGGCTGCACACGCAGTAGAGGGCCATCAATGAGTACCTGTGCGACTATGGCACCAGGACAGGGTCAGGGGAGCTTGGCTTTTTTTTCCCCATCCTAGTGGCTCATGATCAAGAATGCATGCACTGTCATGTCACCATTTGAGGAGGCCACGAGGATGGTGAGCAGTGACAGTGCATGCATCAGTGATACTGTCCCCCTTTTGTACCTGTTGGAGCACACGCTGCGTGGAATAATGGACAGGGCACTTGAGGCAGAACAGAGGGAGGAAGAGGAGGACTTCCTTACCTCTCAAGGCCCCCTTTATCCAGACAGTGTTCATGCGGGCCCGCCGATCACACAGGAAGAGGGAGGAGGATTGTGTCAGCATGGAGGTGGAGCCTAGTACTCAGCATCAGCAGCAGTCTTCAAGGGATCGTTTACAGTCCCCAGAAACCCATGGACTTGTACGTGGTTGGGAGGAGGTGGCTGCGGATCATGTCGTCCTTAGTGACCCAGCGGACTCCGGACCGAATGCCTCAGCAAACTTACGCTGCATGGCCTCCCTGATCCTGCAAAGCCTGTGAAAGGACTCTCGGATTCGTGTAATCAAGGAGAGGGATAATTACTGGCTGGCCACCCTTCTTGATCCACGTTACAAGGGAAAGGTTGCAGAGCTTATCCAGCCGTCGCAGAGGGAGCAGAGGATGAAACATCTTAGGGAGGCCTTGCAGAAAGGTTTGTGCAACGCGTTTCCAGAGCCTGGGAGGTTACAATTTCCTGGTCCTGGACAACGTGTTGCTGAGGCTTCGGTCAGTCACAGAAGGAGCGATGGAGAAGGTGGCCATCTGACCGATGCGTTTAGACAATTTTTGATCGGTTCCAGCAACCATGGCCAGCGTCTGATTTACATGGTGCAGGAATACCTAGGGGCAAGATCAGACTTGGACACGTTCCCAACCGAAAATCCACTGGGTTACTGGGTCTTGAGGATAGATCACTGGCCAGAGCTTGCACATTATGCAATTGAGCTACTGGCCTGTCCTGCATCCAGCGTTCTTTCGGAACGCACATTCAGTGCTGCTGGTGGCTTTGTAACCGAACACAGAGTGCGCCTGTCCACCGACTCGGTTGATTGTCTCACCTTCATAAAAATGAATCAGTCTTGGATCACCAGCTACCAAGCACCTGATGCTGATGTAACCGAATAATTTTTTATGAATGAGATACCTTCAAGACTGCCTATGCTGATGCTGATTGCTGAGTGACTATCCTGTTATGCTGATTGACTATCCTATTTATCCTCAATGTTCATGTTGATATTTTTGGTTCTGGGCACCAGCACCAGTGCCTAAAGGCCAATTTGTATGCCCCTGTTTAACAGGGGCGTGTATAATTTAAAATTTTGCTGTAATATTTTGCAGCAGGGCTCATTCCTGCGCTCAAATTGAGTATCTGTGAGGGGTTGCAGTGTTGTGGCACCAGCACCAGTGCCTAAAGCCCAATTTTTCTGCCCCTGTTCAACAGGGACGTGTATAATTTAATTTTTTGCTGTAATATTTTGCATCAGGGCTCATTCCTGCGCTCAACTAGAGTATCTGTGAGGGGTTGCAGTGTTGTGGCACCAGCACCAGTGCCTAAGACCCAATTTTTCTGCCCCTGTTTAACAGGGGCGTGTAATTACAATTTTTAAACTAAAAATTAGGCACATAGCATAATTCCGTTAAGAAACCAAGAAATATTTATTATAAAAACGGGATTACACTCACATTTTAGCAGATAAAAAAGCGCTTGTAGTAAAAGGCAGTGACAGTGGCTTTAGCAGAGCTTTCCTGTGTGTTTCGTCTCAGAAGACTTCATCTGGGGTGAAGTCTTCTGAGACTAAACATGTCGGGAAGCTCTGCTGAAGCCACTGTCACTGCCTTTTACTACAAGCGCTTTTTTATCTGCTGAAATGTGAGTGCAATCCCTCCATTTTTATAGTAAATATTTATTGGTTTCTTAACGGAATTACACTATGTGCCTTCCTTCTTCTCTTCGTTTACAAACCATTTACTGGATCAATCATCCATCTGTTTTTTTTGCCTATCACTAAATCAATTGAGGTCTACCGTCTTGAATCTACTACTTATCTGGAGGTCGTGTCTGCTGAAGTAGTCTCCCCCTGGTTCATTATACCACAAGTCTGATTGACTCACTAGGTGTATACCTACTTGAGTTCAATCTCTCTGGTAAGCCTTTGGATTTTCCGGTGGTGGACCTTCTATCAGCTAGCTCTTTGGCACAATGTCTTGTTTCTACTCACATTAATGCCTAGTTGATCACTTTTTGGACAATTTCCACTAATTTAGTGTTCATGTGTTGGAACATTTTCAATGACGGTTTCAATATTAATGACATATTTTTTTCGGACTCTAATTATCATCATTCAATGTTTTGTGCATATGTTAAAGTTCACTCAAGTTGTATATATACTACTCACATACATTTTTAGTTCCAGTTCGTTCTGAGACTATCCATTTAGCGCTGCACTTCTTTTTTACTTTTATGTCACATTTTGCAATTGATCTCTTGCTGTATTGGCTGCTATCTTGTCACTTTAAAAAGACAGCACGGTATATGTGTTTCTGTAGCCAAGGGTGGCACAACCAGTTATTAGGTTTAGGGGGAAATTACTTTTTCACATAGGGCCAGGCAGGTTTGGACAGCTTTTTCTTCCTTATTAATCAAAACATTTAAAAACTGCTTTTTGTTTTTACTCGGGTTTTCTTTGTGTAATATAAAAATTTCAGAATTATTTAAATGTGACAGATATGCAAAAATTTTTTTTTTTAAATGAGGAAGGGGGCAAAAAAATTTTAGGGGATTTTTCTTGTTTATGTGGTCATTGACAAATTGCACATGTACAAAGCCAAAATGCTTGCAGCAGGCATCTCCTACTGAGTATTTATTCTAAATAATACAAATGACAGCTGATTGTCAAGCCTGTAATCACAAGATGCAGCAGCTTGTCACTATGGCTTATTGTAAGCAGTTAGTTCTGAAAAGAACAAAGAAAAGGTGGTAAAACAAATATCTTTCCCGATGAAATCATTGTGGGGTTCTATCACCTTTATCACTTAGTAAAGTAAAGCACATTATGTAATTAATACAATGTACCAAATTATTGTATGTATATTTTATATGGAGTTTAAATATCATTCTTCCTAATTACTGTACAGCTCTTTAAAATAGTTGTAAGTGGAAGCTAAAAATAAGGGGTGTATTTATAAAAAAAATAAAAAATCTCACAGCTGTTCACTATTCATCCTGTGAAACTGTATCTACATTCAGTCTATGCAAAAAGGGGCAAAATCAAATGTTAGTATGCTATTATCTCTCTAGGTCAATTGTTCTTTATTCATACAGAATGGAGTGAATCAGAAAAATACAGCATTATGGCCACTAGATGGAGTTGATAATAATTTAAAACAAATTACTTATTTACTATGATTGCCAGCTCCATCTAGTGGCCATAATGCTGTATTTTTCTGTATCACTCTATGGAAAACATTCGACCTGGAGAGAAAATAACTCGGGAACATTTGTTTTTTGCTCCATTTTCACAGAATGAATGCACATAATAACTACTGCATCTCTGTGAATTGTTTATAACTACATCCCTAAAGTTCAGATTTGGGCACTGAAAACCAAGATTTTTAAAAGGTAGCTTCAGTGCAAGAACAAGATGTCCCTGTTACTACAGTATATGTAAATCATATTCAAACTGACACATGCAAGAGTTTGCTAGAGCAGCCTCACAGTGCACACAGATCTGAAATGTACCATTGGCTATATTATTAGAGAACTGTTCTCTCTGTTCATATGCACTGCGCTGGTGTAGTAGACACAATGCAGTCTGAACAATCCAGAGTGTGACCATTATTACAGTCTATATAAATGAGAAAACATCAGTTTGAAGTTAAAGTAAAACACAGAATTCCGTATTTAAGTTTTATAACATTCTTTAATAAATATAATGGGATAAACTTGGATATGCTGTTATTTTTTTTTTTCAAAAATAAAAGCACAAAGCTGTTCATTGGTTTAGGTACACTAAAAATACGCAATATGTTTAAAACGTTCGAGATTCTAGATATATGAACATAAGTATAGGAAGTTTATATATATGCTAAACCAACTTTTATATTATCAAATAATGTTGATTCTTCTGTCTCAGAGAAGGAAAAAGCCAGTATGAAAGAGCTTTTGGAGTCTCTACAAAGGACTTGTTCGAAGCGATTTACAGGTAATGTGGTTATCAGAATTTGAATCGAGTAACAATCTCACAACTCCATGCACAATATTATCCTTCAAATAAAGCTATTGTGTCAAATTCAGATTGCATTCATTTACACAACTTTTCAAGGTTCTATGAATGTGGTTTTGTGATGTTTTCTTATGTAAATTTACAATTTGCATTTTAACGTAAATGTCTATAATATACGTGTTTAGGGAATTTTTTTTTATAACACAAGTAAGCGGAGCATTTTGAATCTCCAAGTGCAGACTTTGTAAACTGTTCACTTCAGACATTTTGTCCCAACAGAAGTGATGTGAGGGAGGTAGTGTCATTTCACAATCAACAATCACTAACGCTTAGGTCACATAGTAGTCCGAGGGCAGTGAAATTGAACCTCCCTGGATATATGAAGAAAAAGGAGATACCCCCTAAAATAGAATTTTAATGGCAACAATGCTACCAAAATTAAGTAAAAACAAATAATTATTGGTACATATAAAAGGATCAATCATGCATGTGGTGATGTTGTAAAAACAAAGAAACTATGAATTTGATCCTTTACCCCTATTGTATGTGTTTAAATTACTATTGCTTTGTTGTTGTGTCTGTGTTTTTTATTGCTACCAACGATATGCTTTGCCTTCGCGGAATGCCATTTTGTTCCTCCAGAATTTTCTCTCTTTAGTTATAAGCTCTCTAACCATTTGGTCTATATGAGTTTTGATTGCCTTTTCCTGTTCTCTAAAATTAGGTAGTTCCTTGAATGGTTCCAGTTTGGCATAAATTGTGTCAATATCCTTTTCCAATGAGGTGATCCTTTTTTGATATTCTTCAGTTAATAGTTTTATCATCACCTTCGTACATTGTTGGAGGTTATTCTCCCATCTTTTTTGAAAATCATGTCAGTATTTTTAAGAGTGGGAAAAATCTGTATTCTTAATCCAAAAGGATTGATATCCTCTTGGATTTAATGCTCAAAGCTCTCTATGTGCCAAAACATGGAAACCATCCTTTCTACTGATCTTTTAAGTTGAAAAAAATAGAAGCCATTTCTGGCTCCTGTGCTTCCTTTTTGCCATGTTCTTTGTATTTCATCATAAGGATGTCAAATTCTTTGCCCCTAAACATGGTATAGTCTCAGACCCAACAATAGCCAACTAAATCTAGTCACAACAAATACAAAATGTAAATATTCTCAAAATAAATGTACTTCTGAGATGGTGGAAATAGAGAAAGCGGGGGGATGGGTATTTGATACCTGTGAATAGGTATAGATGTTTCCACCATGTTAGAAAGTGGTAAGTGGTTGCCACATCCCTGGATGTATGAAAAAAATGGAGATACCCCCTAAGATGGGATTTTAACAGGAACAACACTGGTACATATAAAAGGATCAATCACACATGTGATGATCTTGTAAAAACAAAGCAAGAACAAATGATAGAATCATTGCAGGCATACAATACTGTATAATATTAATCTCCAATGTCTGAAAACACTCTTCGATACCCAACGCGTTTCATGTTCAAGCCTTTTGTTAGGGGTACTTAATAGGAGAATGTAGGTTCAAATACTTGTCTAATGACTAAGTTTCATGGATCTGCCACCTAAGGGTTAAAATAGTGCAGACTAATTTCAGTGATTGGCAACAGGCTGCCTTATTTAAACACCTCAGCAGCACTGTGTCTTTGCTGTCTGATCTGCAGCTCATACCTGTTCCTGTGACTTCCTGTTCCTGTGATCCAATCTATTTCCTGTGTTTGTCCCGGCTTGTTTGACTATGATTGATCTCTGTTATCCTGACCCTGGCCTGCCTTGTAACCACGCTTATCTCTACACTGCTTGATATCATGTTGCCGAACTTTGCCTGTATCCTGACCATTCTCTGCCTGTCGTCTATACTTGCATCTGATCGTCTGTTACCAAACCCGGCTTGTCTGACTACGTATTCAGTGTCTCCCCAGCCCTGCACCTTCCAGCCTACTTCCTGTTTCTTGCTGCACCAGCTGAACTGACAAACACCAAAGACGAACCAGGCACCCATACACCGCCAAGCTCTTGCAGCCACTGTTGCAACACCGTGGCCCTTGAGCCGGGGTTGTACGAGAAAGCTTTCCCACTGCACGTCAGGCTCATCCGGCAGGTACGTAACACTAAGAAAGAAAAAAAAGCACAATAACGTTGTGACATAAGCATACAGTGGAAAGTATATTCCACTATTTGTGGTCTGCGACCAGTCACTGTGGGGACCTCCGTGGGGCATCCAGGTTGAACTTTGGGGGCGGTATCAGAGATCTCCATTGATGCCATCTCCTGCAGCAATGTTTTTTGATTTCTGTTTGAACAATCTAGCAGAACATTGCACTATTTGTCCCATCCTATTTTGGTAGGTGTCCCATGAGCATGGTTTTTGTCCATACCTGATATACTTGCCACTGTATGCTTACGTCACAACGTTATTGTGCTTTTTTTCATTGTTACTCATTGGACAAGTATTTGAACCTACATTCTCCTATTAAGTACCCCTGACGAAAGGCTTGAACCTGAAATGTGTCGGGTACCAAAGAGCATTTTTGGACAATGGAGAGTATTATTATACATTATTGTTTCCCACTGTCCTTCTATCTGAGCACTCTGGAATTGGACTTGTTCCCATTGGAAATTTACTTTTTCATATTCACTTCAACAGTTTTTCATTCACTTTGAGTTTGTTTGTCTATTAAGTCTATTATGTACACATAGGCTATGCTTATAGGATATTCAATTGTATTTAATATTGCACTTATTTACCAATTTTTCATTACTTGGCACACCTCTTCAGTTGTTTTTGATGTATCATTTGTTTTTCCCTTAGTTTGATTCACAGTATTAGTGCAACTTTCTTCCTTCTTATACATTATTGTTTGCCTGCAATAATTCTATCATTTGTTCTTGCTTTGTATCATCACATGTGTGATTGATTCTTTTAAATTTCCCAATAAATATTTGTTTATACTAAATTTTGGTAGTGTTGTTGCTGTTAAAATCCCATTTGAGGGGGTATCTCCTTTTTCTTTGTGAAATTGAACCTGTACAGCTTTACTGTGATGTTGCGACCCCTGATCTATCATGTAGCCTAGGGCCTCTGTTGCCCAATCTTTGGCCCATTGGAATTTATTGAGTGACCCTTTGGGACTTCTGCAAACAGCATTGTATTTTTGTATTGTGTTTATTTAACTTATAACTAAAGGCAAAACCTATTTTTAGTTTTAGATAGGATTAGAACATCTGTCAGTTCTTATTGCTGTCTTTGCCCCTCTCTATTTGTCCCGTTTACCATTTACCATAATCAGCGAAAGTGAAAGTAAAAGAAAATCCCACATTTTGTGTTGTCCCTAGAACAAGACTAGTGGGGATATCTTCCATTAGGGACACTAATTCTGGTGACAGCCAGGGATTCCTTCACTTTAGAGGGTTTGTCTCTCACTTCCTGTTTTGACTATGGGACAGGAAGTGAAGAAAAATCTCCCCAATGGGACACAGATGGCAAAACAATAATTCTTATAGGGTGAAAATGAAAGAAACAAATAAATTTGCCTTTAGTTCTACTTCTAAGCCAGTGAAGAAAACATATTCATTAGTTTGGCTTGTAGTAGTTAAATGGATTTATTGATTTCACACTACATTATTTTTTCTGTTCTGTCCATCCCTTTACTCTTTGTATGTTTTTTTTTCACTATAATCTTTTATATTGGATCAAATATGGCACACATAGTTTTTTTAGAGTGGTGTAGGGAACACAAATGATAAAGCACTGATTTGTATAGGGACTGTAAAAGCAATGATTTCCAACAGTCCCATGCAATATGTCTCCAGTCTATAATTGTCTCCTGAAGCATGTCCATCATTTACAACAACTCCTATTGCATGTCTGCTGTCTCTGAATGTCCACATTCACTGAACATTATGTGTGGCCCTTTGGTAATGTCAGATGCTGCATGAGGCCCCCTATATTAAGAAAGTTGACCACCATTGGCCTAGAGCAGGGGTCTCCAAACTACGGCCCTCTAGCTGTTCAGGAACTACAATTCTCATCATTCTTAATCATGTCTGTGAATGTCAGAGTTTTACAATGCCTCATGGGATGTGTAGTTCTGCAACAGCTGGAGGGCCGTAGTTTGAAGATCCCTGGCCTAGAGGGTCAGCATGTTGCAGCTGTCATTGGAAGAGTTTGCTTGCTTTGTCTATATAATGTGAACAAATCTTACCAACCATTGCAAGATGTCTTACACATAAATCTAACATTTTCTTGTACATGTAGGAGTGGTAAGCAGTTTCCATATCTTTTGGCAATTCAGATGGTGAGATCTTCACACTCCACTTTTGGATTTCACACAGTTTACAATTAATAAGATGTCCTTTTCTGTCTTTTTCAGTATATTGTTTATTACAGAACGCAGCTTCTTGTAGGCTCTGAAGGCATGTAAATAATTGTCCTCCTACATTCACTAACCCCAAGCTCAAGATGACCCTTAGGCTGACCCTAAGCCACTTCTCACCTTAAATGTAACCAAGCCCTAAAATGTAACCAAACCTCTAAATTATCTCTTAAAGCGGTGTTCCGTTAAAAAAAATAAAAAAAATAAAAGCCAGCAGCTACACATACTGCAGCTGCTAGCGTTTAATAGGACACTTACCTGTCCTGGAGTCCAGCGATGTCGGCATCCACAGCTGATGTTTGCATCAGCTGTCGGGTGCTGCCGCCGCCATTGCAGGTACGGGAACCCGGCAGTGTAGCCTTTCGGCTTCATGCCGGGAACCCTATTGCGCATGTGCGAGGCCTCGCTCCTCTTTCCTATTGGCCCGGCGGCCGGGGGAGGCGGAGGGAGCCCCCTGGTGGCCTCACTGTTCCGCAGCCCGGACTACCGGAAGTGGGAAAGGATACCTGTCAAAGACAGGTATCCTGTCCCCCCTCCCCCGAAAGGTGGCAATTGTGGCACCGGAGGGGGGAGGAATAAGACGAGTGGAAGTTCCACTTTTGGGTGGAACTCCGCTTTAGCAATCATATTCCCCTATTACATTTAACCCTTACCCTAACCCTGAAACTTTTTTTGCAATATTGATACAATCCAGAGATTTCCCGCATAGAACTTTATTTCTGCCACTATCATCCCCAGCATCATTCGACCAATGACCTCTGAGCTAGATATATCCCCAGATATTCCTGGACTTCTCCCAGCCTTTTACTGGACAGTGAAATGAGAAACAGCATAGTGATGAGATCTCTGCTTTCTCTTCCTATAAATAAATTAACTGTTTGGCTTTTTGTTCTGCCTTTTCCTCTTATGTCCCGTACACACGGTCAGACTTTTGCCTGGCCAAAATCACATTGGAATTCCGACGGAATTCCATCAGAGTAAAAGATAACATGTTCTCTATCTAAACTCCGACAGAATTCCTCGGTAATTCCACGATAGGATTTTCCGTCAAAAAAAGTTGGATGTGAGCTTTTGGTCAGAAATTCCGACCGTGTGTATGCTCCATCCAACTTTTTCTGTCGGAATTTTCGCCAATAAAAGATTGAGAGAAGGTTCTCTATTTTTCCGATGGAAAAAGTACTTTTTGGAAATTCCGATCGTCTGTATGCAACTCCGACGCTCAAAAAAACACTCATGCTCAGAATCAAGCAGAATAGCTGAACTGCCTATTGAACTTCATTGATCTCGGCTCGTCGTACGTCTTGTACGTCACCACGTTCTTGATGTTCAGAATTTCAGACAAGATTTGTGTGACCGTGTGTATGCAACACAAGTTTGAGCCAGCATTCCGTCGGAAAAAAATCTACGGTTTTCTTGTCGGAATTTCCGATCGTGTGTACAGGGCATTACACAAATTTGACACCAACATTCAACCCTTAACCTTGCTGTAACATAACCCTAAAAATGAACAATTTTCTTTGACTCTAAAACCTGACCTAACACGAGGAACTGCAGTGTGCTCACATAATTTGTAGTAAAAACATCTTTGCCATTCTGAAGCTTCCCTCCAACCACTTTGCATATTATTTTATACACTGTATATACTGCGATTCTGTACTTGCCAAATTTGCTACATAAATCTCCCTCCACTGAGTCTGGCTGCAATCATTCTAACTGTGGGCAGCAGAAGCTGCTGCCTGTTCACTTCCTGGATTTACACAGACACACAGAGGCACACCTTCAGCTCTGCAGCTCTCATTGGCCCTCTTATGACTCACCCCCTCCCTTCCTGGCAAACTCTCATGAGAGTAAGAGAGAGAGCTGTGCATAATGTCATAAGCCTAGGCTTTTAACCAGAAAAAAAACAGGAAGTGGGCTGTATAAGGTATTTACTGGCAGAATTTTTGTTTTTTACTATCCAAAGTTAAAACAACAAGGGCAGAAGATTTAATAGATGGAAAGTTGAAATAATGACTAAATTTCCACTTTAAGCTCATTGAAACCTATCCCTAAATCTAGCCCCAACCTTAAACTTACTCCCTACATTACCCATTAGAAATAAATGAATGTCTTTAAATCCATTCTTATCTTGACCAGCAAATCTTAATGATAATCTTCACTAGGAACTGGATCCACTGGGTTATCAGTTCTGCAATGGATTTGAAAGAGGTTACATGTCTTATGGGTTTACAGGGATGGATAAAGTGGGTTGGGTAAAGTACAATAGATAGTTTCTACACCAACCAGTTCACCAGGGTTGACTCTTTGTATATGGTCATATTTGTTTAGCAATAGGCTAACCCAGGTTAATGTGTTGGAACAATGTACTAGAGGACATGTGTGGTACAGGTTGATGTAAAACATATATATATATATATATTGGAACAATATTGTATTGAGTGTTTTGAAGAGTAGATCTTTTGTAATTAAAGTAAAGAATAAAGACAAAATACATTTTTAACAATATGTATGGATAAGTATAGTTCCTTAAATGTTCCCAATGGTCCGTTCCTCATGGGTGGTTTTCCAATTTAGTTTTTACTATGGATAAAAGATGGAAGGGAAATTGAAATTAAAGTAGTGAAGTAGTATTAAAATTCTATGACAATAGATCCATTTAGTTTAAATTGGCTTTGCATCAGGGTCCTTCATATGCAGACTTCACAAGGGATGGATACTGAGTTTGACAAAGATCCCACCTTCCAGTCTGTGAAAGGGCTCAGCCACTTAGGCTCCAGATAATGTCCATGCCATAAATTCATGAGCAAAGCGCAGCTTTGCTCTACAGAAAACTTTTGGCTAGACTATTCGCATTCAAGTGTTTTATTCATAATAAGCAGTGGCCTTGGTATTTGTAGGCACTGTTGAAAAGTTCATCCTCAAGGGAAGCACTGGAGTCGTCCAAATCAAGTCTCTCATCTTACCCTGTTTGCTTCTCCCTCCCAGAGCACCTGCTCTGTGTTTAAATTAGAGATTAGAAGGCTGGAAGTTAACCAAGGTAATTATGAGAGGGGAAACTAATGCCCGGTACACACGATCCGATTATCGGAAGAATGATCGTCCAATTTTTTTTGCAGGCTAATCTCACGTCGAATCTGATGAGTTTACTAAAGTCCCGAAAATTCTCGTACGGCAGAATAAAAAATCGGAAGTGATGTCATGTGTTGTATTGCATTTGTATTGCATTTTCGAACGACAGCTGTACTGATTAAACGAAAATCGTACGATCTGGCATCGTACGAAAAAAATTTCCGTGCACGTCCGATAAAATAATATCGGAGGAACTGTCCTGATCGGCTCTCGAAAGCTCTGTACTAACGATCCGATTATCGTACGATCGATTCAAAAGCGGCATTTTTCATACGATTTTCGGATGTACGGGGCTTAAGTGTGTGCCAAGCCATTATTAGGGGAACTTTAGAGTTTCTGCTGTGCCTACAGAGGTCAGTGACAACTTGTTTGTAAGCTCATTTACTGCTTGTTAAGAGTACGTTCACTTTAAACTGGCCACATGATTAAAAATGTAAAAGCAATGCTCCAGTGAACATTGCCTTTTAAATATATCCAGAGATATAAATATCCAATGTTGTATGGAAATATTAACCCCTAAAAAGTTAAACTTAGCCCTGTCCTCTACTGACTACTGAGCTTACCGGATGATTAATGATGTCACCTATCTCATTATGTCTCTCAAAAGGAGGCTTGAGAACTGGAGGGGGTTGAGGCCAAACGCCACTTTAAAATTTTGCTGCCTGTATTTGATGCTTTTATCATTTTATAGGCAGTATATGCAGTATTATTGAATAGTGAAAATATTTTTTGTATATGCATTTTTTCATCATGCTGAGTCTAGATTGCCCTGGCTTCTGGCAGGTCAACTTTCGTAAAATACGGTAAAATGTGCAAAAATTGCCAGCAGTTAAAATAAAAATGTATTCCCTATTAAAATGTCTCTATGGCTACATGTTTTGTAGTATCAACATATAGTTTCAATATGTCTTAATAAAGAAATTGAAAGGACATTGATTATATATATATATGCAAAGTGCTCCATAGCAACTACAACAACCAATTAGAAATTATCTTTTGGTGACCTGGCTACAATTAGCCCTATTTTTTGGGTCACTATACTTTAAATGCTATTGGCAGCAACTATCTGCACCTTTTCTGTGGTAAAAATGTATGCTTTAATTTAATATCAATTAGGTCAGAAGAGGAGTTGGTGGCTTTCATGTATTATATGGACTCCATATGGAATATGTGTGGAAAGGAAGTGATCCAGGCGTTTGACCTTTCTGAGTTCCACACCATCTGTGATCTTGGAGGTAACATTAAGATTCTGATTTATAATGGTTGAAATAGAGATTCTGCGACCTAAATAAGCAGAAAAAGAGCCACACTTTGAATAGTCTGATCCAAATCTACCAAATGTAGGTTACAAGACACATCACAGCAGTCAGCCCTGATTTTTTTCTTTTATCTTTATTAAACTGAAGTTTATTTTAACTACTTGAATAGCAGCCTGAATTTCTCCTTTAATACAAGGCCATCTTTCAGTTTCCAGTGCTATGGTAGATTGACAATTACTCAACCATGTAACACTGTAACCCAAATACATGTTTCTACTATTTTTTTGAGAAAGATAGAGCTTTCTTTTGGTGGTATTTACCAACCCCTTGTTTTTTTACTGTATAAAGGAAAAAAAGAAAAATGTTTCCTCAATTTGTGTTATAAATCATATCAAATAAAAATGCCAGGATGGACCAAGACCCCCCAAACGGCCCGTTTTTTGGAAGTAGATACTACAAGGTAATCTAATTTTTTGGGCATGACTCCGGGCACAGTGGTCTTGAGTGGACTGTTGCTGACATTATCAAGCCCAGGGCTGGCTCCATAGACTTGAAACAGTCCACCACTGGACCATGGGGTAGTGCCGTTTTCTGTAGGAACGAAGGATCAGATAAGTATAAGCTTTCTCCTCACCCCTAGACAAAACAAGCAGTTGACCTGCTTTTTTTGCCCACAGCCAGAAGCCAGTAGCTATAGCAGTAGAAAGGTTTGCATAGTAACTAGCCAGAGAAGTATACAAGCAGGTCCCCCTGGCAGGTGACACAGACTCATCCAAGGTGTGGATTCTCAGCACTAACTGGTCTTCACCTGAGAACCTGATGGTGGAGATGGGTTTTGCAGCCTGATAGTGCCAGGATGCAGTCCTCAGGACTGCCCCACCAGGAGGGGACAAGCCAGGGTCTTGAAACACATGAAAGAAAAAGCCAATAGTCTATAACGAGTGTTTGCAGGTTGGGATATGGTGGAAGAGTAGTCAATTAACAAGCCAAAGATCAGTAATAAGTGGTACCAAAGACATGGACAGCAGCAGGAGCACAAGGAGCAATATATATGCTGGAAAAAAGCACAATAGTTTGGATGTGCAGAGAGATAGCTTAAACAGGAAGTTTTTAGGAGGAACAATGAGTTTAAGACTCACTAGAAACAAGATATGAAGTATGGTTGTCATAGGGATCAAGCAGGGAGCTGTCCAGCATTTCAAGTGGCACAGTAAGAAGAGCCACAGCCAACAGAGGTCCTGGGTTCAGATCCGGATCCTGACAGGAGGATACTTGAGGTGAAGGGTTAACATACAGCTCACATCCTGTAACAGGATGCAGATCAGATGTAAAGTAAAGGAGAGAGGATTGAAAAAGTAAAAAAAAATTATCCTGAGATCACTGCCCCTCATCAAGAATCTGCTGCTGCCTGTGATCTGTAACTAATGAAAGATTAATTCATTATTTCCTCCTTCTTCACCTCCTTCAATTGTGAGTGGAAGGAGAGGACTCTACCATGTAAACAGTAGTACTGTTTAAATTTGTGATCGCTGTGATTGCTCATCATAGTGATTACAAGGTACAGAACTGCTCGGATCAGCTCTGTACAGTGGCTCAGATCACAGCCCAACAATGGTAATAAGTGCAAAGTGGCAAACTAAGTAACATGCCAAACAATGTAGTGTCCAAATAAACCTCAAATGCTGAACAGGTATATAACACAATGTGAAATAATCATGGAAAAACGTTACATAGTACAAGTACAAATAACATCTGCTCTGAAACAATCACATCTGCTGTGACATATGTAAAATAAGCATAAAATGAAAGTTTCTCCACAGGGCGTACTTCTCCCCCGAACGCCTAGCTAAAATATATCCACAGCAGAATCCCAGTTGTCGTCGATGTGGTGCGGAGGAGGGCTCCTTCTTTCATGTTGTGTGGTCCTGTCCGCTGATACAGCATTTTTGGAGGGGGGTGGTTCACATTATCTGCTCTGTGAGCAACCTCACTTTACCCTGCGACCCAATCCCACTGCTGCTCGGCATAGTTGATACGCTGGAGGGCCCCCAATCAAAAAAATTATTTGTTTTTTACGCGGCCTTCTATGCCAGGAAGGCCATTCTGCTACGGTGGAAGGAGCCCTCCCCCCCATCCATACCACAGTGGAGAGCCTTGATTAACGCTGCCCTCCCCCTTTACAAGCTTACCTATTTTGGGCGAAACTGCCCCAAAAAATTTGACAGGATCTGGGCGGCATGGGAGAGCGCTGAGCAACAGGCCATGGACTAGGAGCTAGGCTCTCAGATTTGATCGCGAGACACTCTATGAACGCTGTATCTGTTTGCCTGGTGGGGACATATTGGAGCCTTCTTTAGAGCTGCGTTGTAATACCCCGGTCATGCAACCATCGTTTGATGACTCCCCCCCCCATCTGCAATACCCTGTTTCATGCCCTGGTCAGGGCCTCCCATCCCAGTGCAGTATAATAACCCCCCCGGTTTTTATTTATTTAATATTTTTTTTTCCTTCCCATCCCCTGTAGCTGGGCGGGTTCTTTTTGATCCCATTTCTCTTCAGTTGGGGGGTAGGGGTGGGTTCAACTAATCTGACTGTTTATTGATGATGTTGATTCATGTTTGCTCTGTAATGATTAAGGGTCTCCCTATCTGTACGCACAACTGCTTCGACGACTAACTTTTAATGTATTACTTCTGAAGACTATGTATGATCACTGCAATTTTTGTACATATTGTTTTGTTTCTTTTCTTTTTTTAAATAAAAAACCTTTCTGTTAAAAAAAAAAAAAATAAGCATAAAATGGAATGCAAAGGTGCATAGATGAACGTGGTAAATCACAAAGTGTGATGCTAAAAGAAAAAAAAAAGTCCAAAATGTGCAATCGCACATAAAAAGTGATGTGTGCAAGGTGATGGCTTCTTCAGTGCCTTCTACTAAGGTGCAAATGTGCAGAGTGATGGCTCTTCAATGCCTTCTGCTAAGGTGAATGGGTGGCCCCTTACCTCACTGCTGTGAGATTACAGCATATAAGAAAAGCCTGAGTGTATCCAGCGTAATCCAGCCTGCCTGGATGGTGCCTTGGGTAATCCCTGGATATGGTCCCTGGTTGTGGGGATCGGCTGTTACGTCCGCGGTGTAAGGGGTCTCCGGATGCCGTGCATATATAATAGCAGGGAAGGTTAAAGGAATCCCAGGATAGTGTAGTATGTTTTAACTACAATTGCGTTTATTGCATAATTAGTATACAAGGTACTCACATTCAAACAGTAAGCAAAACATGTGTATCCACGAGCACCGAGCTTGCCTGCGTGACTTCTGGTTGCCTCTACGTCCCTACATGTATCGTCAGCGATCACGTGACTTTATCAGGGTATCTGGTAGGGCCGGGATCTGGGGGTCCCCTTTGTTAAAGGGGTTTTCCATATTCCGATAAGCCCCCCGCCCGCAGACCCCCACAACCACTGGGCAAGGGTTGTGGGGATGAGGCCCTTGTCCCCATCAACATGGGGACATGGTGCTTTGGGGTCCAGACCCCAAAGCATCCTCCCTATGTTGAGGGCATGTGGCCTGGTATGGTTCAGGAGGGGGGGCGCTCTCTCGTCCCCCCCTCTTTTCCTGCGGCCTGCCAGGTTGCGTGCTCGGATAAGGGTCTGGTATGGATTTTTGGGGGGAACCCCACGCAATTTTTTTTTCAATTTGGCGCAGGGTTCCCCTTAAAATCCGTACCAGACCTGAAGGGCCTGGTAATAGAATTTGGGGGACCCCCACGCATTTTATTTATTTTTTTATCAATGACTTTCAATGACTTTTCTCTGTATTGCCAGGACCCGACAATTTATTATAGCTGCGAATACTTTTAAATTACTTTTTTTCCTTCAGAAATGACATTTTGTGCAGGGACAGTTCTAAGCACGGGATACAAGCACTGCTTTACCGGCATACTATATACACCCCCTAGGTACGAAATTTAAAGGAATATTTCACTTTTATTGTTTCACTTTAAGCATTATTAAAATCACTGCTGCTGAAAAAAAAGCAGTTTAAAAAACTTTTTTTGTATTGATACATGTCCCCTGGGGCAGGACCCGGGTCCCCAAACACTTTTTATGACAATAACTTGCATATAAGCCTTTAAAATTAGCACTTTTGATTTTTCATGTTCGTGTCCCATAGACTTTAACGGGGTTCAGATGTTCAAACAAATTTATTGCCTGTTCGCATGTTTTGGTGCGAACCGAACTGGGGGGTGTTCGGCTCATCCCTACACCACGGACGTAACAGCCGCTCCCCACAACCAGGGACCATATCCAGGGATTACCCAAGGCACCATCCAGGAAGGCTGGATTACGCTGGATACACTCAGGCTTTTCTTATATGCTGTAATCTCACAGCAGTGAGGTAAGGGGCCACCCATTCACCTTAGCAGAAGGCATTGAAGAGCCATCACTCTGCACATTTGCACCTTAGTAGAAGGCACTGAAGAAGCCATCACCTTGCACACATCAATTTTTATGTGCGATTGCACATTTTGGACTTTTTTTTTTTTTTTTCTTTTAGCATCACACTTTGTGATTTACCACGTTCACCTATGCACCTTTGCATTCCATTTTATGCTTATTTTACGTTTCACAGCAGATGTGATTGTTTCAGAGCAGATGTTATTTGCACTTGTACTATTTGAAGTTTTTTCCATGATTATTTTGCATTGTGTTATATACCTCTTCAGCATTTGAGGTTTATTTGGACACTACATTGTTTGGCACGTTACTTAGTTTGCCACTTGCACAATATTTTGCACTTTGCACTTATTACCATTGTTTTTATGCTTGTGTGTTTTTATACCTTTGCATTTAATTCTATCAACAGCTCAGCACTACTTTTTATATTCACCTGATTCTGTTCACTTCATCTGGGTATTTTTGAGGGTTTACATCCACTTTAAGAAAATTTTAAGTAAAAATCACAGAAAAGCAAGACAAAAATGTTTTCATTCATTTTGCTGGCTAAATAATGTACTTCACACTGAATATATCCTTTACTTTTAACTCTCATTTAACACACATTTTGTTTAACAGGATGTACGGGAGCTTTTGCAAGAATTTTTCTATCCACAAATCAAGGGGCTACAGTTACTATAATGGACCTACCAATGGTGATACAAACAGCTAAGAAATATTTTGTACCCGATAATGATCCACATATTTCTTTTCATGAAGGTATATTTTATTTTATCCTGTAATATGATATAAAAATGATAACAGAAAAACACATAAATATACTGTATTTGATGAAAGCATCAACATTTTTTGCACAATGTAAATTTTCAGGTTAGTGTTGTTTTCATGGTTTGTTATTTTATTAGCATCACAATAATGATCTTCACTAAATTTCATGTTCAGAATGAATTAGCAAGGTTATTGATCATTCATCATAATTTTAACCTAGCAACAAATATAAACCAATTCAGTAAACAGTTTTGCCTTGATTAGGTGATTCAAAATGTCAACTTAATTTGAAGCAATAAAAATATATTTTGGGTACAGTTCCTTGTCTTTGAATGATAATTCACAGAAAAAACAAAACAGAACAGGATTATGATACATACAGTTGAAGAATACGCACACTGGAACAGGAAGAACAACTTGCAGCACTCCAAACATTCAAACACATAATAATGATTGTAGCGTGGTCTTCAAATTGATGGGATACACCTGGGGAATAGTGTGACCCAGGTGTATAATTGTGTTAGGGTTCAGACCCCTTTTTGTTTCGTGGAGGATTGGAGGATGTAGTATTCTCCTTTGCCTGTGGGTGGCGGGGTACCCACAGGCTTCAGGTAGAATCATCTCCTGCAGTGCTCCCTGTTTTGTCCCTTCTCGGAGATGGTATGGCTGGGGCGGGGAACCCGCCGGGCCGTTGATGGGAGGAGATAAAAGGGGGAGACGCCCTTACCACGAGGTCGTCTGGCGGAGAAGGAGGTCCTCGGAGGAGGAGGGTTGCGGTCCGCACCCAGGGCCCTTAGGCCTGGGTGCTGGAGATCCAGGAGTCTGGTCCAGGTGCCCATGGCCTGGTCCGGAGTCATGTTGGCGTTCATCCCAGGCACCTTTAGCCTGGGGTGAGGTACTATCGAGGAGGCCTAGGGCCCAGTACCTTCGACTGGGTCCCGCTAGGGTGGACTGTCCGAGGGTCCCTGAGCGGAGGGACTCGTACCTGAGGTGAGGAGGCCGGAGAGGTTACCCACTGAAGACCCGGAGCAGCACCAACCCGGTGACAGTGGGCCTCTGGGAACTCTCTTGGGGGGACACATCCCCCTGATAGGGGCCACAGCGCATCGAAGAGGGCTCCATTGCTGTTCATAGGGGTTGCTGAAAGAGACCCCATCTTTCCTGTTCTGTAACAGCCGGATTGGCTTAGGCGCCGCTGGTCATAGTACAGTGGCATAGAACTCAAACTTTAGGAAGTGCCTCGATCTGCTCGCCCCACCGTTGGCAAGGTTATAGGTCCCAACCAGTTTGCTGCAAAAGAACTGTTTATTGTGCTTTGCGTATTGGAGTGTCAAATAAACAAGTGTTGGACCTTTCTCCGGTGTGAGAACTCCAGTTACTGGAAGCAAAGGGGAGGCTGGTGAGCTTGCAATTACAGACTCAGTGCATTCACAGAACACACCGGCCCGAGAAAACATCAGTAAGTGGCCTTCACCTCCCTACTACAATGGGGAGGACATGGGCCGTGGCGCATCTCACTCTCACAACCCAGGAACCCCTAGACATGAGTTAGTGTGTAACCGATAAAGATGGAGAGAGGGTGAGGCCGCTACACAATGAAAAAGTAAAATATCCAAAATTACATAGCAACTCCCTTGCAATGTTTTCTACATTTATAAAACAATATTTATAGTTAAAAAAAAATTAAAATATGAAATAACTACTTTGTAAATAATTAAAAATTAATATATAATTTTGGATAGAGTTAAGAGAGTTGTAACTCCAGGTTTTATCTGTGTTCTATTGGGGAGATTTCCTTTTACTTCCTGCCCTTTTGCCGAAAGTGAGAAGAAATCCCTCTAAAGTGAGGCAATCCCTGGTTGTCAGCAGAGTCACCAGAACTACTGTTCCCATTAGAAGATTTTCCTTCACTGTCACTTGTCGGACATTCCGACAACAAAACCGTGGATTTTTTTCCGACGGATGTTCGACGGATGTTAGCTCAAACTTGTCTTGCATACACACGGTCACACAAATCTTGTCGAAAATTCCGAACATCAAGAAAGTGGTGACATACAACACGTTCGACGAGCCGAGAAAAATGATTTTCGATAGCCAGTGCGGCTCCTCTGCTTGATTCCGAGCATGCGTCGACTTTTGTGCGTCGAAATTGTGTACACATGGTTGGAATTTCCGACAACAAACTTTGTTGTCAGAAAATTTGAGAACCAGCTCTCAAATTTCTTTTTCGTACATCACGGGACACAGAGCGACTTAGTCATTACTAATGGGTTATATAGATACCTTCAGGTGCTGGCACTGGCAACTTCCAAAACCAGAAGTACCCTCCCCTATATAAGCCCCTCCCATCCGGGAGCACCTCAGTTTTTTGCCAGTGTCTAAGGTGTTGGCCAAAGAGTAACATGTGTTTTCACTGGGCTTGCGTACAGGTTCTTTTATGGGCCTCAGTAAGCTGTTCCGGATCCGACCAAAAAAGCTTCATAGCTAAACGGTCGGTACCCGGGCCTTGCAAGAGAAGAGCAAGGTTTTGCCTGTAATGCCTCTCTTAGGAGGGCTGGACCCTGGGATCCAGAGCTCTGGTCATACCCACGACCAAGATGTTGTCTGTGCAGGGTGCTATACAGGTCCAGGGGAGTGGAATCCTTGGGAACCCGGTCCCTGAAGGTTTAATTACAATGCCTGCCGTGAGAGGTGAAGTTTGGGCTTCTGTGGACCAAACAGAGTCCTGCGGCGGGGAACAGGTAAGTGGGGGCCCCCACTAACTTGGTTCTATTGGGGGGACCCCAAGCCTAATTTGTCTTTCTGTCTGTTACCTAACGGTATTCCCGCTAATATCTGTGTATGCCTGTAACTACTGGAAAATGTAAAATTTTAATAGTAGTCAAAAAAAAAGAGACCGCGGTACCTGTGTTAAACCACTAGAGGCCGCTGTAGTCCATTTTTCTTGTCATGTGGATCTTTGGCTTTTTTAAGTCAAAAGATCCAGGCAGTTGGTAAGTTTCTCTGTGGGAATCCACTTCCTCTGCCCTGTTGCTGCGCTCATCCACCGCACAGGCCCTCCGGCAAAAAGGGCCCTGGCTCCTAGTCCCTGCTTGGTTTCAAAAAAGAGCGCCAAAGGCACACGGGCGCGCGCGTGGGCGCGTGCACGTGCCTCCTATGAAAAGAAAGGGGCGGGGCGGGTGGATGACGCTCGGTGCGCACCGCGGCGCTTCTGCGCATGTGCAGGCGTCCCAGCAAAAAGACACAGTACAAGTGTCAGCTGGATGCAAGCAGAGCTAGCAACAAAACGGTGGCACACAGAGGCGGTTGATGCAGGCATCCCCATAGAAAGACACTTTAGTGGACACCAGCTGGTATATAGCAGCAACTGTGTTAGACTATTACCAGTAAAATTGGTGTATGACGACGGGAATACCTCAGCTTTGTGCTTAAAGGATATGTCGTCCAGACGCTCTGGAAATGAGTCTTCCAGGAAGCCAAAGGGGTCTCCATCGGGCTCTGAGGATTTTGGGCATGCTTGTATTGCACCAATCTCCCCTGAAATTTCAGAGTTCAGTAGCCATAGGAACCCCGCAGGAGTACCTGGTGCTGCGGCTGTCCCCAGTCCACCTGCTCCTGTATATATAACAGAGGAGGTTTTTTCCTCAACTCTGGGAGGATTGGAAGAGAGATTAACAGCATTGATCGCTGCTTCCCTGTCACAGGGAAAGCGCGTCCGATCTCCGTCTCCTCCTTCAGAGTGCCTGTTAGTGGAGGAACAGTCCCACACAGAGATCGACCTACCTGAAGGGGATCAGGATGAGGTTGATTCGGTTATAGAGGGATCAACAGTGGAAGAACCTTTCTCAGCATCTCAGGCTGAAAGATTATGGGTTCAGTCTCTGACTAACATGGTCCGATCAGCATTTAAAATGCCTCTTGCAGAGCCATCAACCACTACTGTCTCCTCGCTGGGGTCGCTAAAAGCTCCCCAGACTGTCTGTTCCTTCCCAATCCACCCTTTATTGGAAGGGCTTATTTACCAGGATTGGGAGCATCCTGATAAAATATTTACTCCCCCCAAGAGATTTCCAGTGATCTATCCCATGTAGGATAAGTTCATAAAAAAATGGAGGGTCCCTACAGTGGACGCAGCCATCTCTTGTGTGAATAAATCACTGACATGTCCAGTAGATAATGTTCCAATGTTCAAAGACCCAATAGATAAAAAATTGGAGTCTTTACTAAAATCTGCTTTCTCTACAGCAAGCATGGTGACACAACCTGCAGTAGCAGCGATTGGGGTCTGCCAAGCAGGGAAAGATCAGTTGAAACAAGTCTTAAGGGACTTACCAGATCAGCAGGCTCTTGCCCTAGCTGACCTACCTAGAGCCTTGTGTTTTGCGGTGGACGCCATAAAGGATACAATCCAACAGGCCTCCCGCTTTACGCTGTCTGTAGTACATATGCGTAGGCTTCTATGGCTCAAAAACTGGTCTGCTGAAGCTCCCTGTAAGAAATTGCTGATTAGCTTCCCATTTCATGGAGAAGAGAAGATCTGGACAAGTATATCCAGAAAATTTCTGCCGGTAAAAGTACACTCTTGCCGGTTAAGAACAAGGGTAGAAGTCCTTCTTTTCAGAGGCCTACTTCTCCAGTCCCTGGCACATCGGCTGTGAAACAGTTCCGACGGCCTCCGCGGGCAAGTCCAGGGGGCAGAAATCAGGGACAATCACAGGGTAACAAGAAACCCTGGGTCAAGAGAGGTACAAAACCTCCCCCCAAGTTATGAAGGGTTGCCCCCACTCAATCGGGTGAGGGGAAGACTTCAGTTGTTCACAGAGACCTGGCGGGACACCATCAGAGACAGATGGGTGATCTCCGCAGTAAGTCTGGGATACAAGCTGGAGTTAAAAGACACTCCTCCTGCCCATTTTATGAGGTCAAACGTGCCAGGCGATCCCCAGAAGAGAGGATCCCTCCTTCTGGCACTAGAACAACTATTGCTCCAAGGTGTAATCATGAAGGTTCCCTTGGAAGAATGCGGGTTCAGGTTTTACTCAAACCTCTTCACAGTCCCCAAACAAATGGGGACGTGAGGCCCATATTAAATCTAAAAGGGCTAAACAAATTCCTACATATCAGGACTTTTCGGATGGAGTCGATCCGATCGGTGGCCACCGCCCTACAAGGGCAGGAATGGTTAGCCTCGATCGACATAAAGGATGCTTTTCTGCATATTCCCATCTTTCCGGCCCATCAGAGATTTCTACGCTTTGCAGTAGAAGGGCGCCATTTTAAGTTCAGAGCCTTACCTTTCGGTCTGGCCACAGCACCATGAGTGTTCACAAAAATTCTGGCCCCACTATTGGCCAATCTAAGAACACGGGGTGTAACGATAATGGCATATTTAGACGACCTGCTACTAATAGACCACTCAGTGGAAAAACTGGAAGTAGCTATTCCCAAGACAATCAAGTATCTGGGATATCACGGTTGGATTATCAACCGAGACAAATCAGCTCTAAGACCAGTCAAAAGTCTGGAATACTTAGGGCTAAGGCTGGATTCAAATCAGAGAAAGATTTTCTTACCTCCAGAGAAGGTGTTGTCTTTGAGAGATTTGACCCACTTAGTGGGTACAAAAAGAAAACCATCCATACGCCTGTGCATGAGGCTGCTGGGAAAAATGGTGGCTTCATTCGAAGCAGTACCCTACGGTCAATTCCATTCAAGGAACTTGCAGAGGGCCATACTGTCAGCCTGGAACAAAAAAGTTCAGGCTTTAGACTTACCAATGTCCCTGTCCCCTTCCGCTCGCAAGAGCCTCCATTGGTGGTTGGTGCCCCAGAATCTGGAAAAAGGGAAACCCTTCAGTCCAGTTTCTTGGAAGGTGGTCACTACAGATGCCAGCCTCATAGGCTGGGGGGCAGTACTGGAGCAATGGTCTCTCCAGGGCAAGTGGTCAGAAGCAGAGAAGGCCCTGCCCATCAATCTCTTAGAGATACGAGCAGCCCGGTATGCCCTAGTAGCATGGACATCCAAACTCCAAGGGTCCCCTGTCAGAATTCAATCAGACAATGCCACAGCAGTGGCATATATCAATCACCAGGGTGGCACCAGGAGTCGTGCAGCCCAGAGGGAAGCAAATTGCATCCTGGAATGGGCAGAAAGATATGTCCCAGCCATATCCGCGGTTTTCATCCCAGGAGTGGAAAATTGGAGAGCGGACTTTCTAAGTCGCCAGCAATTATGCCCGGGGGAATGGTCTCTTCACCCCGAGGTTTTCCAGGCAATATGCCAGCGGTGGGGAACACCGGATGTAGATCTGCTAGCATCCAGATTCAACGCAAAGGTGGACAGATTTGTGTCTCGCACAAGGGATCCCCTAGCTTGCGGCTCGGATGCCCTAGTGTTTCCTTGGGATCAGTTCAAACTGATATATGCATTCCCACCGCCACAATTGTTACCGCGATTAATCCGCAGAATCAGGGTAGAAAAGAAACCAGTGATTCTGGTGGCTCCAGCGTGGCCCCGAAGAGCATGGTACGCGGAGATCGTAAAAATGTCAGTGGGGAGTCCTTGGACCCTCCCACATCGTCCGGACCTGCTTTTGCAGGGACCGATATACCACCCTTCCTTACCAGCCCTGGGTTTGACGGCCTGGCTATTGAAGCCCACATTCTAAGAAAGAGAGGGCTCTCTAATCCTGTGGTATCTACCATGATCAATGCCAGGAAGCCGGTATCCAGGCAGATCTATTATAGGATCTGGAAGGCGTACATCGCGTGGTGTGAAGCCAGGAAATGGCATCCGCGTAAGTACGTAATAGGTAGGATTCTGGACTTCCTACAGTGGGCTGTAGATAGGAAGCTTGCCTTGAGTACTATCAAGGGTCAGATTTCGGCATTCATTAGTCAAAGCTTTCATACAAGGAGTGATGCGTATTAGCCCTCCGGTTAGTATTCCCATATGTCCATGGGACTTAAACCTGGTTCTGTCGGTTCTACAGAAACAACCGTTTGAACCATTGCAACACATTTCCTTGGTTCTTCTCACCAGGAAATTGATTTTCTTAGTAGCCATTTGTTCGGCTAAAAGAGTATCGGAATTAGCCGCCTTGTCCTGTAAGGAGCCATATCTGGTTGTCCATAAGGACAGAGTAGTATTACGTCCTCATCCAGCCTTTCTTCCTAAGGTGGTATCGAGGTTTCATTTGAACCAAGATGTGGTTCTTCCTTCTTTTTTTCCCAAACCTACCTCGGTAGAGGAAAAGTTATTGCATTCTTTGGATGTAGTAAGAGCAGTTAAAGCTTATCTAAAAGCCACTGCTCAGATTCGTAGAACGGATACTTTGTTTGTTCTGCCGGAAGGCCCCAGAAAGGGTCAGGCAGCATCAAAATCTACTTTAGCCAAGTGGATTCGACAGGTCATAATACAAGCCTATGGCTTGAGAAGGAGACCGCCTCCGTTCAAAGTTAGGGCGCACTCCACAAGAGCAGTTGGAACTTCATGGGCAGTGCATCGCCAGGCCTCCCTGGCTCAAGTCTGTAAGGCCGCAACATGGTCTTCAGTACACACGTTTACTAGGTTCTACCAGGTAGACGTTAGAAGTCAGGAGGATGTCGCCTTTGGGCGCAGTGTGTTGCAGGCCGCAAAGGATCCTCATGCCTGATGGCGCCCAGCTTATGTATAGTGTATCCCTCCCCTCATTTGGCATTGCTTTGGGACGTCCCATTAGTAATGACTAAGTCGCTCTGTGTCCCGTGATGTACGAAAAAGAAAAAGGGATTTTTATAACAGCTTACCTGTAAAATCCTTTTCTTGGAGTACATCACAGGACACAGAGCTCCCACCCCTCTTTTTGGGACACTTATTGCTTTGCTACAAAACTGAGGTGCTCCCGGATGGGAGGGGCTTATATAGGGGAGGGTACTTCCGGTTTTGGAAGTTGCCAGTGCCAGCACCTGAAGGTATCTATATAACCCATTAGTAATGACTAAGTCGCTCTGTGTCCCGTGATGTACTCCAAGAAAAGGATTTTACAGGTAAGCTGTTATAAAAATCCCTTTTTTTGTTGTTGGAAATTCCGACAGCAAATGTCCGATGGAGCCTACACACGGTCGGAATTTCCGACAACAAGCTCCCATTGAACATTTTTTGTCGGAAATTCCGACCGTGTGTACGCGACATTAGTGATAACGGTCATCAGGATAAATAGAAGGGGTGAATCTCCCTAACAAGGACAAAGGCAGAAATACAAACCTGACAGGAATACTAATCTCTTCAAACTCTATGCAAAACTGGAAAAAAAATGCCTTCAGTTATACTTTAACCACTTGCTTACTGGGCACATATACCCCCTTCCTGCCCAGACGAAATTATAGCTTTCGGCACTGTCCCACTTTGAATGAAAATTGCGCGGTCATGCGACGTGGCTCCCAAACAAAATTGACGTCCTTTTTTTCCCACAAATAGAGCTTTCTTTTAGTGGTATTTGATCATCTCTGCGGTTTTTATTTTTTGCGCTTTAAACAAAAAAGTGCGACAATTTTGAAAAAAACACAATATTTTTTACTTTTTGCTATAATAAATATCACAATTTTTATTTTATTTTTTTCTCAGTTTAGGCCGATACGTATTCTTCTACATATTTTTGGTAAAAAAAAAATCGCAATAAGCGTATAGTGATTGGTTTGCGCAAAAGTTATAGCGTCTACAAAATAGGGGATAGAATTATGATTTTTTTTTTCTAGTAATGTTGGTTATCTGCGATTTTTGTCAGGACTGCGATATTGCAGCGGACACATCGGATACTTTTGACACATTTTTGGGACCATTAACATTTATACAGCGAAGAGTGCTATAAATATGCACTGATTACTGTATAAATGTGACTGGCAGGGAAGGGGTTAACACTAGGGGGCGAGGAAGGGGTTAAATGTATTCCCTATGAATGATTCTTACTGTGGGGGGAGGGGACTGACTGGGAGAGGTGACCGATCTGTGTCCCTATGTACAAGGGACACAGCATCGGTCTCCTCTCCCTGACAGGACGTGGATCTCTGTGTTTACACAGAGATCCACGTCCTTGTCTGTGTACCGGCCGATCGCGGGTACCTGGCGGACATCGCGGCCGCTAGGCACGCGCATCGGCATCTCAGTGACACGCCGGGCACGCGCTCGCGCGCCCCCCAGTGGCCGGAGGAGCCGAGGGCGTAAAAAGATGGCCTCCCGGATTTCTAGAGCCACCTTGTGGCCGTCTTTTTACAATGGCCCGGGCTCCAAGAAGTTAAAGCTTATCTCCAGGCATAAATTAAATAACACCCCACTCATGCCTTAGCTAATGAGGAATATATTGTTCATGTTACTAGGGAGTGATCTAATACAGAGTAATATTTACCCTAATCCACAGTCTCACGGTTTTGTTTTGTTTCCAGCCTGTTTCAGTTGCAACGATCAGTCCCCTGAAGCTGTTTCTCTCACTGGTCCTTGAGAAGTCTTCTCACCACCCTGAGATTTGTAGATACCCTGCTAGAGGAAGATATGTTTCTGCCTCATTAGTCTCCCTGCCTAAAAACTGTTGAGATAAATTAATCGCCCACATAGGGATTGTATTGTTTTCAATTAGTTGGCAAACACATAGATTTCTAAGAGTTCATTTTTAGCGATGGGTGAACGGTTCAGCCTGAACATCAGCATCAGCACCCAGCATGCACCATTCCGTGATGTCCGAAGGGGACGGTGCCACTGGGTGACGTAGCTAGGTGGCCCGCCCCTTACCTACTGTATATTACAAATATCAAAGCGGAGAGGAGGCATTCGGCGGGAGGCCTCCCAGGAGGTGGGAGCCATTTAAATTTTTTCTATTTTTTGGGTCCGGGTGCGGCGTGATTGACGAGATGCCAATAAGCCACCGGCCCGCAGACCCTGACAACCCCAGCCAAGGTTGTCGGCAAGACAAACTTCAAGCAAAATTGGTGAAGTCTATTGGCATAATAAGTTATATAATTCTGGCTATTTGTAGGGCTAATAAGCAACCAATTGTAATACAAAAGGCATGGGAAGCTGGGTACTGCCATAGTGGGTATGTATAAAATGCAGACCCAATCAGGCCAGGGGCATTTGGAGGGGACTGCATAGTAGCCTCTTGCCTTCTGACAATGGGCCCTGGCTTTTAAAGGGGGCTCTATTCTTGGGAGGTGTGTGCCTGGGGGACCCTTGGAAAGGTCATGCTTCGGATTCGGGTCCATGTCGCCCTGAAACACACAGACTCTGGAAATCTAGGACTGGGATACAGATTTAGGGCATTTGTGCCCAAACCAGCAATGACTACTTTAGACTGTGAGACTCAGGGTAGATGTTAATATAAACATCTCTAAACAACCTAATGCTGGGGTCTCCTGCTATAATCTGTTTAAGGTGTTATGTGTTAAGTGTCTTTGCCCCATTGTGTGCCTCCTAGGTGTTAATTTCCATTGTTAATTGAGTCACCTATTGTTTCTGCTTGCCTGCTAATTTCTTGGAAATGTGATTACCAACTTCTTGCCCGTAGGACGTCCATGGACGTCCTCGGATTGCAGTGGTTATACCGGGATGATGCCTGTACCTACAGGCATCATCCTGGTATGAAATTTTTCAGCCGGCGATTCCCTTTCTTTTGAGTGGCCAAATAGCCACTTTATCACTTCTGCGGGTGGCAGAAAGGGGGTCCCATCCCCCTCCCGCTGCCGCTATCTCGCAATGAGACCGGCGGCATTGGCTGCAGAGAACTGAGAGAGAGGAACTGATGTTTTTCCTTTCTCTCTTTGACTCCAGAAACAGGAAGCGATGAGTATGTAGACATTTACGGTTTTGCCTCTTTGTTTATCTGGCTGTTAGTGGCGAGGAAATCTGTCGGTCAGACCGATATGTGTCTGATCAGCTATATTGGAGGCCATCGGAACAAAAACAACAAAAAATGTGTACACCCAAGGGCTACCTACTTAAGTTTATTTGGCATGTAAGAAAAAAGGATAAAACAGCAAACAAACAATATATACAAAGAAAACCAGTACTAACACTCCCAGCCTCCCCCTCTAAAACTGTGAACCCCCACGCGCACTAATTCCCCTATCCCCTAAGCCTATGGACCAACACGCTGGGACCTCTCCGAGGGGCTGAGACAGTGCAGATATATCTCTGCCCCCCCCCCAAGAATGATAAATCCCCTGGTGACTGCAGCAGCAAATATTGTGTTACAGACGGTGGGGACTCAAGCATCCACACAGGAACCTAAATGGAAAGCACTACACCTTAAAACCGCTATGAGTGAATGCAGTACAATCCTTTAAAACAAGTGATCCCGGGGGAATTGATACAAAAGTTCATGAATAAATAGAATCCCGCTGATTAGTCCTGAAATTGTAACATACTGTAATAAGTCCGTATCCAATCCCGAATCTCAGGTAATACGTGCCTGTAGGACCTAGTTACAGAGATGGATAGTGCTGAGAGATTGTGTCCGGCAGTCTGCTATGAATATGTATATAAATGAACACCACATAACGGGATGATGGGTGTGTCCACTGCTTACTCCGCTTAATTAGGAAATAAATGAGGCAGTAACATCTATGTTAAAGTGCATTATTGGACACCCATTGTTTCCCTATATGGGATTTTAGTGGTTTGAACCATTTGCTGGGGATATCCAACACCTGCACAGGACACCTGAGAGAATTTACACTGCATTTGTCTGCTGAATGAATTGGCTGAGAAGCCTTGAGGCTATCCTAATGAAGAACCACGGATCACATGAGCATCTCATAGGAGTCGCTGGAAGAAAACGACACAGTGAGTAACCAACACACAGACAGACCGATCATATCGGCAGTACTCACAAAGTATCCAGAGTCTATGGGACATAGTGTTTCATTACTGTCCAGATCGGATGTTTAGTATGCTTCCAGATATGTTACAGCTTACACTGTCTGAGGCTATGTCCAAGTTGTGACTTTAACATAGATGTTACTTGTGGAAGCCGCAGTGCCCACTTCAAAGCTCCTCTATACTATGGTCCTAACTCTATAGTCTCTGAGAGTCTGCAAGTTGGAGCATTTACTGCATAGCAGTAGATAAATTAAGGGCAGACTTGCCTGGAGGGAGCCCATTCCTACTTAAAGGCACAGGGACGCCCAGCAATAGCACAATGGCAGCTGAAGGCTTCTAATGTGCCTTCCACACCCACAAGCCCTATGCCCTCTCCCAATCAGGCTTCTATACATTTTATAAAAAAATCTGTCATAACCACCGCCAGGAAAAGGGGCTAATTTCATTCCTTTAAACCTGCCTTTCAAGCACGACAGAAGATACTAAGCTCTCTTATCCATGGAAAGAGAATGGGATGTCAGGTGCCAGAATCTTGGTAAATGTACTAAATCCCTTGAGATTAGGGACACGGTCCTTAAACCATTTACCAGATGATATTATATGCCACTGACAATTTATGCTACCTATCCTCAGACTTCATCTCACTGTTTCTGTGGCTGGCCCCAACAAGGCTCCTATGTGCAATATTTTGGGAGTGTGAAAAGATAGCTTTTGTGTGGCAAGAGCTTTTCCACTTGTCCTCTCAGTTGACAGGTAAACAGATCACCTTCACTAAAGCTGACTGCTTGTTATTCTCTCACATTCCTGACCTTTCGAAACCAATAGAACAATTAAGTTACGATCTCTGTATTGCAATGCATTGGGTAATTGCCTACCACTGGAAGCCTTCAGATATCCAATTTTCTCAGGTCATTGCTACAATGGATGCAATTATGTTGATAAAGAAAATATTTTACTCTGTACAAGTTTCCAAAACCAGATTTGACGCCAAATGGGACCCATAGTTTTTTCTACAGTTTGCCTTCTACCGAACTATAAATTTTAGTCACCTTGTTTACTGCATAACACCTTTTGCCATAAGGGATACTCCTGTATTTTTCTCTTTATTGGTTTCATGGATGACTACGATGGTGCCCGTTTCTAACCTTTTATATGTTTGCACTGTGAATAATTTTTATATATTTTTTTCTTTGTTAAATGGCAGATATACTGTATACTGATGTTTTGCATTTTCTATACTGCCTTTGTATCCAAAGGATGTCTGCAGTAACATTATCATATGCATTTTTCTGGATGCATTTAATAAAAGTTTGTATCCCCAACAAAAATATATACAGTATATTTTCTGCTTTGATATTATTTGACAATGTATTTTTTATTTTTTAACTGAAGGAGATTTCTTTAAAGATGCCATTCCTGAGGCAGACCTATATATTTTGGGCAGGATTATCCATGCCTGGACAGAAGAGAAATGCCTTCAGCTGCTGAAAAAGGTTTACCAGTCCTGCAGACCAGGTGAGCTCATAGTTTGTAGGAGGATGGCAATTCTTAAAGTGTTTTGTAACTGTTTTACAAGCCACAATTGATAGAATAAAATGGCCTGTCATTGCTAAACTAAAGTAAATGTGGCTTTACCTTTTCTATTAAGAAGAATCCTGCCAAAGCTGCTGGTATCTAAACTGATTACATATCATATTGCATATCAAAGCTATTTCAGTAAAAGCAATAGCCCTTTCTGTAAAAATAAATAAATACTATTTATGGTGTCTCTAGGGTTGCCACCTTTTCTTCAAGCCAAACCCGAACACTTTAGAGGTGCATGGCAAAATTTTGGGGAAAAAAAGCTACATGGCAAATATTAGCACAACGCATTTTGGAATGGATTTACACCTCTATTCATACATTATATGTGTATGGCGATTGCACAGTATATGTTTAAATAAGATTGGAGTGTATTAATACTTGGATTATCTTTTGCGGATTCCACCATCATTCACAATTGTTTTTTCACATTTAAATTAATATACACTATAGGATTGTAAAGACCCGGGACACCTTTGGGTACACTAAGGAGAGCAATAATGCGGGATGCTTTATTGGTCAGTGTTACCCCCCATAATACAGGGGTCAGTGTTACCCCTCCATAATTTAGGGGTCCCCCATAGAGTACCCCCATTGGATTAGAGTTCCTTTATATCAGTGTTGCTCTTAGAGACCCAAAGAAATTTAAATGCAGCACAATCCCCCTATAATTATATTCATATGTGAAAAAATAGTTGTGAATGATGGTGGAAACCCCCAAGGATAATCCAAGTACTAATACACTCCAATCTTATTTAAACATATACTGTGCAATCTCCATACACATATAATAATGTATAAATAGTGGTGTAAACCTCCAATCCATTCCAAAATGTGATAACATCCAATTTCCTTTTGTTGGATATTAGCACAACACATTTTGGAATGGATTTACACCACTATTTATACATTAATATATGTGTATGGAGATTGCACAGCATATATTTAAATAAGATTGGAGTGTATTAGTACTTGGATTACCCTTGGGGGTTTCCTAGATCATTCAGAATTATTTTTTCACATTTAAAGTAATATAATTATAGGGGGAGGTTGCACTGCATTTTCATTTATTTTTAGGTAATATAAGGACACACTGATCTAATGTGGGTGCTGATATAAGGAGAGTTTCTCTTATTTAGTAGAGGTCTCTAGGGAAAGGGGGGGGGGCTGATCTAATGGGGGGTGCTGACTGCTGATCTAATGGGTCACCAGCAGTCAGCACCCCCTCTACATTAGCTCAGAGTCCCTTCATATCAGCACCCCCCTTAGAGACCTCTACTAGATCAGGGACCCCCCCATCAGTGTCCCCTGCCCCTAAAGACCCCCATCAGACTGCCTTACCGAGAGCCGTTTAGCGACATTATGTGTGGGAGCTGGAGTTTGGGGGCGGAGCGAAGCTGCTCTTCTGTAGTGCCATTTTCCTTCCTTTCTTCCATTGTGTGTGGGGGGGGGGGGGGGCTTGGGGATAAGGAAAAGTAGAGGCAGATGCTGCATTGCTGTGCCCAGTGTGTCAGCAAGACACACCTGAACTGGTACACTCACAGGACCGCTGTTAGGAACACCTGTGGGGGGAAAAGAGGTGGGGGGAGGGAGGTGAGAAAGGGGGAGGTGAGAGAGGAGGAGGAAAGGGGGTGAGAGAAAGGGGGAGGAGGCAGGAGAGAGAGGGGGTGGGCTGACAGAGGGGGGGCTGACAGAGAGGGGGTGGGTTGACATTGAGGGGGGGGCTGACAGAGGAGGGGGGTGCTGACAGAGGAGGGGGGTGTTGACACAGAGAGGGTGGGCTAACAGAGGGGGGTGCTGACAGAGGGAGGGTGCTGACAAAGAGGGGGTGGGCTGACAGAAAGGTAGTGGGCTGACAGAGAGGATGCTGACAGAGAGGGGGTGGGCTGACAGAGAGGTAGTGGGCTGACAAAGAGGGTGTGGGCTGACACAGAGGGGGTGGGCTGACAGAGAGGGGGTGGGCTGACAGAGAGGGTGGGCTGACAGAGGAGGGGGGTGCTGACAGAGGAGGGGGTGCTGAAACAGAGGGGGTGCTGACAGAGTGAGGGTGGGCTGACAGAGGGGGGTGCTGACAGAGAGGAAGGGTGCTGACAGAGAGGGGGTGGGCTGACAGAGAGGTAGTGGTCTGACAGAGAGGGGGTGGGCTGACAGAGAGGGGGGCTTACACAGGGGGGGTGCTGACAGAGAAGGGGTGGGCTGACAGAGGGGGGGTTCTGACAGAGAAGGAGTGGGCTGACAGGTGACAGAGGTGGGGGTGCTGTCACAGAGGGGGGGTGCTAACAGAGAAGAAGAGGGATGAAAGAGGGGGGTGCTGACTGAGAGGGGCTGGGCTGACAGAGGGGGTGGGCTGACAGAGGGGGGTGCTGACAGAGAGGGGGTGGGCTGACAGAGAGGGGGTGGGCTGACAGAAGGGGTGCTGACAGAGGTGGTGGGCTGACAGAGGGGGGTGCTGACAGAGAGGGAGTGGGCTGACAGAGAGGGGGTGGGCTGACAGAGGGGGTGCTGACAGAGGTGGTGAGCTGACAGAGGGGGGGTGCTGACAGAGAGGGGGTGTGCTGACAGAGAGGGGGCTGACACAGATGGGGGTTAGGCTGACAGAGGGGGGGATCTGACAGAGAGGGAGGGTGCTGACAGAGAGGGGGTGCTGACAGAGAGGAGGTGGGCTGAGAGAGAGGGGGTGCTGACAGAGAGGGGGTGGGCCGACAGAGGAGGGGTGCGCTGACGAGGGAACAGACAGAGAGGGTGGAGGGCTGACAGAGAGGGGGGTTGCTTACAGAGAGGTGGTGCTGACAGAAGGGGGTGCTCACAGAGGGGGGTTGCTTACAGAGAGGGGGTGGGCTGACAGAGGAGGGGTGCGCTGACGGGGGAGCAGACAGAGAGGGTGGAGGGCTGACAGAGAGGGGGGTTGCTTACAGAGAGGGGGTGCTGACAGAAGGGGGTGCTGACAGAGGGGGGTTGCTTACAGAGAGGGGGTGGGCTGACAAGAGAGGGGGGCTCACACAGAGGGGGTGGGCTGACAGAGGGGAGTTGCTTACAGAAAGGGGCTGGATGACAGAGGGGATGGCTTACATAGAGGGGCGGGCTTACAGAGAGGGGTGGGCTGACAGAGAGCGGCACGCTGACAGACAGGCTGGTGGAAGGGCAGATAACAGAGAGACCTCAGGAGAAGACACACAGCGCGCACCAGGCAGGAAGGCGGGACTCCGGGCGGCCGCGATCACCCACAGTCCAGCCCCGCCCCGCCTCCACATGTGACCAGTCACCAGCTCCACCTGGCCAATCACAGAGCCATATGTCTGCCGCCTGCACATAACCCATTCAGCCAATCACAGGGCACCCACTGCCCAGTGCTCGCACAGGCTGTATGTGACAGTGAAACACTGGTCATGGCGGCGGGCACGAGAATCAGGATGTGCTGCTCTAGATGTTGCGGCCAGGGCCACTGGTCACAGGACGGCTGAACAGTTATGTGCCCGGGTTTCAGGCGGCTTGAAAACCGGGCACATGTATCCAAACCTGGACTGTCTGGGTCAAAACCGGACAGGTGGCAACCCTAGGTGTCTCAATGATTTTAACAGCTGTACAGAATTAAAAAATATACATATATAAAAAAAGGAGCCATTCCTTTTAAACAGTGTGTTAGGCCCCTTTCACACTGGGGCGGGCAGGTGCGGTGGCGGTATAGCAGCGCGATTTTCAGCGCTGCTATACCGTCGTTCTTACCGCGGTATGCGGCCGCTAGGGGGGTGAATTTAACCCCCGCTAGCGGCCGAAAAAGGGTTAATACCGCCCGCAAACCGGTGCTATTGCCGCGGTTTGCGGGCGGTATTACCGCGGTGTCCCATTGATTTCAATGGGCAGCCGCGGTAAAGGAGCGGTGAACACACCGCTCCTTTACCGCTGTAAAGAAGCGGCTAGCGCCCTAGAAACGAACTACAAGGTTCTCACACGATGGTACTTAGTTCCTGCTAGAATCTCTAAATTCCACCCACAATATCCTGCACAATGCTTTAGAGGTTGCACTGACAAAGGCACACAATTACATATTTGGTGGACCTGTCCCATTGTTCTCACCTTTTGGAAAAAAATATTTGATCTATTATCCACCATGTTTAGCACCACTTTGCAACCAGACCCCACAGTAGCTCTTTTAAATAGTAAACCCCCAAATATTACTAACCGACAATTTAAACTGATGTTATATGTAACTACAGCTGCAAAACAATCAATTGCTTTCGCATGGAAAACTTCCACTTTAAGCATTGTACCGGTTAAACATAGAATTAATCAGGCATTAATTCATGCTAAAACAGAAGCGATCTATTTAGATAAAATTGCTAAATTTGAAGCACTTTGGAGCCCATGGATAAATCACCACCTACCACAGGGCTTTGACCTTGCACTGGTACTGACTTAATTACAATGCCTTAATCACTATCCAATCCTATTTAGACACATATCCCCCACTCCTGACTCCCTCTGGAGAAATTTCCCACATCCTATCCCTTCTTCCCCTGTTACCTTGATCTTGTCGAATTAGAGACCCACAAAATGTATTTCCACTCAATAAAACAATGTATATTTATACCACGGATGATTTAGTTCACTGACCTATCATTAGTGACCTTAGTATGACACATAGTTGTCCATTTAGACAGTGACGACCCTCTTTATCTTCAGGACATGCCAAGCCACCTAGCTGGACCTTGGCCCTGATACGATTTAAGTTGACCACGACTGCCTTTTATTAGTATACCCAATTAAACTATTCATCTTCTTTTATGTATTCCTTACGATTAGATATTGATAAATCTGATTACAAATGGTATAAGATAAGCTTTCTTATTGCATATTACTCTTTTCCCCCCTCCCCCCTCCTCCCTTTTTCTTTTTTTCTCTCTTCCCTCTTTTATTATACTGTTTCATTTAATGATTGTTATTACTTATGCATTTATTTTCAATAATACATTTTCTTTACTCCATATTTATATACAAAATTGTAGAGAAGATAAAAATTCCATCTACACTTATCTACTTAATTTTAAAATCTTGTATAACATATATGAACTGTATTGTGTAATCTTTAATAAAATATTTGAAAAAGAAGAAGCGGCTAGCAGGACTTTTGGAGCGGTCCTGCTAGCGCACCGCTTCAGTGTGAAAGCCTTCGGGCTTTCACATTGAAGGCTACAGGCAGGAATTTTTCATGTGGTATAATAGCGCTATTATTAGCGCTAAACCGCATGAAAAACCCCCCAGCGTGAAAGGGGCCTTACAGCTGTCAGTGACAGAAGAAGGTACAACCACAGAATGCCTTTCACCGATTCCCAATCACTTAAATGCAGGTTTGGAACACAGAATCGATTGTTCTGTTTAGCTTAGAAGATTACTTTATTTACAAACCACTCTGACCGCCCAGTTTCCACTCCAAGTTGGGCAGGAACAGAGCCAAGAAGTATAGCAGGAAGGAATAATCATTATGTCCTCCAGAAATATAAGAAGTTGGCAGGTGACTTGATGTACCAGACTGTAGCTATAACTGATGTATCTATTTTAGGTAGATCAGACATGTCACATTGTGGGTCATCTGCAGCCCTCTCGCTCCTTCTCTGCAGTCCTCAGTGGTTTAGGATTAAGAAAAATACAACCCCAGCTGTTAAGTTACATTTCTTTATATAATTGTGCTTCCTTCAGGAAATGTTAAGGGACCCTTTATCTAGGAATAAATATAGCAAGTTTAAATTTTGACTATAATATTGAAACTGAAATTTAGCTAAAAACATTTTTTTTCTCTACAGCTTTAGTTAAATTACTTGTAATTACTGTAATGAAGTATAACCCATGATGTGCAAGCTGCTTGATTCTATAAAAATTTTCACCAACGGGCTGCCCTGTTCTCTTCCTGCTGCTGACCTTCCGGCACTTCAGGGGTTAAAAGTTTCAGGTCCCCGGGCACAGCGGCACTACAAATGGTCTGATGCGGAAATGTCCCCTTCTGTCCTCTCCTCCACTGGAAAATGTTCTTTTCATTGAGTATAATGCCTGTAACCTGATCTGTGAATGGGGGACGGAATCCTGTGACTGGTCAGACTCTCCCCCAATCATGGATCAGGTTACAGGCTCAGTGAAAGAACTTTTCTCAATAGATGAGAGGGCAGAAGGGGGCGTGTCACCGTCAGACCATATGTAGTGCAGCTGAGCCCAGACACCCACAGCTGTTAACACACGCAGTGCTGGGAGTTCATCAGCAGGAAAGGGACAGTCCTGTTGTCTGATGAGACCAAGATAAACTTTTTGGGTTCAGATGGTGTCAAGCTGTGTTGCGGCAACCAGGTGAGGAGTACAAAGACAAGTGTGTCTTGCCTACAGTCAAGCATGGTGGTGGGAGTGTCATGGTCTGGGGCTGCATGAATGCTGCCGCCACTGGGGAGCTACAGTTCATTGAGGAAACCATGAATGACAACATGTACTAAAGCTAAGCATGATCCCCTCCCTTTGGAGACTGGGCCACAGGTCAGTATTTCATCATGATAACGACTCCAAAACACACCTCCAAGGCAACCACTGCCTTGCTAAAGAAGCTGAGGGTAAAGGTGATGGACTGGCCATGCACGTCTCCAGACCTAAACCCTATTGATCATCTGTGGGCATCCTCAAAAGGAAGGTGGAGGAGCGCAAGGTCTCCAACATCCACCAGTTCCGTGATGTCGTCATGGAGGAGTGTAAGAGGACTCCAGTGGCAACCTATGAAACTCTGGTGAACTCCATGCCCAAGATGGTTAAGGCAGAGCTGGAAAATAATGATGGGCACACAAAATATTGACACTTTGGACCCAATTTGGACATTTTCACTTAGGGGTGTACTAACTTTTGTTGCCAATGGTTAAGACATTAATGGCTGTGTGTTTGGTTATTTTGAGAGGACAGCAAATTTACACTGGTATACAAGCTATACACTCACTACTTTACATTACATCTGGCGTAAAAGTAACAGCGCATTTCAGAAAGAACATCATACCAACAGTAAAATATGGTGGTGGTAGTGTGATGGTCTAGGGCTTTTTTGCTGCTTCAGGACCTGGAAGACTTGCTGTGATAAATGGAACCATGAATTCTGCTGTCTACCAAAAAATCCTGAAGCCCCAGGGGACATGTATCAATGCAAAACAAAGTTTTAAAAATGGCCGTTTTTCGGGAGCAGTCATTTTAATGATGCATAAAGTGAAAAAAAAAGGGAAATATTCCTTTAAATATTGTACCTGGGGGGTGTCTAAAGTATGCCTGTGAAGTGGCATGTGTTTCCCGTGTTTTAGAACCGTCTCTGCACAAAATGACATTTGTAAAGGAAAAAAAGCCATTTAAAACTGCTTGCGGCTTTAATGTAATGTCTGGTCCCCAGCCCATTACCAGCCCCTTTGGGTCTTGTATGGATATTAAGGGGAACCCTGCACCCAAAATAAAAAAAAGGCCTATATACTCTGAACAGCAGTATACAGGCGGTGCAAACAAGACAGGGACTGTAGGTTTGTTCTTAAGTAGAATCTGTTTGTAATTTTGAACAGGTACATTGTTTAAGTGTAGCTCCAGCCAAAAAATCTATTTTTAAGCTTTTTGGAAAACATTGGGAAGGGTTATAACCCCTGTAACATTTGTTTTGCTGTCTGTGCACCTGTTTAGAACATTTCACCTCACTTTCCGTCCCAATGACAAATGTTTTTGAAAATTGGGGTTTTTATTGAAACAAGGATTGGTGATAAAGCATCAGTAGAGAGGAGACACCTTTTTCCCATATTAACTCTTACAGCAGAGAATTTCCCTTCCTAGGGGTAGATTTCCTCTCACTTACTGTTGTCTCCTTCCGTTTGCAAGTAGGAGTCGTTTGTAAGTTGGATGTTTGAAAGTAGGGGCCTGCCGTATATACTCTGCTGAAATTTGCCCCTTACATGTTGGTGTTGCCACAACACTGTAAGCCCTCACAGTTACTCTTGGTGGGCGCTGGAACGCCCTGCTGTGAACTATTATATCAGGAATTGTAATTACATGCCATTGTTGAACAGTGGTAGGAAAAATTGGGCCTTTGGTGGTGGTGGTGTTGCCACAACACTGTAAGCCCTCACAGTTACTCTTGGTGGGCGCAGGAATGGGTCCTTTTGTGAATTATTAGATCAAGAATTGTAATTACATACCCCTGTTGAACAGGGGCAGAAAAATTGGGCCTTAGGCACTGGTGCCACAACACTGCAACCCCTCACAGTTACTGTACTTGGAGCACAGCAATGAGCCCTGTTGCAAAGTATTGCATCAAAAATTGTAATTACACGCCCCTGTTAACCACTTCAACACCGGGCTTTTTTTTACCACATCAATACCGGGCCTATTCTGGCACTTCTCTCCTACATGTACAAATCATCATTCTTTTGCTAGAAAATTACTCAGAACCCCAAAATATTATATATGTTTTTTTTAGCAGACACCCTAGGGAATAAAATGACGGTCATTGCAACTTTTTTTCTTGCACGGTATTTGCGCAATCATTTTTCAAACGCCTTTTTTTTGGGAAAAAAAATTGTTTCATGAATTAAAAAATAACAAAACAGTAAAGTTAGCCCAATTTTTGGGGAAAATATGAAAGATGATGTTACACCGAGTTAATAGATACCTAACATGTCACGCTTTAAAATTGCGCACACTCATGGAATGGCACCAAACTTCGGTACTTAAAAATCTCCATAGGCGACGCTTTAATTTTTTTTACAGGTTACCAGGTTAGAGTTACAGAGGAGGTCTAGTGCTAGAATCTAATGCACGTGGCGATACTTCACTTATGTGGTTTGAACGGCGTTTACATATGTGGGCGGGACTTACGTGTGCATTCGCTTCTGATCGCGAGCTACCGGGGACAGGGGCGTTTTAATAATTTTTTTTTTTATTATTATTTTTTTTATTTTACTTATTTTTTACACTTATTTTACTTAATTTTTTTTATCACTTTTATTCCTATTACAAGGAATGTAAACATCCCTTGTAATAGGAATGTGTGTGACAGGTCCTCTTTATTGAGAGATGCAAGGTCAATAAGACCCCACATCTCTCCTCCAGGCTGGAAAGCATGAGATCGTGAATTTTTTTTCACTGATCTCATACTTACTACCCGCAATGGCGGCTTTGTTTACATATGAGGACCCCGGCATGACGTCATCACATCGCGCCCGGGCCTCCGACGATCATAGAGATGACTGGTGACCATCTGGTCACCAGTCATCTCTATGCTCATCACGTGACCCACCACCGGCGCCGGACGATTCTCTCCGGGTCCCCGATGGCACGGGAGAGCCCGGAGAAGCACCGGATGGCGGCGGGAGGGGGGGATGTCCCCTCCTGCCGCCTATAAGAACGATCAAGCGGCGGAACCGCCGCTATGATCGTTCTTATGGTGCGCAGAATCGCCGGCACAAGAAAAGGATATCTGAATGCTGCCTCTAGCTGCAGGCATCATTCAGATATCCCCCCTCAAAGCCGAGGACGTCATATGACGTCCACCCAGAATGGGAGATCCCATCTGTGGACGTCATATGACTATGGGCGGTAGGGAAGTGGTTAAACAGGGGCTGAAAAATTGGGCCTTAGGCACTGGTGCCACAACAGTGCAACCCCTCACAGATACTGTACTTGGAGCACAGCAATAAGCCCTGTTGCAAAGTATTGCATCAAAAATTGTAATTACACGCCCCTGTTAAACAGGGGCAGAAAAATTGGGCCTTAGGCACTGCTGCCACAACACTGCAACCCCTCACAGATACTGAACTTGGAGCACAGCAATGAGCCCTGTTGCAAAGTATTGCATCAAAAATTGTAATTACACGCCCCTGTTAAACAGGGGCTGAAAAATTGGGCCTTAGGCACTGGTGCTGGTGCCACGACACTGCAACCTCTCCCAGATACTTTAGTTGGAGTGCAGGAATGAGCCCCGCTGCAAAGCATTGCATACAAAATTGTAATTACATGCCCCTGTTAAACAGGGGCTGAAAAATTGGGCCTTAGCCACTGGTGGCGGCACCCAGAAACAAAAATGTTCTTCCAAGCTATCATCATGAATCGAATCATTGAGGAGGAGGAGGATAGTCAGTCAACATAACAGGACAGTCACTCAGCATCAGCATAGGCAGTCTTGAAGGGATGTGACAATTCAAAATAAATTATTCTGCTATATCAGCTTCAGGTGCTCGGTAGCTGGTGGTGATCCAAGACTGGTTCATCTTTATGAAGGTCAGTCGATCAACCGAGTCGGTGGACAGGCTCACCCTGTGATCCGTGACAAAGCCTCCAGCAGCACTGAATGTGCGTTCCGAAAGAACGCTGGATGCAGGACAGGCCAGTAGCTCAATTGCATATTGTGCAAGCTCTGGCCAGTGATCCATCCTCAAGACCCAGTAAGCCAGAGGATTTTCGGTGGGAAAGGTGTCCAAGTCTGACCTCGCCCTTAGGTATTCCTGCACCATGTATATCAGACGCTGGCGATGGTTGCTGGAACCGATCATACCTTGGGGCTGCAGACTAAAAAATTGTCTGAACGCATCGGTCAGACGGCCACCTTCCCCACCGCTCCTTCTTTGACTGACCGAAGCCTCAGCAACTCGTTGTCCAGGACCAGGAGTTTGTAACCTCCCAGTCTCTGGGAATGCGTTGCACAGACCTTTCTGCAAGGCCTCCCAGAGATGTCTCATTCTCTGCTCCCTCTGCGACGGTAAGATAAGGTCCGCAACCTTACACTTGTACCATGGATCAAGGAGAGTGGCCAGCCAGTAATGGTCCCTCTCCTTGATCCGAAGAATACGAGGATCCTTCCGCAGACTTTGCAGGATCAGGGAGGCCATGCAGCGTAGGTTAGCTGAGGCATTCGGTCCGGAGTCCTCTGGGTCACTAAGGACGACAAGATCCACAGCCACCTCCTCCCAGCCACGTACAAGTCCACTGGTTTCTTGGGACTGTAAATCATCCCAAAAAGACTGCTGCTGTTGATGCTGAGTGCCAGGCTCCACCTCCATGCTAACACAATCCTCCTCCTCCTCCTCCTCCTCTTCCTGTGCGATGGGTGGGACTGAAGGAACACTGTCTGGGTAAAGGGGGCCTTGAGAGGCAAGGAAGTCCTCCTCTTCCTGCCTCTGTTCTGCCTCAAGTGCCCTGTCCATTATTCCACGCAGCGTATGCTCCAACAGGTGGACAAGGGGTACAGTGTCACTGATGCATGCATTGTCACTGCTCACCATCCTCGTGGCCTCCTCAAATGGTGCCAGGACAGTGCATGCATCCCTGATCATGCCCCACTGGCGTGGTGAAAAAAACCTGAGCTCCCCTGACCCTGTCCTGGTGCCGTAGTCGCACAGGTACTCATTGATGGCCCTCTGCTGCATGTGCAGCCGCTGCAGCATGGCCAACGTTGAGTTCCACCTGGTAGGCATGTCACATATAAGGCGGTTCTTGGGCAGGTTCAACTCCTTTTGCAGCTCAGCCAGCCGAGCACTGACATTATATGATCTGCGGAAATGCACACAGACTTTCCTGGCCTGCCTCATGACATCCGCTGCACCACCAGGTTAAGGACGTGAGCCACACAGGGCACATGGGTCAGTTGTCCCTGTCGAAGGGCGGAGAGGAGGTTGGTGCCATTGTCGCAAACCACCATTCCTACCTTAAGCTGGCGTGGCGTCAACCACCTCTCGGCCTGCCCCTGCAGAGCTGACAGAACCTCTGCCCCAGTGTGGCTCCTGTCCCCCAAACACACCAGCGCAAGCACGGCATGACATATTTTTGCCTGCGTACTTGCGTAGCCCCTTGAACGCCTACGGAGCACCGCTGGTTCCGAGGACAAAGCACAGGAAGAGGCCATGGAGGAAGAAGAAGAGGAGGGGTGGAGGAGAAAGGTGTGTCACAACCAGTAGTAGCATTTTGGAGGCGTGGCAGCGGAACAACCTCCAACACTACTGCACCTTGTCCTGCATCCTTCCCAGCTGCCAAAAGAGTGACCCAATGGGCCGTGAAAGAAAGGTAACGTCCCTGTCCATGCCTGCTGGACCATGAGTCAGCGGTAATATGCACCTTACCGCTGACCGCCCTGTCCAGCGAGGCATGGACATTGCCTTCCACATGCCGGTAGAGAGCCGGAATCGCCTTCCGTGAGAAAAAGTGGCGTTTGGGAACCTGCCACTGAGGAACCGCACATTGCACAAACTCACGGAAGGGGGCAGAGTCTACCAACTGAAAAGGCAGCAGTTGAAGTGCTAGCAATTTAGCCAATGTCATGGAAACCCTGTCAGGAACAGACGCCCTGGACTTCCTGGTTCCCGCCCCCGCAGGTGACGCCCGAAGGGCTATTTAAACTCCTCACTTGCAGACAGTCCCTGCTGTCTGCTCTACAGCGTTTATCCCAAGTGACCTGATCTGCCTTGTTTACCTGTATCTGACCCGGCTTCCTGTGACCCTCCTGCTATCTGCCTGTACCTGACCATCGGCCTGTTTTCTGACTTCGGTATTGCCTGATCCTTTTGTGCCTCGCTGCCTGCCAGTTTACCCGACCCCGGCTTGTCTGACGATCCTGCCTGACCTTGGTTCTTGTTCACCTGCTGCTGCCTAGTGGTTCCAGTTTACCTGCTGTGCCTCCCGGTCCGGGTCATCTGCTGAGTTCCTGGTTCCTGTCTGCTCATCTGCTGGTTCCTGTCTGCTCATCTGTTGGTTCCTGTCTGCTCATCTGCTGGTTCCTGTCTGCTCATCTGCTGGTTCCTGTTCACCTGCTGCTGCCTAGTGGTTCCAGTTTACCTGCTGTGCCTCCCGGTCCGGGTCATCTGCTGAGTTCCTGGTTCCTGTCTGCTCATCTGCTGGTTCCTGTCTGCTCATCTGCTGGTTCCTGTCTGCTCATCTGCTGGTTCCTGTTCACCTGCTGCTGCCCAGTGGTTCCAGTCTACCTGCTGTGCCTCCCGGTCCGGGTCATCTGCTGAGTTCCTGGTTCCTGTCTACTCACCTGCTGCAGTTCCTGGTTCCTGTCTGCTCATCTGCTGGTTCCTGTTCATCTGCTGCTGCCCAGTGGTTCCAGTCTACCTGCTGTGCCTCCCGGTCCGGGTCATCTTCTGAGTTCCTGGTTCCTGTCTACTCACCTGCTGTAGTTCCTGGTTCCTGTCCACTCACCTGCTGTAGTTCCTGGTTCCTGCCTCCTCACCTGCTGGTTCCTGATCACCTGCGGTAGTTCTTGATCCTGCCAGGCACTCGTACCCCTTCCACCTCCGTGCTTCCTGTTATACCACCAGGGGCCGCCGGTGGGAGCCGTAAGGGAGGCCTCCCTCTGCTAACCGGGCTCGTCACCGTCAGGTACGTGACAGTAGCAGACAGCCATGTCTGAGCCCGAGCAGGGAGCCTCACCTATGGAGGAACTATGCCGACACCTGGCGGGACTGACCGAGGCCGTTAAGAGCCTCCAGCAAGGCTACACTCACCTGGAAGGACAAGTGCGGGCCCTCACCAACCCCGATGGAGCTCAAGGGGATCCACGTGCCTCCACTTCTTCCGCCGGGGCAGGAGCTGCGCCCACGGTGGTCATGCTTCCCCCTGAACCCAGGGTCCCTACACCCGAAAGATTCTCCGGGGACCGGAGCAAGTTCAGGGCTTTCCGGAACTCTTGTGAGTTGTACTTTGCCTTACAGCCCCGCACCTTTTCCTTAGAAGCTACCAAGGTGGGCTTTGTAATTTCGCTGCTTTCCGGAGACCCACAGAACTGGGCCCACCGCCTGCTAGAACGCAAAGATGCGTCCTTGGACAGCCTTACACTTTTTTTTGACGCCATTGCCCAATTGTACGAGGACCCTCAGCTCTCGGTCACTGCAGAGAACGCCCTGCGGACCCTTCAGCAGGGACGCAGAGCAGCGGAAGATTATGTAGCTGAATTCAGGCGCTGGAGCGCAGACACCAGCTGGAATGACGCTGCCCTCCGTCACCAGTTTCGCATAGGCCTTTCTGACCCATTAAAGGACGAACTGGCTAGGGTAGGAATACCAGAAAATTTGAACCTACTGATCGATCTGACAATTCAGATCGACCGACGCCTGAGGGAACGGAGGGTTGAGAGGGCCACGGGCTTCACCCGGCCGACCTGGATGCTTCCCCGGTTCCCCAGTCATCCGCACCCAGCTTCTGCAGCACCCTTGACCCCCTTGTACGATGCTCCTGAACCCATGCAGCTTGGGGTCCTCCGCCCTTCCCTTACTCCGGAGGAACGCCAACGCCGACGCGCGCACAACCTGTGCCTGTACTGCTGGGAGCCCGGTCACTTCGTTAGGAACTGTCCCCTGAAGTTCCGTAAGTGCTTGTCAGTATTCCCTGCTGTGATCAACCCTCAGACTAAATCCTCCTCTCACTTCGCTCTTTCTATCTCCCTGCAGCTCCCAGGAAGGACCCTGCAAGTCGTCGCAATTATTGACTCTGGGGCTTGTAGTTGCTTCATGGACTCAACTTTTGCCCGTACTCAACTTATTCTTCTACTTCCCAAGAGCCATGGACTACGGGTTCACCTGGCTGATGGGTCCCTTATCAAGTCGGGGCCCGTGGTCGAAGAGACGGCTCCCCTACCTGTCACTGTCTTCTCCTCTACCGGGGTGCACCGAGAATATCTACGGCTGGATATTATCTCCTCTCCACTGTTCCCCATAATTCTCGGTATGCCCTGGCTACAAGCCCATAATCCTACCATTAACTGGGTCACGGGGGTGATCACGTTTCCTTCCTCCTACTGCCAACGGTCCTGTGGTTCACACAAACCCCCTGGGCCTGCCACCTTAATGTGTACCGACACTGAGGCCGGAATACGTCAGGCCATCCCTGACGCTTACCTGGACTTTCTCGATGTGTTTAGTAAACAGGGGGCAGAGACACTACCACCCCACCGAGCCTACGACTGCCCCATTGATCTACTTCCCGGAGCAGCTATTCCTTTCGGTAGGATTTTCCCTTTAACGGAGGTGGAACAGGGGGCCCTGAAGGACTACATCGATGAGAACCTTTTAAAGGGGTTCATTCGCCCCTCTACGTCGCCAGCAGGCGCAGGCATTTTCTTTGTAGAAAAGAAGGACCATACCCTCAGGCCATGTGTGGACTACCGTGAACTAAATAAGGTCACCATTAAAAATCGTTATCCTCTTCCTCTGGTACCAGAGTTGTTCCAAAGATTGGGAGCTGCCGTTATTTTTACTAAGCTTGACCTCCGGGGAGCCTATAACCTGGTCCGAATCAAGGAGGGCGATGAGTGGAAAACCGCCTTCCGCTCCCGGTTCGGACATTTCGAATATTTAGTGATGCCCTTCGGGCTGTGCAATGCCCCTGCCACCTTCCAGTATTTAATTAATGATGCTCTTCGGGACTTTTTAGATCTCTTTGTGATTGCTTATTTAGATGACATACTAATCTTCTCTTCCTCCCTTGACTCTCATCGCAGGCATGTCAGAAGTGTGTTAGACCGGCTTCGGCAGCATAAACTATATGCGAAGGCTGAGAAATGCGAGTTTGAGCGGGAGAGCATAGCATTTCTGGGATTAATCATCTCTGGCGAAGGCATCAGGATGGACCCACAGAAGATCACCGCAATCTTGGACTGGCCAGCGCCAGTGGAAGAGAAGGGAATCCAACGGTTCGTTGGATTCGCCAACTTTTATCGTAAATTCATCCGGGGGTTCTCCGCCATCATTGCACCCATTACTCAGCTAACCAAGCAAGGTACCCGCTTCCACTGGTCCCCTGAGGCCCAAAAGGCCTTTGAGGATCTCAAAGGGCTCTTCACCTCTGCATCCATCTTAAAACACCCAGATTCCTCCCTACCATTTGTACTTGAGGTAGATGCTTCTGAGGTTGCAGTAGGGGCAATATTGTCACAGAGGCAAGGAACCAAGGCTTTGCTTCATCCGGTGGCTTTCTTTTCTCGCAAATTATCTGCGGCAGAAAAGAACTATGACGTGGGAGACCGGGAACTCTTGGCGATTAAGTCCGCCCTGGAAGAATGGAGGTACTTACTTGAAGGTGCTGCTCACCCGATCTTAGTATTCACCGACCATAAGAACTTAGAGTACCTGAAAACTGCAAAAAGACTAAAACCACGACAAGCCAGATGGGCCCTGTTTTTTTTCCCGGTTCTCCTTCCATGTGACATACCGCCCCGGTGCCAAGAACACTAAACCTGACGTCTTGTCCCGAATGTTTCATGGATCCAAAGAACTCTCCTCACCCGATACAATCCTCGCTCCTGGGAATTTTCTCCTACTTCAGGAGGACCTACTCTCCCGGATCAGACAAGCCACCACTAGACAGGAACCCTCTCCTGAACTGGATCTGCAAACCAAGGATGGATTACTCTGGCACCAAGACAGGATATTCATACCAGAAGAACTAAAGATAACCGTGCTAGAGCTCTGCCACGATCATGCCCTTGCTGGGCACTTTGGCGTGGCTAAGACCACTGAGTTGGTACAACGTACCTTCTGGTGGCCTCGACTACGCGAGGATTGCAGGAGGTTCGTGGAGTCCTGTACTACATGTACCCGGAATAAAGGGTCCAGATCCAAAGCCTGGGGACTACTGAAGCCCTTACCCGTTCCAGAGAGACCGTGGAAAATGCTTTCTATCGACTTCATAGTTGAACTCCCCCCGGCTGAGAATCACACCACCATCTTTGTGATTGTGGACCGTCTGTCCAAGATGGCACATTTTGTTCCTATGAGAGGGACCCCCTCGGCCCCGGAAACTGCACAAATGTTCATTAAAGAAGTCGTCAGGCTCCACGGGGTACCTGCTAATATAGTTTCCGTTCGGGGGGTACAATTTACCTCCCGGTTCTGGAGGTCCCTCTGCAAGACTCTGGGAATAGAGCTATCATTCTCTTCGGCTTACCACCCTCAAACCAACGGACAGACTGAGAGAACAAATCAGACCCTCGAGCAATATTTGCGTTGTTTCTCCTCCTTTGCTCAGAATGACTGGCTCTCCCTGCTTCCGCTAGCGGAGTTCTCCTACAATAACTCCATCCACTCCGCAACTAACCAGACCCCATTTTTTGCGAACTTCGGGTTTCACCCCACATTTCTGCCCAACTCTCTCCCTGAGTGCTCAGTGCCCGCAGTTCTGGAAAAAGTGAATTTCTTCTCCTCTAACAACCAGCTTCTACGCGAAGCCATGGCAAGAACTCAGGAGTATAACAAGACGGTCTACGACAGGAGGAGACGGGGTGAATTAGCGCTGGCACCGGGCGACCAAGTATGGCTTTCCACCATCAATCTAAGATTGGCTTGCCCGTCCAAGAAATTGGGCCCCAAGTTTCTAGGGCCTTTTCCTATCAAAAGGAAAATCAACGAGGTGGCCTACGAGCTGGAGCTCCCCGACTCCCTGAGGGTCCACCCTGTTTTTCATGTTTCTCTATTGAAACCGTCAGTCTCCAACCCATTCCCAGGTCGGACCCCGACTCGCCCTGATCCCATCATCATAGACGGGGAACAGGAATTCGAGGTAGAAGCTATTTTAGACGCACAAAGAAGAAATAGCCAGAGTCAATTTTTAATAAAATGGAAGGGTTACGGACCAGAGGAGAACTCCTGGGAACCCGAAGAGAACATTCACGCCAAAGACCTGATACAAGCCTTCAGGAGGTCTCACCCCGAGAAGTTTGCTCCTAGGGGCATCCGGAGGCTGCCCCTTGGGGGGGGCAATGTCATGGAAACCCTGTCAGGAACAGACGCCCTGGACTTCCTGGTTCCCGCCCCCACAGGTGACGCCCGAAGGGCTATTTAAACTCCTCACTTGCAGACAGTCCCTGCTGTCTGCTCTACAGCGTTTATCCCAAGTGACCTGATCTGCCTTGTTTACCTGTATCTGACCCGGCTTCCTGTGACCCTCCTGCTATCTGCCTGTACCTGACCATCGGCCTGTTTTCTGACTTCGGTATTGCCTGATCCTTTTGTGCCTCGCTGCCTGCCAGTTTACCCGACCCCGGCTTGTCTGACGATCCTGCCTGACCTTGGCTCTTGTTCACCTGCTGCTGCCTAGTGGTTCCAGTTTACCTGCTGTGCCTCCCGGTCCGGGTCATCTGCTGAGTTCCTGGTTCCTGTCTGCTCATCTGCTGGTTCCTGTCTGCTCATCTGTTGGTTCCTGTCTGCTCATCTGTTGGTTCCTGTCTGCTCATCTGCTGGTTCCTGTTCACCTGCTGCTGCCTAGTGGTTCCAGTTTACCTGCTGTGCCTCCCGGTCCGGGTCATCTGCTGAGTTCCTGGTTCCTGTCTGCTCATCTGCTGGTTCCTGTCTGCTCATCTGCTGGTTCCTGTCTGCTCATCTGCTGGTTCCTGTTCACCTGCTGCTGCCCAGTGGTTCCAGTCTACCTGCTGTGCCTCCCGGTCTGGGTCATCTGCTGAGTTCCTGGTTCCTGTCTACTCACCTGCTGCAGTTCCTGGTTCCTGTCTGCTCATCTGCTGGTTCCTGTCTGCTCATCTGCTGGTTCCTGTTCATCTGCTGCTGCCCAGTGGTTCCAGTCTACCTGCTGTGCCTCCCGGTCCGGGTCATCTTCTGAGTTCCTGGTTCCTGTCTACTCACCTGCTGTAGTTCCTGGTTCCTGTCCACTCACCTGCTGTAGTTCCTGGTTCCTGCCTCCTCACCTGCTGGTTCCTGATCACCTGCGGTAGTTCTTGATCCTGCCAGGCACTCGTACCCCTTCCACCTCCGTGCTTCCTGTTATACCACCAGGGGCCGCCGGTGGGAGCCATAAGGGAGGCCTCCCTCTGCTAACCGGGCTCGTTACCGTCAGGTACGTGACAGCCAAGCTAGAATTCAACCGCTGGGCATGTGGATGGCTGGGAGTGAACTTCTTTCGATGGTCCAGCAGCTGGGGCAGGGAAATTTGCCTGCTAGAATCGGACGTCGGTGTACTGCTAGCAGAGTGGCCGCAAGTACTTGGCTGTGACACACCTAATTCTACACCTTCATTCCTCTCAGTGCAGGTTTCAGAGAGGACTGAAGGTATAGTGGGGTTGGAGATCCCAGCTGATGAGGAGCAAGGAGAGGTCCGCTTTGTTCTTTGGTGTGGGTCTTTAAGGTAGGCTTGCCAACGAGCTGCATTGCAGGTCAACATATGTCTGGTCAAGCATGTGGTGCCCAAGCGGCTGATGTTTTGGCCACGCGAGATACGCTTGAGACATATGTTGCAAACAGCACCGGTGCGATCTGATGCACTCGACTCAAAAAAGGCCCACACCAAAGAACGTTTGGAATAATAGGCAGAGGCAGCGCCCTGCACAGGCGGAGCTCTGCGGTGTGATTCAGTCGGTGTACTGCCCTTACGCTGGCCCCCGGAGGGCATCCTGCCTCATTGGAGATGTGTCTCCTACTCATCCTCCTCCTCTCTCCTATCAGGCACCCACGTGGAGTCAGTGACCTCATCATCCCCTCCCTCCTCATCACTGGAGCCAATCTGGCAGTATGCTGCAGCTGCTGGAACATGACTGCCAGATTGCTGTCCTTCTTGAGCATCCCCTCTCTCTGCTCTCACGCTACTTCCTTCCTCTAGCTGGTTATCATCTTCAGACCCTTCGAAACGCTGGGCATGTACCCAACACTGTGCTCAAACAGTTCGGGGGACTCCTCAGGAGGACACGTGGGTCTAGGGAAGGAGTGACTGATGATGACATTGATACGAGGGAAGAGGACGCTTGGCAGCTGCTTTGCCAGTACCCTGAGCCTGGGTGAGAGAGGATGAGGAGGGCTTGGTCATCCACTCTACCAAGTCTTCGGCATGATGCGGCCCAACACGTCCAGCTGCCGAAAATAAGGACAAGCGTGTCCCATGGCCACGTGCTGATGACGATGCACCGCGTCCACGACCAGCACTGTTGTCTCTAGGCACAGAGCCTGCTTGCCCTCTTTTATTGGCTCGTGACTGTCTGCCTCTCCTTGTTGGCCTTCCAGACATAGTAATGGCCTGCAGGGAGATGGGAAAACCAGCATTTGGGTAGTGTATATTGTGCTGGGTATATGCAGGTGTATACTGTACTAGGGCACACAACACCCACTAACTCCAGCAGATGCCTTTATTAGAGAACAGCAATGATGGGTATATACAGGTGTATACTGTACTAGGGCACACAACACCCACTAACTCCAGCAGATGCCTTTATTAGAGAACAGCAATGATGGGTATATACAGGTGTATACTGTACTAGGGCACACAACACCCACTAACTCCAGCAGATGCCTTTATTAGAGAACAGCAATGACGGGTACATACAGGTGTATACTGTACTAGGGCACACAACACCCACTAACTCCAGCAGATGCCTTTATTAGAGAACAGCAATGACGGGTATATACAAGTGTATACTGTGCTGGGGCACACAACACCCACTAACTGCTGCAGATGCCTGAGAAAAGAACACACTGTCCCTGCCTGCCTATCTAGCTTAGAGAACAACAATGAACAGCAACTCCTGCAGATGCCTGAGAAAAGAACACACTGTCCCTGCCTGCCTATTTAGCTTAGAGAACAGCAATGAACAGCAACTCCTGCAGATGCCTGAGAAAAGAACACACTGTCCCTGCCTGCCTATCTAGCTTAGAGAACAGCAATAAACAGCAACTCCTGCAGATGCCTGAGAAAAGAACACACTGTCCCTGCCTACCTATCTAGCTTAGAGAACAGCAATGACGGCCGGGTATATACAGGTGTATACTGTGCTGGGGCACACAACACCCACTAACTGCTGCAGATGCCTGAGAAAAGAACACACTGTCCCTGCCTGCCTATCTAGTTTAGAGAACAGCAATGAACAGCAACTCCTGCAGATGCCTGAGAAAAGAACACACTGTCCCTGCCTGCCTATTTAGCTTAGAGAACAGCAATGAACAGCAACTCCTGCAGATGCCTGAGAAAAGAACACACTGTCCCTGCCTGCCAACTAGCTTAGAGAACAGCAATGAACAGCAACTCCTGCAGATGCCTGAGAAAAGAACACACTGTCCCTGCCTGCCTATCTAGCTTAGAGAACAGCAATGACGGGTATATACAGGTGTATACTGTGCTGGGGCACACAACACCCACTAACTGCTGCAGATGCCTGAGAAAAGAACACACTGTCCCTGCCTGCCTATCTAGCTTAGAGAACAGCAATGAACAGCAACTCCTGCAGATGCCTGAGAAAAGAACACACTGTCCCTGCCTGCCTATCTAGCTTAGAGAACAGCAATGACGGGTATATACAGGTGTATACTGTGCTGGGAGTGGGACACACAACACCCACTAACTGCTGCAGATGCCGGAGAAAAGAACACACTGTCCCTGACTGCCTATCTAGCTTAGAGAACATCAATGAACAGCAACTCCTGCAGATGCCTGAGAAAAGAACACAATGTAGAACACACTGTCCCTGCCTATGTAGCTCTTTCCCTGCACGCCGGAACACACTGCACAAGGCCGCCGCGCTGGCGGCCTTTTATAGTGTGGGGCGTGTACTAAACCCCCCTGAGCTATGATTGGCCACAGGCATCCTGCCTGTGGCCAATTATGGCTCTCCTCGCTGCCGGCGCTGTGATTGGCCAAGCATGCGGGGTCAAAGTGCATGCTTGGCCAATCACAGCGCCGGGATTGCACTGCGATGGCGCAGTGTATTGTGGGCCGTTCGCGTCACTCGAATTTGGCGCGAACCGCCCATAACGTTCGATCTTCGTTGAACGATCGAACAGCCGATGTTCGAGTCGAGCCTGTGTTCCGCTCGAACACGAAGCTCATCCCTACATTTGTATCACTTTTATTGAAATGTCAGACAAGGCTGTCTGATAACTGATGAGTTAGGCCTCATGTACACTGCTGCTGGTAAACGTTTAGGAGCAATTGGGCATTTTTTTAAACTGCTCCTGAACCCTCCTCTATGTTATCTTATCAGTACATGTACACTGGTTCGTTTATAGTCGTTTCTAGGCAGTTGTGTTTAGAGTAGGGTGACCAGACATCCCCGGTTTCCGGGGACAGTCGCTGGATTAAGGACACTGTCCCTGGACCAAGTCTGTCCCCGGTTTTGTCCCTGGATTGGATTTGAACAGGGACTGGGGCAATTTCAAAGACAATCAGTGCAGAATAAAAAAATAAATAATCTTAATTACACATTTTTTTCATTATCTGTGCCCCTTTCTGATGATCATGTGCTGGTCGGAGCGAGGGAATGAATATTTCTTCAGTTTCGGGTGCATGCCCGTTTCCCTCCCGCTCGCATGTTCTTCTGCCTTGGCTCAAGTCCGCCTGCCTATCTCCTTGCCTTCCCTGGCGGAGTGATCTTCCTCTGCTCCCCACCCAGTAGTAGGCGGGGCCCGGAGAGTAAGACTTGACAGGCTGTGAGGTGGGCGGCGTCGGCAATGGGCAGAGAGTTGCTGATTGCCGCCATCACTAGTAAAAAAAAAAATATATCCCTGGATTTAATTGAAAAAATCTATTCACCTTAGTTTAGAGGCTTTTTTTTTAACCCCAAAAAAATGCGTTCAGAAGCTGTGTTTAGAGGCAGTTGAAATGCCAAACGCACCTAAATGCGGCTAAACGCGGCAACTTGTGTTTAGCAGCGTTTCGTTTAGAGATGTTTTTCATTTTAACAAAAAAAATTTAAATAATAATTTTTTTTAAAATGCTTCTAGACCTAAGCGCGGCTAAACGCGGCATGTAAACGCGGCTAAACGCCCGTTTTTAGACACTGGTTTCTATCTGTCAAGTTAAATCGTTCAGGAGAGGTTGAACAACGTCCCGTGTACATGAAGCCTTACACAGCGATGTGTCATTCACTTGTGTCTGTAGATTGCAGCTTAAGCTATGGAACTCCCTAATCAAAGATAATTTCTACACTTGCTGGCTAAAAATATTACTAAATATATACCGTATTTATCGGCGTATAACATGCACTTTTTCTTCCTAAAATCAGGGGAAAATCGTGGGTGCGTGTTATACGCCGATCCCCCGCTGAAACGAGCGTGAGGAGCCGAGATACAAAAAGCCGAAGTACACTCGGCTTTACTCGGCTCCTCTCGCAGTCCCGCCCACCTCCACTGACATACAGAAAGCCAAGTGTACTTCGGCTAGTCTCGGCTCCTCTCGCAGTCCCGCCCCTGACTGTGAGCAGAGCCGAGTCTAGCCGAAGTACACTCGGCTTTCTGTATGTCAGCAGCGCAATCAGTGGAGATGGGCGGGACTGCAAGAGGAGCCGAGTCTAGCCGAAGTACACTCGGCTCCGCTCACTCCTCTCCACAGCGGAAATCGGCGCCAAATTCAAACATTGCAGAGACTGGCACTGGGCAAGGCAAGGCTGCAAAGGCACTGGGCAAGGCATGGCTGCAAAGACACTGGGCAAGGCATGGCTGCAAAGGCACTGGGCAAGGCATGGCTGCAAAGACACTGGGCAAGACTGCAATGATGGACACTGGGCAAGACTGCAATGATGGACACTGGGCAAGGCTGCAGATGGACACTGGGCAAGGCTGCAGATGGACACTGGGCAAGGCTGCAGATGGACACTGGGCAAGGCTGCAATGATGGACAAGGCTGCATTTAAATGTAAGTTATTTTTCCTTGAACTTCCCTCCTAAAAGTTTTTTTCCTTAAAATTCCCTCCTAAACTTGGGGTGTGTGTTATACGCCGGCGCGTGTTATACGCCGATAAATACGGTACTTTATATGCAATATTTTCTATTAAACTGACTATTTTTTTTTTATTATTATTTTAGCACTGACCATAATAAATAAAGATAGACAATATGTACCACTAATACATTATACATGACATTTAATAAAATACATATACTAGTAGTATGTTTAGTATACAGTTTAAAAGAAAATTAGCGGTAAATCATAATTGTAAAAATGAATAACTGCTCTTTTTTAAAACAAAAACATAGTATATTGTAGCTAATCAAATGAGGCTTTATGTGAGAAAATACATTTGCATGACATTGCTTCCGAGACTGTCATGATTTACTATATTTTTCATGTTGACTTCCATAGTGCTGATCCTGTGATGTTACAGCATCTACACTGTAAAGGGTTTTTTTTCTGTTATACTTTGGCCTGTTATTCTTTGAAGATGGATGGCTGGCCAATTACTGTATTTATCGGCGTATAACATGCACCTTCACTTTAAGAGGGAAGTTTCAGGAAAAAAATAACTGTGAAGCAAAATAAGGGTCAGTGCCTATCAATGCAGCCTCCCCATTGCCATGAATGCAGCCTCCCCATTGCCATGAATGCAGCCTCCCCACTGCCATGAATGCAGCCTCCCCACTGCCATGAATGCAGCTTCCCCATTGCCATGAATGCAGCCTCCCAAGTGCCATGAATGCAGCCTCACAATTGCCAAGAATGCAGCCTCGGTGGACACAGGGAAGGGGCGGGATGAGCACCGACAGATTGCATACAGGAGAATCTCCTGTTTATTCGGCGGGCTCTTTAATACAAAGTCCCGCCTACTATGATGGACAGAAAAATCGTACAATGCCAGCCCAGGATACGGGACTTCCTATTACAGAGGCCACTGAGTAAACAGGAGATTCTCACTGTATGTAATCTGTCGACGCTTGTCCTGCCCCCTCCCTGCCCCCCCCCCCCCCCGAGGCAGCCAGAACTGAGCGATCAGTGTATAACACGCACACACATGTTTCACCTGATATTGCTTAATTTTGAGGGCACAGTAGGCTATTTATTCTCATTGCATCAGTTCCTATTAGATAAAGTTTATGTAAAGCCCATTGATTTCTCATAACTCTCTGTTCTGGAGATGCTGATCACCAGGACCAAAAGTAAGGGTGAATATTCCCGCCGGGACACTGACAGCACTTAAAACCCGACAGAGGTTTCACCCCTTCCAAATTCTATTCAAAATAAATAAATACATACAATAGATATTATTATTCTTATTCCTTAACCACTTAAGCCCCAGACCATTTGGTAGCTAAAGGACCAGAGGTGAATTCAGAATTTTGCACTGCGCTGCTTTAACTGTAAATTGTGCGGACATGCAATGTTGTACCCAAACGAAATTTGCGTCCTTTTCTTCCCACAAATAGAGCTTTCTTTTAATGGTATTTGATTGCCTCTGCGATTTTTATTTTTTGCGATATAAACGGAAAAAGACCGAAAATTTTGAAAAAAAATGATATTTTCTACTTTTTGTTATAAGAAAAATCGAATAAACTCAATTGTAGTCATACATTTAGGCCAAAATGTATTCAGCCACATGTTTTTAGTAAAAAAATGTCAATAAGCGTATATTTATTGGTTTGCGCAAAAGTTATAGAGTTTACAAACTAGGGTACATTTTCTGAAATTTACACAGCTTTAAATTTATGACTGCCTATCTCATTTCTTGAGGTGCTAAAATGACAGGGCAGTACAAACCCCCCCAAATGACCCCATTTTGGAAAGTAGACACCTCAAGGAAATTGCTGAGAGGCATGTTGAGCCCATTGAATTTTTTTTTTTGTCCCAAGTGATTGAATAATGACTAAAAAAAAAAAATTACAAAAAGTTGTCACTAAATGATATATTGCTCACACATGCCATGGTTATATGTGGAATTTCACCCCAAAATACATTTTGCTGCTTCTCCTGAGTACGGGGATACCACATGTGTGGGACTTTTTGGGAGCCTAGCCGCGTACGGGACCCCGGAAACCAAACACCGCCTTCAGGATTTCTAAGGGGGCAAATTTTTGATTTCACTCCTCACTACCTATCACAGTTTCGAAGGCCATAAAATGCCAAAATAGCACAAAACCCCCCCAAATGACCCCATTTTAGAAAGTAGACACCCCAAGGAAATTGCTGAGAGGCCTGTTGAGCCCATTGAATATATATTATTTTGTCCCAAGTGATTGAATAATGACAAAAAAAAAAAAAAAATTACAAAAAGTTGTCACTAAATGATATATTGCTCACACATGCCATGGTTATATGTGGAATTACACCCCAAAATAATTTTTTCTGCTTCTCCTGAGTACGGGGATACCACATGTGTGGGACTTTTTAGGAGCCTAGCCGCGTACGGGACCCCGAAAACCAAGCACCGCCTTCAGGATTTCTAGGCACAAATTTTTGATTTCACTCCTCACTACCTATCACAGTTTCGAAGGCCATAAAATGCCAAAATCGCACAAAACCCCCCAAATGACCCCATTTTGGAATATAGACACCCCAAGCTATTTGCTGAGAGGAATGGCGAGTATTTTACAGCTCTCATTTGTTTTTGAAAATGAAGAAAGAAAATATATATATATATATTTTTTTTTTCAATTTTCAAAACTTTGTGACAAAAAGCGAGATCTGCAAAATACTCACAATACCTCTCAGCAAATAGCTTGGGGTGTCTACTTTCCAAAATGGGGTCATTTGGGGGGGTTTTGTGCTATCTGGGCAATCCATGGCCTCCGAAACTGTAATAGGCAGTGAGAAGTGAAATCAAAAATTTACACCCTTAGAAAGCCTGAAGGCGGTGCTTGGTTTTTGGGGTCCCGTACGTGGCTAGGCTCCCAAAAAGTCTCACACATGTGATATCCCCGTACTCAGGAGAAGCAACAGAATGTATTTTGGGGTGTAATTCCACATATGCCCATGGCATGTTTGAGCAATATATCATTTAGTGACAACTTTGTGCAAAAAAAAACAACTTGTGTCAACATATAAAATGTTCCATGGACTCGACATGCCTCTCAGTATATAGCTTGGGGTGTCTACTTTCCAAAATGGGGTCATTTGGGGGGGTTTTGAACTGTTCTGGCATTTTATACACAACATTAGGAAGCTTACATCCACTCTTCTAGCCACTTGAAGACAAAGCCCTTTTTGACACTTTTTGTTTACATGAAAACATTTTTTTTTTGCAAGAAAATTATGTTGAACCCCCAAACATTATATATATTTTTAAAGCAAAGGCCCTACAGATTAAAATGGTGGGTGTTGCATTTTTTTTTCTACACAGTATTTGCACAGCGATTTTTCAAATGCATTTTTTGGGTTAAAAAATACACTTTTTTTAATTTTAATGCACTAAAACACACTATATTGCCCAAATGTTTGATGAAATAAAAAAGATGATCTTGGGCCGAGTACATAGATACCAAACACGACATGCTTTAAAATTTCGCACAAACGCGCATTGGCGACAAACTACATACATTTTTAAAAGCCTTTAAAAGCCTTTACAGGTTACCCCAGTAGATTTACAGAGGAGGTCTACTGCTAAAATGATTGCCCTCGATCTGACCTTTGCGGTGATACCTCACATGCATGGTGCAATTGCTGTTTACATATGACGCCAGACCGACGCTTGCGTTCGCCATTGGGCAAGAGCAGGGCAGGACAGGGGTGCTTTTTTTTTTCTTTTTTTTTATTATTAATTTTGCTTTTTTATTTTATTTTTAAATTGTTCCTTCCAAGTATTTTTTTTTTTTATCATTTTTATTGTTATCTCAGGGAATGTAAATATCCCCTATGATAGCAATAGGTAGTGACAGGTACTCTTTTTTTGAAAAAACTGGGGTCTTCTAGACCCTAGATTTTTCCTCTGCCCTCAAAGCATCTGACCACACCAAGATCGGTATGATAAAATGCTTTCCCAATGGCGCTTTTTATATCCGGGGGGGGGGCATTCCCTCCCACTGCTTGTAAAAGCAGTCCAGAGGCTAATTAGCCGCTAGGATTGCTTTTACATGAAAGCCGGCCGCAGGCTGAAAAGAATGATACCAAGATGATACCTAAACCCGCAGGCATCATTCTGGTATAAACATTCAAAGTCCAGCAACATACCAGTACGTTGCTGGTCCTTGTTGGACATGTATTGTAATCTTTTTTTTTCATGCAGCCAGTTGGCTGAACGAAAAAAGAGATTGATCGGTGGGTATGCCCACCATTAGAATACCGCCCTTCATCCACCCACTTCCAATGATGGGCATACACGCACCATTTATATATGCCGAAGCATGGGGGCATCCTCCCGCAAAAAAGTTATGCCGCACACACATGGTCGGACTTTTCCACGGGCAAGCCTCCGTCGGAATTTCGACCGTATGTACGCGGCATTAGGAGCAAAATCGCTCCTCCGCCCCTGCTGCCCCAATGCTTCGGCATATTTGCTTTTTTTTTTTAACTGTGGTGGTGAAATCACCTCCTACAGCACTGGAGTCGCAGGGATCAGGCCTGTCTCTGCGAACGCTGCAGTTATGTGTGTTTTTGTTTTGTAAGTGACAGCGATCAATCGATACTGCACTTGGGTGGCCTGGGCTGGACGGAGGGGCAAAACGCAGGTGCCAGCAGGTATCTGGGCTGATCCCACTAACACTGCGTTTTTGGGAACCCTAAACTGTTGGGGACGCTAGTATAGATTGTTGTGGAATTCCAGGCTGCTGTTTACAGAGCACACAGCCTATAATTCCTGTGCTATCTAAGCACACATCAGTTTTCATCTTTTTGAAGTAATGCTATCTTTAAGTTTGCTAAGATCCACTCACCGTTCATTCCATCATTCAATCAAGGAAACCACCAACACAGGTCTTATCTTCTTATCAGGCCATTCCAGCAAAGACTCACTAGCCGACGCCTAATCATAGGCTTTTATTAAACTCAAAAGATCTCACACAGGAGGTGATTGGCTGCAGCAACCAATCCCCTCCCCCATGGGCGGGAACCTCACAGGATGTTCCCTCCTCACAGGAAAATGACCATACAAGGAAAATGGCAGTACCTGGACATTCCTTCCAACAGGAGATGTCATACATGAATACAATAACGTATGATGGCTAAAGTTACCGTTGATAGGAATTCTTATTCTGCGCTATTCCATAGAATAACGCATATTAAGATTATACTATTATTGAATGGGGGAGGGAGGCTATCTGCATACGCACGCTACGAATTCCAACCAATGTTGATCAGACATAGCAGAGACAAGAGCGCCCATCCGCCTATAACCAATGATGTCATTGCAGGCGAGCATATCCCCTCCTTAACGATCGTCCATGCTAATGCACAGAGGGCCCCCATTGGTGGACATATCCGCCCCCTGCAAACATCACACTCCAACCTCAAGACGTTTTCCCCTATCAGACGGGATTCAACCAGCCTCAGACCACCCCAATCAGCTCTTTTAGAGCGGGTTGCGGAAGTACTAACACTGGGTGACACTATGACAATACGTATTAAATACATCTCCATAAAAATCTCCACAACAGTCCTCCCTTTTTTGTCATATGCACCCTATGTGTCCCTCGATGAGAGTTGATATGCTTCTTACACCTGGAAATCAATCAGTTATTAGTCCATAAAAAGGAAAACACGGCTTGACATGTAGACTCTACTCTTCAGGGGCATGACTTATAAAGGAGGACACGACATGGTGGTGAGCTGTAGTAATCGCCGATCCGTCTGTGATTCTCTGTCTTGTATGTGGGTCCGGCTTCGGGGCGTCTCATCAAGGAAACTCTGGTCACGCGTCAAATCAGGCAACAGGAGCCTCTCATCACGACATAGAAAGAATAGAAATAAAAACGACATGAGTATATATATTCCCACTTCCTTTAACCACGATCCGCTGTAAAATAAAAAATTAGATCCCCAAAGATTCCCAGACCCTTAAAAAGGACTCCCAACCTTCACTTAGCTACAGCTCTGGCTTCAACAATTACATGAAGAACCCTATCCTTAACGGATGAGAATTGTTCAATCGTATCCCAAGCCCGAGCCCCCCCCTTGTACATGCAGGACCCCATGCCCAGACCTGGTCGGGATTGGTGAACAAATCCCTTCTAGCTGTCCCTGCCATTCTTAATTTCCTGCGCCATCAGATCCTCGCGATCGGCCGCGACCTAAAATGTTGGGACAGCTTCACCATCGCGCATGAACCTCTTGCTTTGGGGGGATTACCTTTATAAGCTGCAGATCCACATAAACACCAAACTAAAGTTCAAACACACTTGTGGGCTGCCTAGATACCCAAACCTACAAGAGACAGAGCCATTAAAACTAAAACCAATTTTACCCTCTAAAAAATACATCGTTAGATTCCATTGACAAGTGTCTGTCTGGAGTCTTCACTAGTTTGTCAAAACTCCTCATACCCATAATAACATCATAAATGACATGTACCGCTGTCATCGCTGGGGACTAAAACTCCTCATACCCATAATAACATCATAAATGGCATGTACCTCTGTCATCGCTGGGGACTAAAACTCCTCATACCCATAATAACATCATAAATGACATGTACCGCTGTCATCGCTGGGGACTAAAACTCGGTGAAGACTCAGAACAGACCATCGGTCCTGTTCGCTTTCTGAGCTAGTCAGGACATACACTTTAAATAATAACTTGGGATGCTTTTCACCGTTACCCTCGCTAAAATTTACTAAACAACAAAAAATAGGATTTTTATAACAGCTTACCTGTAAAATCCTTTTCTTGGAGTACATCACGGGACACAGAGCGACATAGTCATTACTAATGGGTTATATAGTTACCGTCAGGTGCTGGCACTGGCAACTTCCAAAACCGGAAGTACCCTCCCCTATATAAGCCCCTCCCATCCGGGAGCACCTCAGTTTTGTAGCAAAGCAATAAGTGTCCCCAAAGAGGGGCGGGAGCTCTGTGTCCCGTGATGTACTCCAAGAAAAGGATTTTACAGGTAAGCTGTTATAAAAATCCTATTTTCTTTCTCGTACATCACGGGACACAGAGCGACATAGTCATTACTAATGGGATGTCCTAAAGCAATGCCAAATGAGGGGGGGGATACACCATATATAAGCTGAGCGCTATCAGACATGAGGATCTTTTGCGGCCTGCAACACACTGCGCCCAAAGGCGACATCCTCCTGACTTCTAACGTCCACCTGGTAGAACCTAGTAAACGTGTGTACTGAAGACCATGTTGCGGCCTTACAGACTTGAGCCAGGGAGGCCTGGTGATGCACTGCCCATGAAGTTCCAACTGCTCTCGTGGAGTGCGCCCTAACTTTGAACGGAGGCGGTCTACTTCTCAAGCTATAGGCTTGTATTATGACCTGTCGAATCCACTTGGCTAAAGTAGATTTTGACGCTGCCTGACCCTTTCTGGGGCCTTCCGGCAGAATAAACAAAGTATCCGTTCTGCGAATCTGAGCAGTGGCTTTTAGATAAGCTTTAACTGCTCTTACTACATCCAAAGAATGCAATAACTTTTCCTCTACCGAAGTAGGCTTGGGGAAAAAAGAAGGAAGAACCACATCTTGGTTCAAATGAAAACTCGATACCACCTTAGGAAGAAAGGCTGGATGAGGACGTAACACTACTCTGTCCTTATGGATAACCAGATATGGCTCCTTACAGGACATAGCTGCTAATTCCGATACTCTTTTAGCCGAACAAATGGCTACTAGAAAAATCAATTTCCTGGTGAGAAGCACTAAGGAAATATGCTGTAATGGTTCAAATGGTTGTTTCTGTAGAACCGACAGAACCAAGTTTAGATCCCATGGACATATGGGAATATTAACCGGAGGACTAATACGCATCACTCCTTGTATAAAGGCTTTGACTAGTGAATGCGAAGCCAAGGGCCTTTGAAAAAATATTAACAAGGCCGAAATCTGACCTTTGATAGTACTCAAGGCAAGCTTTCTATCTACAGCCCATTGTAGGAAGTCCAGAATTCTACCTATTACATATTTACGTGGATGCCATTTCCTGGCCTCACACCAGGCGATGTACGCCTTCCAGATTCTATAGTAGATCTGCCTGGATACCGGTTTCCTGGCATTGATCATGGTAGACACCACAGCATTAGAGAGCCCTCTCCTTTTTAGAATGTGGGCTTCAATAGCCAGGCCGTCAAACCTAGGGCTGGTAAGGAAGGGTGGTATATCGGTCCCTGCGAAAGCAGGTCCGGACGATGTGGGAGGGTCCAAGGACTCCCCACAGACATTTTTACAATCTCCGCGTACCATGCTCTTCGGGGCCACGCTGGAGCCACCAGAATCACTGGTTTCTTTTCTACCCTGATTCTGCGGAGTAATCGAGGTAACAATTGTGGCGGTGGGAATGCATATATCAGCTTGAACTGATCCCAAGGGAACACTAGGGCATCCGAGCCGCACGCTAGGGGATCCCTTGTCCAAGAGACAAACCTGTCCACTTTCGTGTTGAACCTGGATGCTAGCAGATCTACATCCGGTGTTCCCCACCGCTGACATATTGTCCGGAAAACCTCGGGATGAAGGGACCATTCCCCTGGGCATAATTGTTGGCGACTTAGAAAGTCCGCCTTCCAATTCTCCACCCCTGGAATGAATACCGCAGATATGGCTGGGACATATCTTTCTGCCCATCTCAGGATGTAATTTACTTCCCTTTGGGCTGCACGACTCCTGGTGCCCCCCTGACGATTGATATATGCCACTGCTGTGGCATTGTCTGACTGAACTCTGACAGGGGACCCTTGGAGTTTGGATGTCCATGCTACTAGGGCATACCGGGCTGCTCGTATCTCTAAGAGATTGATGGGCAGGGCCTTTTCCGCATCCGACCATCTGCCCTGGAGAGACCATTGCTCCAGTACTGCTCCCCAGCCTAAAAGGCTGGCATCTGTAGTGACCACCTTCCAAGAAATCGGACTGAAGGATTTCCCTCTTTCCAGATTCCGGGGAACCAACCACCAACGGAGGCTTCTGCGAACGGAAGGGGACAAGGACATTGGTACGTCCAGAGCCTGAACTTTTTTGTTCCAGGCTGACAGTATGGCCCTTTGCAACTTCCTTGAATGGAATTGACCGTAGGGTACTGCTTCGAATGATGCCACCATTTTTCCCAGCAGCCTCATGCACAGGCGTATGGATGGCTGTCTTTTTGAACCCACTAAGTGGATCAAATCTCTCAAAGACGACCCCTTTTCTCGAGGCAAGAAAATTTTTCTCTGGTCTGAATCCAGCCTTAGCCCCAAGTATTCCAGACTTTTGACTGGTTTTAGGGCTGACTTGTCTCGGTTGATAATCCAACCGTGATATTCCAGATACTTGATTGTCTCGTGAACAACCACTTCTAGTTTTTCCACTGAGTGGTCTATCAGCAACAAGTCGTCTAGATATGCCATTATCGTTACACCTCGTGTTCTTAGATTGGCCAATAATGGGGCCAGAATTTTTGTGAACACTCTTGGTGCTGTGGCCAGACCGAAGGGTAAGGCTCTGAACTGAAAATGGCGCCCTTCTATCGCAAAGCGTAGAAATTTTTGGTGGGCTGGAAAGATGGGGATGTGCAAATAAGCATCTTTGATGTCGATCGAGGCTAACCATTCCTCCCCTTGTAGGGCAGTGGCCACCGATCGGATCGACTCCATCCGGAAAGTCCTGATATGTAGGAATTTGTTTAGCCCTTTTAGATTTAATATGGGCCTCACGTCCCCGTTTGGCTTCGGAACTGTAAAGAGGTTTGAGTAAAACCCGAACCCCCATTCTTCCAGGGGGACCTCTATAATTACTGCTTGAAGCAATAATTGTTCCAGTGCCAACAGGAGGGATCCTCTCTTCTGGGGATCCCTTGGCACGTTCGACCTTATAAAGCGGGAAGGAGGGGAGTTTTTTAACTCCAATTTGTATCCCAGATTTACTGCGGAGAGCACCCATCTGTCTCGGATCGTGTCCCGCCAGGTTTCTGTGAACAACTGAAGTCTTCCCCCCACCCGATTGGGTGGGGGCAACCCTTCATGCATTTGACTTTGGGGGAGGTTTTGTACCTCTCCTGCTCCAGGGCTTCTTGTTACCCTGCAACTGTCCCTGATTTTTACCTCCGGGATTTGACCGGGGAGGCCGTCGGAACTGTTTCACAGCCGATGTCCTAGGGACTGGAGAAGCCGGCCTCTTAAAAGAGGGACCTCTAACTCTATTTTTGACCGGCAAGAGTGTACTTTTACCGCTGGAAATTCTCTGGATATACTTGTCCAGGTCTTCCCCGAATAAGCGCTCCCCATGGAATGGGAAGCTGACCAGCAATTTTTTACAGGGAGCTTCAGCAGACCAGTTTTTGAGCCATAGAAGCCTGCGCATATGTACTACAGACAGCGTAAGGCGGGAGGCCTGATGGATTGAATCCTTTATAGCGTCCACCGCAAAGCATAAGGCTCTAGGTAGATCAGCTAGAGCAAGAGCCTGCTGATCTGGCACGTCCCTTAAGACCTGTTTCAACTGATCCTTCACTGCTTGGCAGACCCCTATAGCTGCCACTGCTGGTTGTGTCACCAATCCTGCTGTAGAAAAAGCAGATTTCAATAAGGACTCCAATTTTTTATCTATTGGGTCCTTGAACATTTGGACATTTTCCACCGGACATGTCAGTGATTTATTCACACAAGAGATGGCTGCGTCCACTGTAGGGACCTTCCATTTTCTGACGAACTTATCCTCCATAGGATAGACCACCGGAAATCTCTTGGGGGGAGTAAATATTTTGTCAGGATGCTCCCAATCCTGGTAAATGAGCCCCTCCAGTAAAGGATGGATCGGAAAAGAACAAACAGTCTGGGGAGCTTTTAGCGACCCCAACGAGGAGACAGAAGAGGAGGATGGCTCCGCAAGTGGCATTTTAAATGCTGATCGGACCATATTAGTCAGGGACTGCACCCATAACCTCTCAGCATGTGATGCTGAGAACGGCTCCTCCACTGTTGATTCCTCTACAACTGAATCAACCTCATCCTGATCCCCCTCAGGTAGGTCGTTCTCTGTATGGGACTGTTGCTCTGTTAACAGGCACTCTGAGGGAGGAGACGGAGATCGAGCGCTTTTCTCCTGTGACAGGGAAGCAGCAATTAGTGCTGACAATCTCTCTTCCAGCCCTCCCAGAGCTGAGGAAAAAACCTCCTCTGTTACAAACACAGGAGCAGGTGAACTGGGGACAGCCACAGTACCAGGTACTCCTGGGGGTGCCCTACGGTCACTAACCTCTGATTCTTCAGGGGAGACTGGTGCAGCCAAAGCATGCCCAAGATCCTCAGAGCCCGATGGAGACCCCCTATTCCTCCTGGAATTTCTAGTCCCGGAGTTTTTAGACGGCATATTCCTAAGCCACAAAGCTGAGGTATTCCAGCCGAAAATACACCAGTTACTGATAATAGTCTAGCATAAATGCTGCTATAATAAACAGTTGGTGTCTACTAATGTGCCTTTCTAGGGGATGCCTGTATCAACCGCTTGCTGTATGCCTTTAAATGTTGCCAGCTCTGTCTCTGTACTTCATAGCCAGCTTACTGCAATAATGTGGCTTTTTAAAAACCTGCTGGGACGCCCGCACATGCGCAGAAGCGCTGCGGCGCGCACAGAGCGTCATCCCCCAGGCCCCGCCCCTTTTTCCGGCCACCTCTATATATAGAGGCGCGTGCACGCGCACGCGCGCGGCCACGTGCGCCTCGGCGCTAATTTTCAAACATGGAAACCAGGGACAGGAGCCAGGGCCCCCTTTGCCGCAGGCCGGGGGATAGACGAACACTGCAACATGGCAGAGGAAACAGTTTCCTGTAGGAGAACTCACCAGCTGCCTGGACTTTGCTCTCTGAGAAGAAACTAGTCCATATGACAAGAAAAACATTCCACAGCGGCCTCTAGTGGACAAACACAGGTACCGCAGTTTAATATACTAAACATATATAAAAAAAACATTCTTTTTTTTTTTTTTTTTTTTCTTGACCACCATTAAAAATTATTACATTTTTTTAGTAGTTACAGGCATGCACAGATATTAGCGGGAATACCGTTAGGTAACAGACAGAAAGACAAATTAGGCTTGGGGGTCCCCCAATAGAACCAAGTTCCTGGGGGCCCCCACTTACCTGTTCCCCGCCGCAGGACTTTGTTTGGTCCACAAAAGCCCAAACTTCACCTATCACGGCAGGCATTGTAATCAAACCTTCAGGGACCGGGTTCCCAAGGATTCCACTCCCCTGGACCTGTATAGCACCCTGCACAGAAAACATCTTGGTCGTGGGTATGACCAGAGCTCTGGATCCCAGGGTCCAGCTCTCCTAAGAGAAGCATTACAGGCAGAACCTTGCTCTTCTCTGCAAGGCCCGGGTACCGACCGTTTAGCTATGAAGCTTTTTTGGTCGGATCCGGAATAGCTTACTGAGGCCCAAAAGAACCTGTACGCAAGCTCAGTGAAAAACACATGTTTCTTCTTGGCCAACACCTTAGACACTGGCAAAAAACTGAGGTGCTCCCGGATGGGAGGGGCTTATATAGGGGAGGGTACTTCCGGTTTTGGAAGTTGCCAGTGCCAGCACCTGACGGTAACTATATAACCCATTAGTAATGACTATGTCGCTCTGTGTCCCGTGATGTACGAGAAAGAAATATAAATAAACAAAGATACTCCTCATTCTTTGGTGTGGTTGAGCCGCTTCTTGCAGTGGCTGGCGTGGTCTCATCCCTCAAGCTTCTTTACAAAGACCCAGTCACCTGGTTGGAAAGAATGTAAACTGATTATTAAGTCAGGGTCCGGGAGGGAATCGTGAACCCTGTGGTGGACATTTTGAAGTTCATGTCACAACGATCGCACCTCCCCCATCAGCCGAGAATATAAGTGACAGCTAATGAGGAGAGTACGACCCTGATTTTGATTGACCTCCAAACAACCCTCATATGACAATAACCCAGACATCGGGACTGTGGTCACTGCATAACCTGTGCGTGGCTTACAATACCTGGAGCCATTGATAAAAGGTTCTTAGCCTCTGGGATGGGAACCTACTTCACCAGACTGCTGCTTGCCGATTCAAATTCTATTAAAGAAAGACAGTCTTGGCACAAACTTGGTTAGAATTACAGAGGTTATTATTAGTTTGACAAAAAAAAAAAAAACTGTCACTCTTACATTTATCACTTCTCCCCCCTTTTCTTCCTCATTACAGACTGAAGGAAGAAATGTGTGGTGCAGGAAAAAAGAAACAATGAAATAACCTATGATACTTTTACCGCCTTAGACTCATATTTATCCATATGTACCGCTGTCTACATACACCTGTTCTCTGTGTACAAACTCCTTGGACCTGAAAAATACTTATAAGCAAAATCATTACTCTATCCTTCATATTTAACCTGCAAAGAATGGTAAAACAATAATGACATTCCTGTACATTGGTAAATTGTCAATGACATTCTTTCAAAACTGATTCAAACAAAACCCTCTGTAACCCTTACTTTTCCCGTTCCTACAAAAATACAACAGCCGCGACGCATCGAAGGATCGCCGCGGTAAGTTCGAACATATTCACGTTACTACATACAAACATTCCGATACAAACGTGGGGGAAATACTTCCCAGTTTCCAAAACCACAAATGAAAAAAAACAAAAAACAGCCAGAATTCTACCTTCACTCTTTCAGCAATAGGAACAAATACAATGGGACAACCATAAGAGCAGCTCGAGAACCTTCCATGTACCAGCCATACAAGGTTCAAACAAACGGGCATGAGCCACCGTTCCTCATCATTACAGATTTCTGAAGCCGCAGCTCAACTACATCCATTCCAGAGGGATACCCAAAATAGTATCCTTGGACCACCTATGTTAATCTTTTTGGGGTTCAAAGGCCTTTGCCCCAAAACTAGGCTTCGTGCACTGTGTGACCGTCTGACTATGGGAAGCCTCCTTCCCTTTGCACAGACCTCCTTGTGTCCATGGCGATTCGAATCGGCTTATCGTCTTAAACCTGCGTCCAGGTTAAACCGTTGCACCCTTTCGGAGATCACCGCCCGGTGTCTTCTTATACGGTGAATTGCAGAACTACAACCACTATATGGTCAAGTCCTCCAACTAGAAACCCTAACCGAGGCGTCAACTCTATGGCTTGTTGTCCCAACACTTTTGGAACTACAGAACAACCACCGATCAACCCCCGAATTAGGCCTCTACCCCTCACAGTGCATGCATACACAAGCGTTTTCCGCTATACACCCATACACTGCGTTGTCAGACTAAACCTCACAGAACACTTACGCCAGTTTACCACCTGCAGAACAATGTGGCTTCTCTCTGTATCTAGATGATAAAATAATGGTGATACCCCCTGTTTTTCTCTCTACCCAAAACTGTATTACAGTACAAAACTTCACAAAACTGGAACGAAATATAAAACACTTTTAAACGCCAAAATGCTTTCCATTTTCCTTCCAGACACAAATCTCATTGCTCACCTTTAAAAACCCCAAGCTCCTCCCACTAACTTTCTGCTGATATATAAATGCTGAAAAGAAACTTCTGGTTACATGCTCAGCTCTTAAAAAACCAAACTGGTTTATTTACATATCAATTGTTCAGGAAGAGGGAGGGGGAGGGGCCATAATCGCCTTGTCTATCAAGACTTCAAAAAAAATCCATGGCTACACATTATATATTTCAACCATTTAAAACCTTGTCAAGGAAATGATGGAATAAACCCCCCTTTGCAAATGGGAGGGAATCCCCCCTGACCCACACTTCCTGGAAGTCAGACCATAAGTTGGGACCCAAAATACAAACTCCTGCCAAGAGATGGCTATACAGTACAAGTTCCAAAAAAAATGAATTGCTCTCTGGGAAACTCCCAAATATTTAAACATAAAAACACATCATTGTACAAAAACTCTGTTAGTCTTACAATCTATCAAAATTCAGTGTAAAGTGAAGTTTTTCTTAAAACCAAAATCCAATGCAAAAAAAACGCCGCGCATATACTGCAAAGTCAGCTGACCCTGCAATAGCTTACATTCACTTAAATGAAAACAGAGAAATCCCCAACCTAACATCATGTGCATGGAGTTTGCATGTCCTCCCTGTCTCTGCGTTGGCCTCCTCCCACACTCCAACTGCTGGTAGGCCAGCCAGATCCCATCCATAAATAGGCCCCAGCATGTGCGTGTGTCCGCAAGCACGTTGTGGCCCCTCGGGGTAAAACCGCGCTATTTTAGATACCACTCAACTCAAAAGGCGATGCTTAGAAAAACAATTTAAACCAGCAAGTTCATTAAACAAAAACCAGTCTCTCAGTATGTCCCCCTGGTGTCTCACTACTCTTCCCAGCAGTGCACAGGTCAAACTGTAAACGCATAAAACATAAGAAAACTGCGCCGATCAACAAATGCCAATACAGCATATTCAGGAGTAGTGTTTGCTAAACTGGAACTTCCTATCTCAAACTGTAAACGTCTCTCAAAATGGCCGACAAGCCAGGACTACAAAATGGTGGATGACCCACCACAGCACCTCATGGACAACAAAAATTGCGCCATTGACGCATGCAATTTTTCCCGCCAAAACCAGCATCTCTTTAAAAGAAAATCAAAAATGTTTTTCTCCACAAAGACTGACTACACCATTGAAACTTTTCTAAATTATCATCAAAATCCACTGAAAAAGGTGTCAGCTACACTCTACAAGGACCACATGTACACTTACAAACTTAGCCTCCCTTTTGCCAACTAAACAGCACATTCAATAAATGTGAGTTACATGAACAATATTAAAAACATATTCATTTCTCTAAGTTCATATACTCTGAGATATTCACCACTTTTCTCTACCTAAAGTTCACACACACAGTGGCCTCAGCTTCCATAACAAGCCATTGCAGAGACATACTATGTCTGCCTTCTAGCAATGCCTGGCCACTTGGATATGCGGCGGGAACTTTCAACTCATAAACCAAACACTTTACTTAAAATATTTTTACACTTATGGGGACATGTGTCTTTGTCCACTATAAAGGCAAAAATCACAATTTATCCATTTCTATTTTTCATAGAAATCACAAACACCACACACATACAGTATATTGTTGCTTGTAACATTTGCTTAGAGTGTCTTTCCCTCAGGGCACAGCCCCTGCAACACAAAACAGTGGGCAAGCCCTTCCCCCATTCAAGCACATGGCAGCCAAACAAACAATCTACTTACAAACTTCTCAGTGCACTAAATACCACAGCTATACCTTCATTTCATACACAATATACAGTTTCCATCAGCATTCACACAGGCACAAACACTACACACAACTTTGTAATGAAAATTGGAAAGTCAATAGATACACAACTTTCAAACATGTTGGCAGTGATAGCCATGTTGCCTGCCCCTCCCCCGATAAACCTCATGGGGGCAGCCATTTTCAGCTTCTCTCACACAAACATCCAGGCACACCCAGGCATACCCACACACAATCAAATTCACAGGCATACGATCCATGACAAAATCACACACATACACGCACACGCTGCAAACTTAAAGCATGATTTCAAAAAGACAATTATTTTTTTTGTTCGTTTCAAAGTACAGCCTCTTTACACATCACATCGCAGGTCCACTCTCCTCCTCTGCTGATCTGATGCTCAAAGAGGCTGCAATTGGTCCCAACCGTGAGTCGCCATTACTGTTGTGGAATTCCAGGCTGCTGTTTACAGAGCACACAGCCTATAATTCCTGTGCTATCTAAGCACACATCAGTTTTCATCTTTTTGAAGTAATGCTATCTTTAAGTTTGCTAAGATCCACTCACCGTTCATTCCATCATTCAATCAAGGAAACCACCAACACAGGTCTTATCTTCTTATCAGGCCATTCCAGCAAAGACTCACTAGCCGACGCCTTATCATAGGCTTTTATTAAACTCAAAAGATCTCACACAGGAGGTGATTGGCTGCAGCAACCAATCCCCTCCCCCATGGGCGGGAACCTCACAGGATGTTCCCTCCTCACAGGAAAATGACCATACAAGGAAAATGGCAGTACCTGGACATTCCTTCCAACAGGAGATGTCATACATGAATACAATAACGTATGATGGCTAAAGTTACCGTTGATAGGAATTCTTATTCTGCGCTATTCCATAGAATAACGCATATTAAGATTATACTATTATTGAATGGGGGAGGGAGGCTATCTGCATACGCACGCTACGAATTCCAACCAATGTTGATCAGACATAGCAGAGACAAGAGCGCCCATCCGCCTATAACCAATGATGTCATTGCAGAGCGAGCATATCCCCTCCTTAACGATCGTCCATGCTAATGCACAGAGGGCCCCCGTTGGTGGACATATCCGCCCCCTGCAAACATCACACTCCAACCTCAAGACGTTTTCCCCTATCAGACGGGATTTAACCAGCCTCAGACCACCCCAATCAGCTCTTTTAGAGCGGGTTGCGGAAGTACTAACACTGGGTGACACTATGACAATACATATTAAATACATCTCCATAAAAATCTCCACAACAAGATCTGATCAGATCAGATATTGATCTGTTCAGATACTATACCACTAAGGGGGTGTATGCTTCACGCGTGGGTGTTAGCGTTACTGGCACTAACCTGACGCTGCCTGGGGTGTGACTCAGACCCTCTCTGACGCTAAAACCTAATTGATATCACCCGCCGGGCGATCAGGGGGTTAAACCTTTATTGGGTTATATACACGGCGGGTGCCCTGACACTATAAAAAGCAAACTAACTAACCAGCGTCACCCGTAACACTTATATGGTGATCACTGGTGAAAGGGTTAACTAGGGGCAATCAGGGGGTTAAAACCTTTATTAGATAATATATGGGGGTAACTGACGCTATAAAAACCTGCGGCGAACCTAAAAAAAATTACCAGCTACCGATCTGCATCACCGACACTATGACAGCGTTTAGAAAAACGATCGCTTAGCGACAGTGGTGATGGGGGTGAAAGGGTTACCTGGGGGGTGATCAAGGGGGTTAAACCTTTATTAGATAATATATTGGGGTACCTGACGCTATAAAAACCTGCGGCGAACCTAAAAAAAATTACCAGCTACCGATCTGCATCACCGACACTAAGACAGCGTTTAGAAAAACGATCGCTTAGCGACAGTGGTGATGGGGGTGAAAGGGTTACCTGGGGGCGATCAAGGGGGTTAAACCTTTATTAGATAATATATTGGGGTACCTGACGCTATAAAAACATGCGGCGAACCTAAAAAAAATTACTGGCTACCGATCTGCATCACCGACACTAAGACAGCGTTTAGAAAAACAATTGCTTAGCGACAGTGGTGATAGGGGGTGAAAGGGTTACCTGGGGGGCGATCAAGGGGGTTAAACCTTTATTAGATAATATATTGGGGTACCTGACGCTATAAAAACCTGCAGCGAACCTAAAAAAAATTACCGGCTACCGATCTGCATCACAGACACTAAGACAGCGGTTAGAAAAACGATCACTTAGTGACAGTGGTGATAGGGGGTGAAAGGGTTACCTGGGGGGCGATGAAGGGGGTTAAACCTTTATTAGATAATATATGGGGGTACCTGACGCTATAAAAACATGCGGCGAACCTAAAAAAAATTACTGGCTGCCGATCGGCATCACTGACGCTAAGACAGCGATCAGAAAAATGATCGCTTAGCGACAGTGGTGATAGGGGGTGAAAGGGTTATCTGGGGGGTGATCAGGGGGTTAAACCTTTATTAGGGGGGGTTAGGGGGCTACACTGGACCTAAGACTAAACTTTGGTGACACTTTTACAGTCACAAATGTCACTGATTGCAGTGATCACTAAATAAATGGTCACTGCAATCAGTGACACTGTGACTGGGGGCTAGGGGGGTGATCTGGGGGGTGATCTGGGGTGTCTGGGGGGGCCTGGGGGGGCGATTTATGTCCCTATGTGTCCTGGTGTCAGTGTAGTGTTATGTGCACTGACCTGATGTCTTCTCTTGTACGGCGCTCGGTATATGTGAGCGCCGCACCAGAGATGACATCACTTCCTCCTGCTCCCTCTGTCTGACACAGACAGAGGGGGCATTTCCATTCGCCGGGAGCGATCGCGAGGGGGTGGCCAGAAACGAATGGCTGCCCCCTCATCCCGGAACGCTCCCGGACACTTAGCCACCGCTCACTGTATAGGAGGGGGGTCCGATTGGACCCCCCAACTATACAAAGGCAATCACGTATGCTCTACGTGATTGTGCCTGTCGGTGCCATTCTGCCGACGTATATATACAGTGAGCGGTCGTTAAGTGGTTAACAATTAATAAATATAGATCCATTACTTATTGCTGATCGTTCAAATTCAAATATCATACCACAGTAGATGGTAAACTGCCTGTGCTAGTAACCATCAACATCATACACCTGTTATAGGCACCATTCCTATAGACATATGAACTGTGGTGCAAACAAAATCTGGTGCTGCTGTGCATGGTAGCCAATCAGCTTCTAACTTCAGCTTGTTCAATTAATCTTTGTCATTAAAAACTGAAAGCTGATTGGTTTCTATGTAGAGCTGCAGCAGATTTTGCACGCTCCAGTTTTAGTAAATAACCTCCTGTATAAGCAAGGGGTTAAAAGCCACGGAAAAGTCAACAGAGAAAGACAGCTGGCAACTCCATAAACCTCAGATATTTTTATTTTGCCATACCAGTGAGTACAAATACAGTGGCAGATGCGTTTCGGCGATAAGCCTTGTTCACATAGTTACCACTCTCCTTTAATTAGTAACATATTCAATTGCACACGTAGATGATTGATCACAAATAGGGATGACCTGAACACCCCGGGTTCGGTTCGCACCAGAACCCACGAACGGACCCAAAGTTTGCACGAACGTTAGAACCCTATTAAATACAATGGATGCGAACGTTCAAAATCTAAAGTGCTAATTATAACAACTAATATGCATGTTATTGTCCTAAAAAGGGTTTGGGAACCCGGGTTCTGCACCAGGGGACATGTATCAATGCAAAAAGAAGTTTTAAAAACGGCCGTTTTTCGGGAGCAGTCATTTTAATGATGCATAAAGTGAAAAAAAGAGTCAAATATTCCTTTAAATATCGTACCTGGGGGGTGTCTAAAGTATGCCTGTGAAGTGCCACGTGTTTCCCGTGTTTAGAACTGTCCTTGCACAAAATGACATTTCTAAAGGAAAAAAAAGCCTTTTAAAACTGCTTGCAGCTTTAATGTAATGTCTGGTCCCGGTAATATGGATGAAAATCTTTGAGAAAAATGGCATAGCTACCCCATCACCCCCCCCCCATTACCCCAGTCCATTACCAGCCCCTTTGGGTCTTGTATGGATATTAAGGGGAACCCCGCACACAAAATAAAAAAGGCCCTATATACTCTGAACAGCCGTATACAGGCGGTGCATACAAGACAGGGACTGTAGGTTTGTTCTTATGTAGAATCTGTTTGTAATTTTGAACAGGTACATTGTTTAAGTGTAGCTCTAGCCAAAAAATCTATTTTTAAGCTTTTTGGAAAACATAGGGAAGGGTTATCACCCCTGTAACATTTGTTTTGCTGTCTGTGCCCCTGTTCAGAACATTTCACCTCACTTTCCGTCCCAATGACAAATGTTTTTGAAAAGTGGGGTTTTTACTGAAACAAGGATTGGTGATAAAGCATCAGTAGAGAGGAGACACCTTTTTCCCATATTAACTCTTACAGGAGAGAATTTCCCTTCCTAGGGGTAGATTTCCTCTCACTTCCTGTTGTCTCCTTTCGTTTGCAAGTAGGAGTCGTTTGTAAGTTGGATGTTTGAAAGTAGGGGCCTGCCGTATATACTCTGCTGAAATTTGCCCCTTACATGTTGGTGTTGCCACAACACTGTAAGCCCTCACAGTTACTCTTGGTGGGCGCATGAATGGGCCCTGCTGTGAATTATTAGATCAAGAATTGTAATTGCATGCCCCTGTTGAACAGGGGCTGAAAAATTGGGCCTTTGGTGGTGGTGGTGGTGGTGTTGACACAACACTGTAAGGCCTCACAGTTACTCTTGGTGGGCGCAGGAATGGGCCCTGCTGTGAATTATTAGATCAAGAATTGTAATTACATGCCCCTGTTAAACAGGGGCAGAAAAATTGGGCCTTAGGCACTGGTGCCACAACACTGCAACCCCTCACAGATACTGTACTTGGAGCACAGCAATGAGCCCTGTTGCAAAGTATTGCATCAAAAATTGTAATTACACACCCCTGTTAAACAGGGGCTGAAAAATTGTGCCTTAACCACTGGTGCTGGTGCCACGACACTGCAACCTCTTCCAGATACTCTAGTTGGAGTGCAGGAATGAGCCCTGCTGCAAAGCATTGCATAAAAAACTTGTAATTACATGCCCCTGTTAAACAGAGGCTGAAAATTGGGCCTTAGGCACTGGTGCTGGTGCCACGACACTGCAACCTCTCCCAGATACTCTAGTTGGAGTGCAGGAATGAGCCCTGCTGCAAAGCATTGCATAAAAAATTGTAATTACATGCCCCTGTTAAACAGGTGCTGAAAAATTGGGCCTTAGGCACTGGTGCTGGTGCCACGACACTGCAACCTCTCCCAGATACTCTAGTTGGAGTGCAGGAATGAGCCCTGCTGCAAAGCATTGCATAACAAATTGTAATTACATGCCCCTGTTAAACAGGGGCTGAAAAATTGGGCCTTAGCCACTGGTGGCGGCACCCAGAAACAAAAATGTTCTTCCAAGCTATCATCATCAATCGGATCATTGAGGAGGAGGAGGATAGTCAGTCAACATAACAGGACAGTCACTCAGCATCAGCATCAGTCTTGAAGGGATGTGATATTTGAAAATAAATTAGTCTGTTATATCAGCCTCAGGTGTTTGGTAGCTGGTGGTAATCCAAGACTGGTTCATCTTTATGAAGGTCAGTCGATCAACCGAGTCGGTGGACAGGCGCACCCTGTGATCCGTGACAAATCCTCCAGCAGCACTGAATGTGCGTTCTGAAAGAACGCTGGATGCAGGACAGACCAGTAGCTCAATTGCATACTGTGCAAGCTCTGACCAGTGATCCATCCTCAAGACCCAGTAAGCCAGAGGATTTTCGGTGGGGAAGGTGTCCAAGTCTGACCTTGCCCCTAGGTATTCCTGCACCATGTATGTCAGACACTGGCGATGGTTGCTGGAACCGATCATACCTTGGGGCTGCAGACTAAAGAATTGTCTGAACGCATCGGTCAGGCGGCCACCTTCCCCACCGCTCCTTCTTTGACTGACCGAAGCCTCAGCAACTCGTTGTCCAGGACCAGGAGTTTGTAACCTCCCAGTCTCTGGGAACGCATTGCACAGACCTTTCTGCAAGGCCTCCCGGAGTTGTCTCATCCTCTGCTCTCTCTGCAACGGTAAGATAAGGTCCGCAACCTTACCCTTGTACCGTGGATCAAGGAGAGTGGCCAGCCAGTAATGGTCCCTCTCCTTGATCCGAAGAATACAAGGATCCTTCCGCAGACTTTGCAGGATCAGGGAGGCCATGCAGCGTAGGTTAGCTGAGGCATTCGGTCCGGAGTCCTCTGGGTCACTAAGGACGACATGATCCGCAGCCACCTCCTTCCAGCCACGTACAACTCCACGGGTTTCTTGGGACTGTAAATCATCCCTAAAAGACTGCTGCTGATGATGCTGAGTGCCAGGCTCCACCTCCATGCTGACACAATCCTCCTCCTCCTCCTCCTCTTCCTGTGCGATGGGTGGGACAGAAGGAACACTGTCTGTGTAAAGGGGGCCTTGAGAGGCAAGGAAGTCCTCCTCTTCCTGCCTCTGTTCTGCCTCAAGTGCCCGGTCCATTATTCCACGCAGCGTATGTTCCAACAGGTGTACAAGAGGTACAGTGTCACTGATGCATGCACTGTCACTGCTCACCATCCTCGTGGCCTCCTCAAATGGTGCCAGGACAGTGCATGCATCCCTGATCATGCCCCACTGGCGTGGTGAAAAAAACCCGAGCTCCCCTGACCCTGTCCTGGTGCCGTAGTCGCACAGGTACTCATTGATGGCCCTCTGCTGCGTGTGCAGCCGCTGCAGCATAGCCAACGTTGAGTTCCACCTGGTGGGCATGTCACATATAAGGCGGTTATGGGCAGGTTCAACTCCTTTTGCAGCTCAGCCAGGCGAGCACTGGCATTATAAGATCTGCGGAAATGCACACAGACTTTCCTGGCCTGCCTCAGGACATCCTGTAAGCCCGGGTACCTGCCCAAGAACCGCTGCACCACCAGGTTAAGGACGTGAGCCACACAGGGCACATGGGTCAGTTGTCCCTGTCGGAGGGCGGAGAGGAGGTTGGTGCCATTGTCGCAAACCACCATTCCTGGCTTAAGCTGGCGTGGCGTCAACCACCTCTCGGCCTGCCCCTGCAGAGCTGACAGAACCTCTGCCCCAGTGTGGCTCCTGTCCCCCAAACACACCAGCGCAAGCACGGCATGGCATATTTTTGCCTGCGTACTTGCGTAGCCCCTTGAACGCCTACGGAGCACCGCTGGTTCCGAGGACAAAGCACAGGTGGTGCCCAAGCGGCTGATGTTTTGGCCACGCGATATACGCTTGAGACATATGTTGCAAACAGCAGCTGTGCGATCTGATGCACTCGACTCAAAAAAGGCCCACACCAAAGAACTTATTGAATAACGGGCAGAGGCAGCGCCCTGCACAGGCGGAGCTCTGCGGTGTGATTCAGTCGGTGTGCTGCCCTTACGCTGGCCCCCCGAGGGAATCCTGCCTCGTTGGAGATGTGCCTCCTCCTCATCCTCCTCCTCTCTCCTATTAGGCACCCACGTGGAGTCAATGACCTCATCATCCCCTCCCTCCTCATCACTGGAGCCAATCTGGCAGTATGCTGCAGCTGCTGGAACTTGACTGCCAGATTGGTGTCCTTCTTGAGCATCCCCTCTCTCTGCTCTCACGCTACTGCCTTCCTCTAGCTGGGTATCATCATCAGACCCTTCGAAACGCTGGGCATCCTCCTGGAGCATGTACCCAACACTGTGCTCAAACAGTTCGGGGGACTCCTCAGGAGGACATGGTGGGTCTAGTGAAGGAGTGACTGATGATGACATTGATACAAGGGAAGAGGACGCTTTGGCAGCTGCTTTGCCAGTACCCAGAGCCTGGGTGAGAGAGGATGAGGAGGATGAGGAGGGCTTGGTCATCCACTCTACCAAGTCTTCGGCATGATGCGGCTCAACACGTCCAGCTGCCGAAAATAAGGACAAGCGTGTCCCATGGCCACGTGCTGATAACGATGCACCGCGTCCACGACCAGCACTGTTGTCTCTAGACACAGAGCCTGCTTGCCCTCTTTTATTGGCTCCTGACTGTCTGCCTCTCCTTGTTTGCCTTCCAGACATTCTAATGGCCTGCAGGGAGATGGGAAAACCAGCAATAAGGGGTAGCTTTAGGTGTATATTTTGCAGGAAGCACACTACGCCCGCTGTAAGTGCTGCAGATAACTGCCTGTGTTACACAACAGGAAAAAACAGCAATAAGGGCTAGCTTCAGGTGTTTATTTTGCAGGAAGCACACTCTGCCCGCTGTAAGTGATGCAAATGCCTGTTAGTGTAACACAAAAGAAAAAAAGCTCCAGCAATAAGGGCTAGCTTTAGGTGTATAATGTGCAGGAGGCACACTCCGCCTGCTGTAAGTGCTGCAAATGCCTGTTAGTGTAACACACCAGGAAAACACAGCAATACGGGCTAGCTTCAGGTGTATATTTAGCAGGAAGCACACTCCACCCGCTGTAAGTGCTGCAAATGCCTGTTAGTGTAACACACCAGGAAAACACAGCAATACGGGCTAGCTTCAGGTGTATATTTAGCAGGAAGCACACTCCGCCCGCTGTAAGTGCTGCAAATGCCTGTTAGTGTAACACACCAGGAAAACACAGCAATACGGGCTAGCTTCAGGTGTATATTTAGCAGGAAGCACACTCCGCCCGCTGCAAGTGCTGCAAATGCCTGTTAGTGTAACACACCAGGAAAACACAGCAATACGGGCTAGCTTCAGGTGTATATTTAGCAGGAAGCACACTCCACCCGCTGTAAGTGCTGCAAATGCCTGTTAGTGTAACACACCAGGAAAACACAGCAATACACGCTAGCTTCAGGTGTATATTTAGCAGGAAGCACACTCCACCCGCTGTAAGTGCTGCAAATGCCTGTTAGTGTAACACACCAGGAAAACACAGCAATACAGACTAGCTTCAGGTGTATATTTAGCAGGAAGCACACTCCGCCCGCTGTAAGTGCTGCAAATGCCTGTTAGTGTAACACACCAGGAAAACACAGCAATACGGGCTAGCTTCAGGTGTATACTGTGCAGAAGGCTTAGCAACAATGACACTGACACTGTCCCCTGCCTATCCTTCTCTCTCCCTGCACACAAGGTTTATCAAAGAATATGACACTGACACTCTCCCTGCCTATCCTTCTCTCTCCCTGCACACAAGGTTTAGCAAAGAATATGACACTGACACTCTCCCTGCCTATCCTTCTCTCTCCCTGCACAATAGGTTTAGGAAAGAATATGACACTTACACTGTCCCTTGCCTATCCTTCTCTCTCCCTGCACACAAGGTTTAGCAAAGAATATGACACTGACACTTTCCCCTGCCTATCCTTCTCTCTCTCCCTGCACACAAGGTTTAGCAAAGAATATGACACTGACACTCTCCCTGCCTATCCTTCTCTCTCCCTACACACAAGAATAGCACAAAGAATAGCACAATGACACTGTCCCTGCCTATCCTTCTCTTTCCCTGCGCCGGAACACACTACACAAGGCCGCCGCGCTGGCGGCCTTTTATAGTGTGGGGCGTCTGCTAAACCCCCTGAGCTATAATTGGCCACAGGCAACCTGCCTTTGGCCAATTATGGCTCTCCTAGCTGCCGGCGCTGTGATTGGCCAAGCATGCAGGGTCACAGTGCATGCTTGGCCAATCACAGCGCGGGGATTGCACTGCGATGGCGTAGTGTATTGTGGGCCGTTCGCATCACTCGAATTTGGCGCGAACGGCCCAATTAGTTTGATCTTCGTCGAACGATCGAACAGCCGATGTTCGAGTCGAACGTATGTTCGACTCGAACACCGAGCTCATCCCTAATCACAAAGTGTCAGCAGGTGTAATGATGACAGAAGGATAGGAAGTAGTACCTTTGCACAACACCTATTAGAAAAACAACAATCCTAATTCTAATAAATATGTAATAGAAAAAAGCTATATCCATATGTACAAAAATATGTTCTAAAAATACATATATAATACACAAGAATAAAGATCGGATTAATGAGAACTATTTAAGAAATAGATCTACATCGTAGCGGTGATTAACCACTTCAGCCCCGGACCATTTGTCAGCTTAAAGACCGGAGGTCTTTTTACAAATTGGCACTGCGTCGCTTTAATTGACAACTGCGCGGTCGTGCAACGTGGCTCCCAAACAAAATTGATGTCCTTTTTTTCCTGACAAATAGAGCTTTCTTTTGGTGGTATTTGATCACCTCTGCGTTTTTTATTTTTTGCGCTATAAACAAAAATAGAGCGTCATTTTTGAAAAAAAAAGCAATATTTTTTACTTTTTGCTATAATAAATATCCCCCAAAAATATCAAAAAAAAAATTTTTGCCCTCAGTTTAGGGTGATACGTATTCTACATATTTTTGGTAAAAAAAAAAATTGCAAAAAGCGTTTATTGATCGGTTTGCGCAAAAGTTATAGCGTCTACAAAATAGAGGATAGTTTTATGGCATTTTTATTAATAATTTTTTTTTTACGAGTAATGGCGGCGATCAGTGATTTTTATCATGACTGCGACATTATGACGGACACATCAGACATTTTTGACACATTTTTGGGACCATTGTCATTTTTACAGCGATCAGTATAAAAATGCACTGATTACTGTGAAAATTACACTGGCTGTGAAGGGGTTAACCACTAGGTGGCGCTGAAGGGGTTAAGTGTGGCCTAGTGAGTGATTCTACTGTAGGGGGGATGGGCTGTGTGTGACAATACAGTGATCGCCGCTTCCGATTACAGGAAGTGGTGATTACTGTCATTGTCACTAGGCAGAGCGGCGAGATGCTTGTTTACATCAGCATCTCCCCGTTCTAACTCAATGTGAGACGATCGCGCGTCCACAATTCTGCGATCTTAAAGGGGATGTACAGGTACGTCCTTCTGCCTGTCGATGTATATAGTCGTGCGCTGGTCGGCAAGCAGTTAATACCCAGAGGTACTCTCGTTTGGAGATTAAATATCCACCAAACCTCACGTAAAAAGAAGTCGGTGGTGGATATCCCCACTTTGGGAAGACTGTTTAACCCTTTCCAAACCTAAGAAGGAGAAAGATGCCATATTTCCACTGTGTTCATACTTAAAGTGCTTAGATTAGTTACATTTTTTATCGCTATTATATGATGCCCGTGGAAATGTTCACTCACTTTCATTCTCAATGGTCTAGAGGTACATCCTACATATTGCTTATTGCATTTCTTGCACTCCACAGCATAGACAATGTTGCTTGTGCCACAATTGATGTAATCACAAATGGAGAATTCCCATCCAGTGGCACACGAAACAACTGTCCTGTGCTGACTGGAAAGCCTAATACAAAAGTGACATGTATTATTGCTGCAAATATATGACCCCATGGTATTCAGCCAAGTTCTATGATGTCTATGAGACTCAAATAGACTAGAGGACAAAATTGTGCCTAGTGTTTTGGTACAGCGGCTAGAAAATCTACAGCCAAATCACTATCCGTGGAAAGTATAGGTAAATGTTTATATATAATATTTAAAATTGTATTGAATTCCAAAGAGACATCGGTAACAAATGTAACTGGACTCTTCTCCCTGATAGTCGCACTATTTTTACTACTTTTATCTCTCCTACGGGCAGTATTCTCCAAAAGGATTGGTCTATTTTTCACCATGGCCAGATGAGCTGCTCTAGCAATATTTCATTTATCATACTGTCGTGACTCAAGCCTTGAAGCAATAATATTGCATTCCTGTATTGAAACCTTCTTCAGTAGAGCAGTTACGTCTGGCCCAAGTGAACTCTCCTATCGGAATAGATCGTTTGGTGTGTGCAGGATGGCAACTAGAGGCCAGAAGTAACAAGTTGCCTGCACACTTTGCACACTCTTTACGATATGTATGGGTTGTGACAGTACCCTGGACAGTATCATCTGTTAAAGTTATGTCCAGGAAGTTGATACTAAAAATATGACTGTCAAAACTAAATTCCAGATTAAGGGAGTTATCGTTGGCCAGAAACACAAAAAAGGCACAGTCAAAGGAGGATCTATCCCATATAATAAGCATGTCATCTATATATCGACCATACCATAGGATAGAACCTGCACAAGGGTTGGCATTGGAGAAGAGAAAACTCTCCTCCCACCAACCCATGTACAGGTTCGACAAGGATGGTGAAAGTCTAGCCCCCATCAAGGCCCCCCCACACTGCAGATAAAAAACCCGGTCAAACATAAAATAATTACGAGTAAGAAGGAAATTAACTGCCATAACCGAAAATTCTCGACCTATATCATATATACTGTATTGTGTTAGATTGTATTTAAGAGCTTTAATTGCAAAGTTGTGGGGAATACAGGAATACAATGATTTAACATCCATTGAAAGCCACTGGTAACCATTTTTCCATTCCACCTCTTGTATATGTATCAGTACTGATGAGATGTCTTTAATGTATCCCAGCAGCCTTGCAACTAATGGTTGAAGATATTGGTCTATCCAGTGGCCATTTCTCAAAAAGGGAGCTGATACCTGCTACTATCGGTCTCCCTTGTACAGAAGGGATATTCGTATGTAGTTTGGGCATATGATGGAAAATGGGAAATTTTGGAGAATCGACCATAAGAAACTCTGCCACCTTACTATTTAAAACTCCCATCTCTATACCTGTGTTCAACAGATCAGACAACTGTTGTTAAAATACAGAGGTGGGATCAGCATCAAGGACCCGATAAGTGTAATTATCCCGCAACTGACATAATGCCTCTTTTCTGTAGTCAGTTGCATTGAGAACTACGAATGAGCCCCCCTTGTCAGCTTCTTGAATCACCAGATCAGTATGCGATTTGAGACTGACTATGGCAAATCGTTCAGATTTAGTTAAATTGTCTCTGCTACGGGTGGGCTCCAACGCAGCTCTGTCTGCAAGTTGGACTAGATCCTGTTCTACTAGAACCTGAAATGTTTCTATAGCTGAATTCCTAGAGTTGACGGGATAAAAATATCAGATAACATTTTAACATGTGAAAGATTAATAACATTAGTAAAGGAGTCCGCTTGCACTCCGTACTGTGGAGTGCAAGAAATGCAATAAGCAATATGTAGGATGTACCTCTAGAATGTTGAGTGAGTGAACATTTCCACGGGGCATCATATAATAGCGATAAAAAATTATCTAACGTATCTAAGCACTTTAAGTATGAACACAGTGGAAAATTGCATCTTTCTCCTTCTTGGGTTTGGAAAGGGTTAAACAGTCTTCACGCGGTGGGCATATCAAACACAGACTCCTTTTTACGTGAGGTTTGGTGGATATTTAATCTCCAAACGAAAGTACCTCTGGGAATGAATCACCGCTACGATGTAGATCTATTTCTTAAATAGTCCTCATCAATCTGATTTTTATTCTTGTGTATTATATATGTATTTTTAGAACATAATTTTGTACATATGGATATAGCTTTTTTTCAATTACATATTTATTAGTATTAGGATTGTTGTTTATCTAATAGGTGTTGTGCAAAGGTACTATTTCCTATCCTTCTGTCAACAATACACCTGCTGACACTTTCTGATCAATCATCTACGTGTGCAATTGAATATGTTATTATTTGAAGGAGGGGTGGTAACTATTTGACATATATATATATATATATATATATATATATATATATATATGTAGCGCCCACCCCATTTAGGGATGCTATATACCCAAATTTAGAGTCTGGTCTGAGATAGTAGTTAGGCTCAGACCATTCTCAATTTATAGGTTGTGCTGTTTATTTCCAGGATGGTATACTGGTGTGCAGTTCCCTGTGGCCTGTAGGTGGCACTGCCATAATGGGTCAGGGTTGAACCACTGGTCTTAGTGCTGTGCCTTGGGTGTCCTCTCTCGGCAGCGGTACGGTGGGTGTGGTCGACCTGCTATGCATGCCGGGAGAGGATACATAAGGGGCAGACGCCGCCTGGGAGGGGTCTTCGTTCCAGAGTCGGTGTCCAAGTGTGTGGCATGGCCCTCCAGGCCATGGGGCAATGTGTGCATCAGTCCCAGGCACCTTTAGTCCTGGGGCTGCATCTTCAACACTGGGCCCAGCACCTTTAGCTGGAGCCCGCTTCGAGGAGGAGAAGTCCCAGGGTGTCTCTAGCGAGGGAGCCCACTTCTAAGAGGAGGAGGCCGGAGGAGGACCTTTCTGACGGACCAGCGAGAGTTCACGGTGAAGGAAGGGGCCTGGTAACTCTCTAGAGGGATTCTTCTATCCACCAAGGGCCTAGTAATATGCTGCTGCTGGCACCTGTCTTTAAGTACCAGAAGATAAGAGGTTCGAGGTCTGATAGATTCTGTGGCCGAGAGTCTCCTGATCGCATCTAGGAAAATAACTTGATCAAACGTCCGAGCATCACTTCGGCTGCTAGGATCCACTTTGCTGGAGACTATCCGGGTGAGCTAAACCTACTCAGGGATAGAGTAATGATTGTGCTATCTATTGTGCCTGGACTAACCTCCCAAACCTTGCTGTCCTATCTCTTATCCACCCTTTACCTATCTGCTGAACCATGAGAAAAAAAACTCAATGTTGGAGTTTAAAGTGGTGTGGACATTGGAACTACTGGGGGGAATACAGAGACTTGTCCCTATATCCTAGGAGACAAGAACCAACTGATGGAGGAACCTAGCTGTGTGACCCAAATGCATAATATCGCTTAGCCTCCTCATCCAGGAGGGTAGGGGCATGTGGTACGGTGTGCCTTTTTCCTGCAATTGAGCCAAAGCAAAGGAAAAAGGTCTGTGTGCTACATATATATGTAGGGCACCCACCCCTCTCTTCACCTGCCTTGTTGGGCTCCTCGCAGGAATAGATGGGCACACCGCACCACAAGCCCGTACCCTCCTGTGTGAAGAGGTTGAGCTGTGTTTTTGATGGGTCCTCCACAGTCAGACAGCCAGAGAATGTTACTCACCTCTATATTAAATAAAGACAAGTCCCTGTATCCCCTCAGTAACTTGAATGTCCACACCAGCTACACTCCAACACAGAGTTTATTTTCTTGTAAAACACAGTCTCTGACAGGAAAGGTTGGAGGGAGAACAGGACAGCTTAAGGTGTGGAAGAGGTCCAGGCACAAACGTAACTCAATTCACTGCTCCGATTCTCAAGCAGACTCAGCCCATTTGGATAGTCTCCCTGGCTTGGGACTAGCAGCCGATATGGTACTCAAACTTTACCCAAGGTCTCTGCCATAGACCTGGTGAACTTGGTCTCTGCCACAGACCTGGTGAACTTGGCCTCTATTGAGAAGACATCCCTCCAGAGAGTTACCGGGACCCTTCCTTCACCGTGACTTCTGCACCAGTCCCTCGGAATGGTTCCTTCCCCAGCCTCCTCATCTAGGATACGGGTCCCCTCGCAAGGCGGCACCCTGAGACTCCTCGATCCTTGGTGGGCTCCAGCCGAAGATGCTGGGCCCAGGCCTCTGTTGCAGCCCCAGGACTAAAGGTGCCTGGGACTGATCCACAGACCTCCGCCCCTGGGCCAAAGGTGCCCAGGACGGACAGGAACACACCCCTGGGGTAGGACCCCCGACAACGAACCCCGAAAAGGCAGCATCTGCCCCTTTTATATCCTCTCCCAGCATGCACAGCAGGCCTACCACACCCACCGTACGGCTACCGAGAGGGGACACACGAGGGACAGCACTGGATTAGCGGTTCGACCCTGGCCTACTATGGCAGCGCACCTGCAGGCCACAGGGAACTATACACCAATACTCTCCCTGCAGACATAAAATGGTTGCAAGAACTCTAACAATTTGGGTGTTTGGGTATAACTACCACCCAAACACTTCCCTTAAATTTAGCACCCCGCTACATATATCTACATATATATATATATATATATATATATATATATATATATATATATATACCGCATATACTTGAGTATAAGCCGACCCGAATATAATCCGAGGCACCTAATTTTACCACAAAAAACTGGGAAAACTTATTGACTCGAGTATAAGCCTAGGGTGTCCATCTGCATGCCTCACTGTGTCCATGCATTACTGTGCCCATGCCTCACTATGCCCATGCCTCACTGTGCCCATGACTAGACTGATGTTTAACATGGGAGTCTATGGAAGGGGTGCCCGGCTTTGAAAAATCAGTGCTCCCCGGGCATAGGTCTCCCAGACAACAAACTTTGCACACTTTTAGAGGAGAAATATGGCTACATGTGTGCCAAGGTTCGGGTCCAAGGGACCTACCACCGGCCAGTATAGGGTCCCCAAAATCACCAAAGAAATTACCGTTTAACATGGGAGTCTAAGGAAGGGATGCCTGTGTTTGAAAAATCTGTGCTCCCCGACCGTAGGTCCCCCCAGACAAAAAGCTTTGCACAATTGTAGATGGAGAGTGGGGCTACATGTGAGCCAAGTTTGGGGTCCAGAGAACCTACAGCTTGCCAGTAGCGGGTCCCCGAATTTCGGGAGATCAGGCGCAAAAAGGTGACTCGAGTATAAGCCGAGGGGGGCATTTTCAGCACAAAAAAATGTGCTGAAAAATTCGGCTTATACTAAAGTATATACGATATATATATATATATATATATATATATATATATATATATCACACACACACACGTTAAATTTTTAATTCACATGTGTGCTGTGAACAAGGCTTATCACCGAAATGCGTCTGCCACTGTTTTTGTACTCACTGGTATGGCAAAATAAAAATAACTGAGGTTTATGGAGTTGCCAGTTGTCTTTCTCTGTTGACTCTAATGTCTTTTGGTGGATGGGAGGACACCACAGCTTCGGCGCCCGGACTGCAACTTCTAGCTTCATACTAAGACTCCATTCACACAGGGGCAACATGACTTCAAGCGCGACTTTGGGAGGCAACTTGGACAAGCCTTGAGTATGAATCACAGCGCGACATGAGGCAACTTACAAGGCAACTTCAAGTTGCCTCCAGGACAGGAGGCTTTCCAGTGGCAAATCAAACAAGAATCAGCTCTGTGGGAGGGAGGGGTTTGCCAGAGAAATGTATGCTCTCTTCCTGTATTGTTGCTTCTGTTAGGACAATGATCCGACTTCTGAGGCGACTTCCATTGAAATCAATGGGTACAAGTCGCCTAGAAGTCGGATTGAAGTAGTACAGGAAACTTTTCTGAAGTCGGAGCGACTGCAGTAGTGTGCATTAAGACGGCTACATTCACTTACATTGATTTTCTCATGCAGCGCGACTTGAGGCGACTAGGGGCGACTTGGGGCGACTTGAAGTCGGATCCAAAGTCGTCCCTGTGTGAATGGGCTCTAAGGCTCCACTGCTCTGAGCGATGCATTTCTTTTGTTTGAAAGCCACATATAGTTAAAAAATGTTTTTTTTTGGTAGAAAATTACTTAGAACCCCAAAACATGATACATTTTTTTCTAAAACCCTAGAGAATAAAATGGCAGTTGTTGCAATACTTTATGTCACACCATACAAGCGCACTTTTTTTGTAAAAAATACACTTTTTTGAATTAAAAAATAAGACAACATTAAAGTTAGCCCAATTTTTATTTATATTGTGAAAGATATGCCCGTGGGACTTTATATGAGGTGCAAAACACTCAATTGTAAAATCAACAAGGTAAAGATTTATTGGTAAATACAATTTCAACAGATCAATAGTGACATAATGCCATATTAATTACATAGCCAGGTACAAGGATCAATCAATAAAAGGTCAATTCGATAATATGGGTTACATAGATGCAGGTTCACACCTATTATTGATTGATCATTGTAACACTGTACCTGGCTCTGGAATGAATATGTATACATATGTATACCTCCCAACCTTTTGAGATTGGAAATACGGGCACCTATTAGCAAGGTGTATGTAGGCAAAGCACACACCCCTGCCACACCTCTATGGATTGACAATGAATACACAAAAAAATGATTTGTTAAAACCACAAGTGCTTTTTTACCACTTCTATCCCTTTATACTGGCTTTTAAAATTCACAAATGCTACAATTTAGAAATTGGATGAAAGGTTTAGTGCTGTAAAACACTTTTTGATAGATATATTGGAATATTTTTTTATTTTTTTTTGTAAAGGTAAGTACATCAGGCCAATGAGTGACAAATGAGGAGAAAAGAGGGGCAGAGGGACTTTGTTCCGAAAAAGGAATAGTCCCTACATATCCGGCACTGGTGGGAGCTATGCTTATTCTATTTGTAGCCGTACACCTGTGAGGGCTGCTGATTGACTCTATACCCCACTGGCTACCCCGACTCTACAAATCCCCTCTTACCTCTGACACCTTGGGTTCCATTCTGAAAAGTCACGTTAGTAATGAGAAACTCACACAATGGTACTGAACCACTCAGAATGTTTACTGTGGTATAAAATAACACAGGGAAAAGTATTATGAGTAACAGATGAATGAACACAAGTTAGGATTGACAGAAGTAATATTCAGTGCACAAATACCATACAATTATAACCTGGTAACAACCTGAAGAGGGTATATGTGAACAGGTGCACAGGGAGATAGATCTTGAATACTTTCAACACATGTATTGAATACCTTCCCCCTAAGGCCTCAGCACACAGACCAGTACCAAAATGCACATCCAGTAAATACAGTAATACAATACTATTTCTCACTAAATGGCTCCCTCTAGGTTGTAGTTCAGAGCAGGACTCCAATGTAGTACAGTAAGCTTTGTAAAAGATAAAAGTGGTAAATGTTCCTTAATTTCCGGTTGTCTTCAGCTAGCCTCAAATTATACTGCAATGATGATGTTGTATTTATTTGTAATCCAAAAAAGAGACAAAAGCAATGGTTGCAGAACAAGATGCTGATGACTGCACCACTGAAGAACTATTCCCACTTATAGATTCCTTCTTGTATATGTGTGTAATACAGTACTTACCCTTCAGCTCAGGGAAAATGACAAGGCCCCAAAGTCTAGCTGTTTGATGACTGGAAAGAAAGAAATCACAGCCGTGGAACTACAAGTCTCACCAGCAGTCTGTAAGGAAGAACTCACTCAGCTATACTGTAGTCACTACTTGGATGGGCAGGTGCCCTCTCACCACAATGGATCTCAGTGGATGTTGGACTCCATCTAGAATCTCCTCCTGGTGTCTCCGTGAGGAAAGATAGTGTCGCCACGCTGCGCTGCAACTCCCGTGGGCTGGAAGGCAGATGGCTTCAAATGCTCTGAAGCGCAGGCCGATCCACCTGCTCGATTAGCAGGGCCATCCCCCAAAGATCCTTCTGGGGCTGATGATCCAGCTCTCCGCTATAGGCCGCAGTCTCTCACTCCTGGTCACACACACACACAGACCTTCTGCTGGCAGTTGAATGGCGTCCAGCGAGACTGAAAGCAGGCCGCGCCTGTCCTTTTATCTCTCCTCCCAGTAGGCTGTTCTGTGCGCAGGGCATTGTGTATCTTGTAGTCCAAACTGATTAAACAATATGAGTCACTTCCTCAACCAGACTACATATCCCACAATGCATAGCTGTATTTGCTTCTTAAAAGGAAGGAAAAATCCTGACAGAGTTCAGCGATCACCCTTATTTAAGAAACACTAAACCATTTAACATAATAACTACAGTAGCAACCCCTGGGCTACACATTCAATAAAAAAAAAAAGGGCTTTAGATGTATTTTAAAGTGGTTGTAAACCCACTTTTTTTTTTTTTTGGCCCACCTGCAAGAGAAAGGCATAATGAGCTATTATGACTAGCATAATAGCTCATTAGGTTCCACTTACCTTAGATCGGGGCCCCCGAAGCCGTCCTCGTCCCTCTGTCCAGCCGCAGACATCACTGCGGCGATAGCCGGAATGTTACTTCCGGGTATCGCCGCACCAGCCAATCACAGCGCCGCTCCGGCGCTGTGATTGGCCGGAGCGGCGGAGACGTCACTCTGCGCATGCGCGCGGGAGGCGTCCCACTCGGCTACGCCCAGCGATTGCTGGGAAGTAGCCGAGTATGTGAATGGGATTAACCCCATAAATGCGCCGTTGTCTACGGCGCGCATGCGCTGTAGATAGCGGCGCTTGTCATTTTAGTAAATATCTCCTAAACCGTGTAGGTTTAGGAGATATTTCTTGCACCTACAGGTAAGCCTTAATCTAGGCTTACCTGTAGGTGCAAGTTGAAAAAGTGGGTTTACAACCACTTTAATATGTGAGTGTTAATGCATAAAAAAAGGGTGAAGGGGTCCCAAAGGATCAGGCAGCTGGCATGTAGGTACTAAACATATCAAAATCAATGAAAAAGGAAGGGAAATGTCTGTTACCACCAGCTGAGTCAAATGTTTCTGTTCTTTTTCTTATCTGCACTACAACAGGTAGTATCTTTTCTCTTGCTACAAGCAACACATTTCTTTCCCTGTTTTTTTCTTTTTTAATCAAATATTCATTTGTTCTATTATAGGAGGTGCAGTTCTGCTAATTGAAGTCCTCTTAAATGAAGACAGAAGTGGTCCTCTGATTTCCCAGCTGTTCTCACTCTACATGTTGATACAGTCAGAAGGCAAAGAGAGGATGCCATCTGAGTATAACAAGCTCCTTACAGACTCTGGCTTCAGGGATATTCAAGTCAGGACTACTGGAAAGATATATGACACCATAATGGGAAGAAAATAAGTCAAAGTGTCGATTTCCTGTTTGTAGTTACTGTTTGTTATCATTGAGTTGTAGTATTAGTGCAGAAAAAAATGTTAGCACTAATAAACATGTTACAGTATTATTGCTGATCTAAACTATGTGTGTTAATCCTATATATCCTGCAAATGAGCATGCTGGACTCTGAAGAGGGGGGCACACCCTCGAAACATGGCAACTCGTAATATAGTATATTGCTCCACAGTTAGACACTCCCCACCCCTACTACTATGACAGCATTACGATGTTTGGTGCACCTCCATCCTTGGAACCTTACTCTTCCTTTGGCTACATGCCTAAAAATGTACAGTATTCCAGAGCTGCACTAGCCACTTGATGGAGTGTTACCAGGGTCAGCCATAGGAGGCTGCAGTATTTTTAGACCAACACATATACTAGTGTCATTTTAGACAGGAGACAATTAGCCTTACAGCATGTCTATGGAGTGTGGGAGGAACTAAAGTACCCAGAGGAAATCCACGCAAGCACAGGGAAAAACATGCAAAGTCCATGCAGATGTTCTCCATTCTCTTAAAATGCCTTCTGTAAACTGCAGGCCCTTTATCAGAAAAATTTGTGCACAAACATTTCTATAGCAACTACATCTAAGGAGTGCTGAAACTTCAATACTTTTATCCTGCAGAATACAACCAAAACAAATTCTCCAAAACCAACAAATTGTTGAAATTATTTTTTTATGTGTAGGTAATATATATAATATATAGAATTCTCCCAAATGTTATATTATTTCAGAGCATGCATAGGCGTGCAAGTGCAGAAGAAATAAAATATACAGTGGAACCTTGGATTACGAGCATAATCCATTCCAGGAGAATGCTTGTAATCCAAAGCACTCGCATATCAAAGCAAGTTTCCCCATAGAAGTCAATGGAAACAAAGATAATTCATTCCACATTGACTTCCAGAGGTGGGGGGCCCCGGAGAGACTCAGAGACCGCTCAGAGCCACTCGGATGCACTCGGAAACCCTCGGAGAGGCTTGGAAACACTCGGGAATGGAGTGTTTCCGAGTATTTCCGAGTGCATCCGAGCAGCTCCAAATGGCTCAGAGTGTCACCGGCGCCCCCGCACCTCTGGCCAAAGGCGGTACTGCACTCCGCAGAGGCTTGAATTCTGCTCGTTTTGTGAGACAACACTCCCAAACCAAGCCAGGATTTTTTTTTTATAATAGCTCGTATTGCGAAATGCTCGTTTACCGCGTTACTCGCACTCCGAGGTATTACTGTAGCTGGTTGCCATAAGGATAGCCAATCATTTTGTTGGTACTGTATAGCAATGTGTCAAGATTAGAGTCCTGAACAAATCAAGAGTGGATAATATATAAATGGGCAAGTAGTTGATCTTTGCAAAGACAAGAGTAGTTCTGCCATCCTCAAGTAGTATCAAAGTATATGAGGGGGAAACATGGGAGTCCAGAAGTCATAAACAATCAATGAGAAAAGCATCAAGGTTGCACAAACAAATTTTCCTTGCCTTTTACTTAAAGCCCTGCTCCAGTATTTTTGTCTCAACCATCTTTTATAAAGTTTGCAATTCTACACTCTATATCATTTTTTCTTTATTTACAATTTATTTCCCCCACAAAAGTGGAGTTACCCTTTAAGAAGTTTTCACTGTTCTTCCAGGTTCTTTCCTTTCTCATTTTACCAAACGCAGCATTGTCAGTCATTTCACTCTATTTCTAGGACACCTTTCAACCACATGTCTTCCAGCCTCATGCAAATTACAGATGCATACCTGTTTCTCTCTTCCAACAATTTAAATGAATTCCCAGTTTCCCAAATACCCCTTAGCAATTTCTTCTCTGGTGTCCTATTGCCTATTTCTCGAGATGGATGAATCAGCATGAAATGCCTGTCCTTGGTACTGTAGAGGTGGGATTAGAAATGAGTAATATTTGTATAAATCATCATATTACACATATGAGTCTAACACGAAGATAACACAAAGAGGGAGATTTACTAAGACTGGAACATACAGAATCTGGTGTATCTGTGCATGATCAGCTTCTAGGTTTTATTGTCAAAGCTTAAGGCTGAATTCACACCTATGCATTTTTTGTGCTTTTTGCATTATGCAGATTTGCACTACAGTCCATTTAACGTGGTTTCCTATGGAACACGTTCTGTAGTGCAAATCTGCAAAATGCAAAAAGCACTAAAAATGCATAGGTGTGAATCCAGCCTAAAGTTAGAAGCTGATTGGTTACTATACACAGCTGCATCAGAATATGTGTGCACCACTTTTAGTAAATCTCCCCCATAGTTCCAATACTTCCTAAAAATATCATTAGAATAATAATCAGAACAAGCAAGTGCCAGAAACCGCAAACAGAGCTGTGATTGAAAGACTTAATCGTGTTTCATTGGAAACAGTGGTGAAATGGATACTAACCTTGGCCTTTTCCACTCTAAGGCCCCTTTCACATGGACTTTCCGATTGGGTCCCCCTGTCTGTTTTCAAGGTGGGCCCGATCTGAGCCTCCATTCACTCCTATGGGGCAGGGGATGTCAGCGGTGACATGGCCGCTGAACCCACTGCTATCCGATTAGATCTGTCCGTGAAATCCAGACGAATGGAGACCCTATTTTTCATCCGTCTGGTAGATCAGATTGGATGGGATCGGATGAAAATGGACAAGCGGTCCGATTTCATCTGATCTCCCCATAGAGAAGACCGGGGCTCTGACAGGTCCGTCTCAGCACAGTAAGCGGAGACGGACCTGTCATCCGCCTGCTCAGCAGGGATCAGCGGATCCATCGGGTGGACTGCCCGTGTGAAAGAGCCCTTATTCGTATAACTGTCACTTTGACAAGAGCAAACAGTAGTTTTAATGTCACTGACGCAATAGGAAAAACGAGGGGCTTAATCAACTTTATGTTACCTGTTCTTACTAGGATTGGGGCTTTTGGCCAGAGTTTGTATGTAAAAATTGTAGAAACCCAAATACAGTTATGTAATATACTGTATTTGCATGTTTCCAGCTTTCAGGGTAGAAAACCCTATCTGATCTACTGTATACATAGTTGCCAACATTGTAAAAAAAAAAAAAAAATCGGGGACAATTTTTTTGCATGTAGGCGGAGCCTTGTTATAATTAGGGGGCGGGGCATGCATTTGTAGGCGTGCCCCACATTAATACGAAAATGTGACGCGCAAAGCGAAAAATGGCCGTGGTTTACGTGTGGTAGTGGGCGTGGCTTAACCCCTTCCATACAGGGCTTTTTATACCACTTCCATACCGGGCCTATTCTGGCACTTCTCTCCTACATGTACAAATCATCATTCTTTTGCTAGAAAATTACTCAGAACCCCCAAACATTATAAATGTTTTTTTTAGCAGACACCCTAGGGAATAAAATGTCGGTCGTTGCAACTTTTTATCTTGCACGGTATTTGCGCAATAATTTTTCAAACGCCTTTTTTGGGGGAAAAAAATTGTTTCATGAATTAAAAAATAACAAAACAGTAAAGTTAGCCCAATTTTTTTTTTAAATATGAAAGCTTATGTTACGCCAAGTAAAAAGATACCTAACATGTCACGCTTTAAAAATAGGATTTTTATAACAGCTTACCTGTAAAATCCTTTTCTTGGAGTACATCACGGGACACAGAGCGGCATAGTCATTACTATGTGGGTTATATAGATACCTTCAGGTGCTGGCACTGGCAACTTCCAAAACCGGAAGTACCCTCCCCTATATAAGCCCCTCCCATCCGGGAGCACCTCAGTTTTGTAGCAAAGCAATAAGTGTCCCCAAAGAGGGGTGGGACCTCTGTGTCCCGTGATGTACTCCAAGAAAAGGATTTTACAGGTAAGCTGTTATAAAAATCCTATTTTCTTTCTCGTACATCACGGGACACAGAGCGGCATAGTCATTACTATGTGGGATGTCCTAAAGCAATGCCCAATGAGGGGGGGGGATACACCATACATAAGCTGAGCGCTATCAGACATGAGGATCTTTTGCGGCCTGCAACACACTGCGCCCAAAGGCGACATCCTCCTGACTTCTAATGTCCACCTGGTAGAACCTAGTAAACGTGTTTACTGAAGACCATGTTGCGGCCTTACAGATTTGAGCCAGGGAGGCCTGCTGATGCACTGCCCATGAAGTTCCAACTGCTCTCGTGGAGTGCGCCCTAACTTTGAACGGAGGCGGTCTCCTTCTCAAGCCATAGGCTTGCATTATGACCTGTCGAATCCACTTGGCTAAAGTAGATTTTGACGCTGCCTGACCCCTTCTGGGGCCTTCCGGCAGAATAAACAAAGTATCCATTCTGCGAATCTGAGCAGTGGCTTTTAGATAAGCTTTAACTGCTCTTACTACATCCAAAGAATGCAATAACTTTTCCTCTACCGAACTAGGTTTGGGGAAAAAAGAAGGAAGAACCACATCTTGGTTCAAATGAAACCTCGATACCACCTTAGGAAGAAAGGCTGGATGAGGACGTAACACTACTCTGTCCTTATGGATAACCAGATATGGCTCCCTACAGGACATAGCGGCTAATTCCGACACTCTTTTAGCCGAACAAATGGCTACTAGAAAAATCAATTTCCTGGTGAGAAGAACCAGGGAAATATGCTGTAATGGTTCAAATGGTTGTTTCTGTAGAACCGACAGAACCAGGTTTAAGTCCCATGGACATATGGGAATATTAACCGGAGGGCTAATACGCATCACTCCTTGTATAAAGGCTTTGACTAGTGAATGCGAAGCCAAGGGCCTCTGAAAAAATATTGACAAGGCCGAAATCTGACCCTTGATAGCACTCAAGGCAAGCTTCCTATCTACAGCCCATTGTAGGAAGTCCAGAATCCTACCTATTACGTACTTACGTGGATGCCATTTCTTGGCTTCACACCAGGCGATGTACGCCTTCCAGATTCTATAGTAGATCTGCCTGGATACCGGCTTCCTGGCATTGATCATGGTAGATACCACAGAATTAGAGAGCCCTCTCTTTTTTAGAATGTGGGCTTCAATAGCCAGGCCGTCAAACCTAGGGCTGGTAAGGAAGGGTGGTATATCGGTCCTTGCGAAAGCAAGTCCGGACGATGTGGGAGGGTCCAAGGACTCCCCACAGACATTTTTACAATCTCCGCGTACCATGCTCTTCGGGGCCACGCTGGAGCCACCAGAATCACTGGTTTCTTTTCTACCCTGATTCTGCGGAGTAATCGAGGTAACAATTGTGGCGGTGGGAATGCATATATCAGCTTGAACTGATCCCAAGGGAACACTAGGGCATCCGAGCCGCAAGCTAGGGGATCTCTTGTCCAAGAGCCAAACCTGTCCACTTTTGCGTTGAATCTGGATGCTAGCAGATCTACATCCGGTGTTCCCCACCGCTGACATATTGTCCGGAAAACCTCGGGATGAAGGGACCATTCCCCTGGGCATAATTGTTGGCGACTTAGAAAGTCCGCCTTCCAATTCTCCACTCCTGGAATGAATACCGCAGATATGGCTGGGACATATCTTTCTGCCCATTTCAGGATGCAATTTACTTCCCTCTGGGCTGCACGACTCCTGGTGCCACCCTGATGATTGATATATGCCACTGCCGTGGCATTGTCCGATTGAATTCTGACAGGGGACCCTTGGAGTTTGGATGTCCATGCTACTAGGGCATACCGGGCTGCTCGTATCTCTAAGAGATTGATGGGCAGGGCCTTTTCTGCATCCGACCATCTGCCCTGGAGAGACCATTGCTCCAGTACTGCTCCCCAGCCTATAAGGCTGGCATCTGTAGTGACCACCTTCCAAGAAATCGGACTGAAGGATTTCCCTCTTTCCAGATTCTGGGGAACCAACCACCAACGGAGGCTCTTGCAAACGGAAGGGGACAAGGACATTGGTAAGTCTAGGGCCTGAACTTTTTTGTTCCAGGCTGACAGTATGGCCCTTTGCAAATTCCTTGAATGGAATTGACCGTAGGGTACTGCTTCGAATGATGCCACCATTTTTCCCAGCAGCCTCATGCACAGGCGTATGGATGGCTGTCTTTTTGTACCCACTAGGTGGATCAAATCTCTCAAAGACGACCCCTTTTCTTGAGGCAAGAAAATTTTTCTCTGGTCTGAATCCAGCCTTAGCCCCAAGTATTCCAGACTTTTGACTGGTTTTAGGGCTGACTTGTCTCGGTTGATAATCCAACCGTGATATTCCAGATACTCGATTGTCTCGTGAACAACCACTTCTAGTTTTTCCACTGAGTGGTCTATCAGCAACAAGTCGTCTAGATATGCCATTATCGTTACACCTTGTGTTCTTAGATTGGCCAATAATGGGGCCAGAATTTTTGTGAACACTCGTGGTGCTGTGGCCAGACCGAAGGGTAAGGCTCTGAACTGAAAATGGCGCCCTTCTACCGCAAAGCGTAGAAATTTTTGGTGGGCTGGAAAGATGGGAATGTGCAAATAAGCATCTTTGATGTCGATCGAGGCTAACCATTCCTCCCCTTGTAGGGCAGTGGCCACCGATCGGATCGACTCCATCCGGAAAGTCCTGATATGTAGGAATTTGTTTAGCCCTTTTAGATTTAATATGGGCCTCACGTCCCCGTTTGGCTTCGGGACTGTAAAGAGGTTTGAGTAAAACCCGAACCCCCATTCTTCCAGGGGAACCTCTATAATTACTGCTTGGAGCAATAATTGTTCTAGTGCCAACAGGAGGGATCCTCTCTTCTGGGGATCCCTCGGCACGTTTGACCTTATAAAGTGGGAAGGAGGGGAGTCTTTTAACTCCAATTTGTATCCCAGACTTACTGCGGAGAGCACCCATCTGTCTCTGATCGTGTCCCGCCAGGTCTCTGTGAACAACTGAAGTCTTCCCCCCACCCGATTGAGTGGGGGCAACCCTTCATGCATTTGACTTTGGGGGAGGTTTTGTACCTCTCCTGATCCAGGGCTTCTTGTTACCCTGCAATTGTCCCTGATTTTTACCTCCGGGATTTGACAGAGGAGGCCGTCGGAACTGTTTCACAGCCGATGTCCTAGGGACTGGAGAAGCAGGCCTCTTAAAAGAAGGACCTCTAGCTCTGTTTTTAACCGGCAAAAGTGTACTTTTACCGCTGGAAATTTTCTGGATATATTTGTCCAGGTCTTCCCCGAATAAGCGTTCACCATGAAATGGGAAGCTGACCAGCAATTTTTTACAGGGAGCTTCAGCAGACCAGTTTTTGAGCCACAGAAGCCTGCGCATATGTACTACAGACAGCGTAAGGCGGGAGGCCTGATGGATTGAATCCTTTATAGCGTCCACCGCAAAGCATAAGGCTCTAGGTAGATCAGCTAGGGCAAGAGCCTGCTGATCTGGCAAGTCCCTTAAGACCGGTTTCAACTGATCCTTCACTGCTTGGCAGACCCCAATAGCTGCCACTGCTGGTTGTGTCACCAAGCCTGCTGTAGCAAAAGCAGATTTTAATAAGGACTCTAATTTTTTATCTATTGGGTCCTTGAACATTTGGACATTATCCACTGGACATGTCAGTGATTTATTCACACAAGAGATGGCTGCGTCCACTGTAGGGACCCTCCATTTTTTGATGAACTTATCCTCCATGGGATAGACCACTTGAAATCTCTTGGGAGGAGTAAATATTTTATCAGGATGCTCCCAATCCTGGTAAATGAGCCCTTCCAGTAAAGGATGGATCGGAAAGGAACAAACAGTCTGGGGAGCTTTTAGTGACCCCAACGAGGAGACAGAAGTGGATGATGGCTCCGCAAGGGGCATTTTAAATGCTGATCGGACCATGTTAGTCAGGGACTGAACCCATAATCTTTCAGCATGTGATGCTGAGAATGGCTCTTGCAGTGTTGATTCCTCTACAACAGAATCGACCTCATCCTGATTCCCTTCAGGTAGGTCGATCCCTGTATGGGACTGTTGCTCCGCTAACAGGCACTCTGAGGGAGGAGACGGAGATCGAGTGCTTTTTCCCTGTGACAGGGAAGCAGCGATCAATGCTGACAATCTCTCTTCCAGCCCTCCCAGAGCTGAGGAAAAAACCTCCTCTGTTACATACACAGGAGCAGGTGAACTGAGGACAGCCACAGTACCAGGTACTCCTGAGGGTGCTCTACGGTCACTAACCTCTGATTCTTCAGGGGAGATTGGTGCAGCCGAAGCATGCCCAAGATCCTCAGAGCCCGATGGAGACCCCCTATGCTTCCTGGGATTTTTAGTCCCGGAGTTTTTAGACGGCATATTCCTAAGCCCAAAGCTGAGGTATTCCAGCCGAAATACACCACTACTGACAATAGTCTAGCACAATTGTTGCTATAAAAACAGTTGGTGTCTACTAATGTGCCTTTCTATGGGGATGCCTGCATCAACCGCTTGCTGTATGCCTTTTTTAAAATGTTGCCAGCTCTGTCTCTGCACTCCATAGCCAGCTCACAACACATAATTGTGCTTTTTAACATGCTGGGACGCCCGCACATGCGCAGAAGCGCTGCGGCGCGCACAGAGCGTCATCCCCCAAGCTCCGCCCCCTTTCCCAGCTCACCTCTATATATAGAGGCGCGTGCACGCGCACGCGCGCGGGCACGTGTGCCTTCGGCGCTCTTTTTGAAAAGGGAAACTAGGGATAAGAGACAGGGCCCCTTTTGCCGCAGGCCGGGGGATGGACGAGCATTGCAACATGGCAGAGGAAGCAGTTTCCCACAAGAGAACTCACCATCTGCCTGGACTTGCTCTGATGAAAAGAAACTAGTCCACATGACAAGAAATGTTCCACAGCGGCCTCTAGTGGATTAACACAGGTACCGCAGTCTATATATATATATATTTTTTTTCTTGACCACTATTAAAATATTACATTTTTTAGTAGTTACAGGCATGCATAAATATTTAGCGGGAATACCGTTAGGTAACAGGCAGAAAGACATATTAGGCTTGGGGGTCCCCTCAATAGAACCAAGTTCCTGAGGGGCCCCCACTTACCTTTTCCCCGCCGCAGGACTCTGTTTGGTCCACAGAAGCTCAAACTTCACCTATCACGGCAGGCATTGTAATTAAACCTTCAGGGACCGGGTTCCCAAGGATTCCACTCCCCTGGACCTGTATAGCACCCTGCACAGATAGCCTCTTGGTTTTGGGTATGACCAGAGCTCTGGATCCCAGGGTCCAGCTCTCCTAAGAGAAGCATTACAGGCAAAACCTTGCTCTTCTCTGCAAGGCCCGGGTACCGACCGTTTAGCTATGAAGCTTTTTTGGTCGGATCCGGAATAGCTTACTGAGGCCCAAAATAACCTGTACGCAAGCTCAGTGAAAAACACATGTTACTTCTTGGCCAACACCTTAGACACTGGCAAAAAACTGAGGTGCTCCCGGATGGGAGGGGCTTATATAGGGGAGGGTACTTCCGGTTTTGGAAGTTGCCAGTGCCAGCACCTGAAGGTATCTATATAACCCACCTAGTAATGACTATGCCGCTCTGTGTCCTGTGATGTACGAGAAAGAAATTGCGCACACTCATGGAATGGTGCCAAACTTCGGTACTTAAAAATCTCCATAGGCGACGCTTTGAAAATTTTTACAGGTTAGAGTTACAGAAGAGGTCTAGTGCTAGAATTGTTGCACGCGCTCTAACGCACGCGGCGATACCTCAGATATGTGGTTTGAACGTGTTTTCATATGCGGGCGGGACTTACGTGTGCGTTCGCTTCTAAGCGCAAGCTATTGGAAATGGGCGTTTTAAAAAAAAAATTTTTTTTACTTATTTTTTTTTTTTTTTTAACTTATTTTTTTTTGATCACTTTTATTCCTATTACAAGAAATGTAAACATCCCTTGTAATAGGAATGTGTGTGACAGGTCCTCTTTATGGAGAGATGCGGGGTCAATAAGACCCCACATCTCTCCTCCAGGCTGGAAAGCATGAGATCGTGATTTTTTTTTTCACTGATCTCATACTTACTAGCCGCCCGCAATGGCGGCTTTGTTTACATTTGAGGACCCGGGCGTGACGTCATCACATCGCGCCCGGGCCTCCGACGGTCATAGAGATGACTGGTGACCATCTGGTCACCAGTCATCTCTATGCTCGTCACGTGACCCACCACCGGCGCCGGACGATTCTCTCTAGGTCCCCGATGGCACGGGAGAGCCCAGAGAAGCACCGGATGGCGGCGGAAGGGGGGGATGTCCCCTCCCGCCGCCTATAAGAACAATCAAGCAGGGGAACCGCCGCTATGATCATTCTTATGGTGCGCAGAATCGCCGGCTGAAAACAAGGATATCTGAATGATGCCTCTAGCTGCAGGCATCATTCAGATATCCCCCCTCAAACCCAGGACGTCCCATATGACGTCCACCCGGAGGGAGAGAGGGTTCCTGCCGGCGTCATTTTACAATGGCCCGGTATGGAAGGGGTTAAATAGGCGTGTTTCAGAAGGGGTGTGGTTAGAGTCCAAGAGGAAGGAAGGAAAGAAGGAAGATCCTACACAACAATAGAAATATGTGTATTCCAGAAAGTTTAACAAAATCGGCAGATAAAGATACTCCAAAACACCTGTTGTTGGCACTTCAATCATCCCGGCACCATGGTTGTTATGGTGTCAGGATGATTGAAGCGCATTATTTCTATTATTACATTGTAATATAAAATGAAATCATTCACTTGCCACGTCACCTGCCACCAGATGCCATCAGGTGCTCCCAGTGAAGTCCGTCCTTACATTAGTGCCCCAGCAGAGCCAGGTCCTTACATTAGTGCCCCAGCAGAGCCCGGTCCTTACATTAGTGCCCCAGCAGAGCCTGGTCTTTACATCAGTGTCCCCAGAAGAGCCCAGTCCTTACATCAGTGTCCCCAGCAGAGCCCCGTCCTTACATCAGTGTCCCCATTAGAGCCCGGTCCTTACATCAGTGCCCCCAGCAGAGCCCGGTCCTTACATCAGTGTCCCTATCAGTGCCCGGTCCTTACATTAGTGCCCCCATCAGAGCCCGGTCCTTACATCAGTGCCCCCAGCAGAGCCCGGTCCTTACATCAGTGCCCTCATCAGAGCCAGGTCCTTACATCAGTGCCCCCATCAGAGCCTGGTCCTTACATTGGTGCCCCCAGCAGAGCCCTGTCCTTACATTGGTGCCCCCAGAAGAGCCCGATCCTTACATCAGTGCCCCCAGCAAAGCCCGGTCTTTACATTAGTGCCCCCAGCAGAGTCCGGTCCTTACATCAGTGTCCCCATCAGAGCCCGGTCCTTTACCGTACATCAGTGTCCCCATCAGAGCCCGGTCCTTACATTTGTGCCCCCAGCAGAGCCCAGTCCTTACATCAGTGTCCCCATCAGAGCCCGGTCCTTTACCTTACATCAGTGTCCCCATCAGAGCCCGGTCCTTACATCAGTGTCCCTATCAGAGCCCGGTCCTTACATCAGTGTCCCCATCAGAGCCTGGTCCTTACATCATTGTCCCCAGCAAAGCCCGGTCCTTACATCAGTGTCCCCAGCAGAACCCGGCCCTTACATCAGTGTCCCCAGCAGAGCCCTGTCCTTACCTCTGTGTCCCCAGCAGAGCCCGGTCCTTACATCAGTGTCCCCAGCAGAGCCTGGTCCTTACATCACTGTCCCCAGCAGAGCCTGGTCCTTACATCAGTGTCCCCAGCAGAGCCTGGTCCTTACATCAGTGTCCCCAGCAGAGCCCGGTCCTTACATCAGTGCCCCCAGCAGAGCCCGGTCCTTACATCAGTGTCCCCATCAGAGCCCGGTCCTTACATCAGTGTCCTCATCAGAGCCGGGTCCATTACCTTACATCAGTGTCCCCAGCGGCTGTGTCCTCCATCAGAGTCCCTCCCCGGCCGCCTCCTTCGCCTCCCAGATCCACATGTTCAGTATAGGGGGAGGGGCCGCCAAAAGAGAGAAGCTGATTGGCTGCCCCTCTCCTCTGCACTGAACACAAGAGGACAACACAGTGGCGGCAGCGGAGGCCATTTTGGTGTAGCCGCCGCTGCCATTTTTTTTTACTAATACTCCCAAATTTCCCGGGACATTCAAAAAGTCCCGGGGAAAAAAACAGGGCAAAAACAATCCGGGACAAGGGTCCTAAATCCGTGAATGTCCCAGGAAATCCGGGACTGTTGGTAACTATGCTGTATAATATATTGTTTCCATGAAGATAGGTTAGAACCAGGAAGTATAAACAAACAACAAACTCATGCACTGCCAAAATTATAATATAAAATACTAGATGTGTTCCCACATCAAAACATGAATGATATATTATGGTGCCACACGGCTATGCCAATAATTGGTAAAGTGAGATCAAACTGTATTCATAAGAAACATAAATTAAATTATAGGTCTACAATGACATATATAACATATTAACACATATTAATCTCTTGTGAACCCATCCCTTCAGTACTGCACTAGTAAATACAAGACAATCAGAGACAAATAAAGTCCAAATATAAAAACCACCTTATGTTAAATAATCTTACAGATGCTGTCTTGGAGGCTAAGTGCAATTAGCAATGTATGCACTGTACTGTTTACTGAAGTAGTGGTCCTTCTCTAGTATCTATGGCAGGGGTGCCCAACCTTTTGAAGTGCGAGGGCCACTTAAGCAACTTGGTACCCAGTCACGGGCCACAATGAGCGGAACGGGTGGATGATAGGTTACAGCAACTCTATAGGCCCTCCGATTCGTTCCGCCCAGATGGAAGGAGGCAAATTCCCTTCTGGTTTTTCTTTTAGTGGATCGGATTGGAGGTAGGTGGGCGTAAAGGGAAAAAAGTCTGTTTATATCTGCCGCTCTGTAGAGGTGAATTGAGGGTCCCATTTGGTCAGGCTGATCGTGTGAAAAGGGCCTAAGACTGCTTTCACACTGATGTGCTGTGGTTTACCCACATCGTGGGTGCAGCGTAGTGCACCTGTGTCTGTCCTGCAGGTTAGCTGAACTTTGCCATAGACTCCGCCTGTGGCAAAAGTTGACGCTGTAGAGGAAGCATCGGCCTATGAGCTTATGGGGCTCCACTACGCAGCTGCTTTCTTCCTCTACCACCAGCTTTATTTACAACACTGATGCTGTGGTATGGTGGGTCGGCAACCTACGATCTGGGCTTGCCAGCTCGCCATTCCAGAGCAGGAGGTAGCCAGGCACATAAGAGGGCTCCACGGGCCACATGTGGCCCCCGGGTAATTGGATGGCCACCCCTGATCTATGGCTATAGAGTCTTGTAGGGACTGTGCTGTACTGCCACCTAGTGTCCTTATTGATTTGAAGGGACATTGTTTTTATGGGCTCCTGGTTGTACAGTTTCATAATTGATTTTACATTCTGTTCCGTACTTTATGCACACCCTTTTGCCATTTTGACGCTGTTTGCATTGTTAATCCTACTCGGCACCTGTTTAGTAAAGTTAAAGAGCAGCTCCAGGCTCCTTCAGAAAAAAGAAAAAGTCAGCAGCTACAAATACTGTAACTGCTGACTTTTAATATTAGGGCACTTACCTGTCCAGGAATCAAACGGTGTCCTCACCTGAGCTGATTTTTCACCGGGTGCGGCTGCCACCATCTAGGCTAATGAAAGCCGGCATTGGCTTCACAGCCAGTTTCCTACTGCACATGCTTAAAGCTTGCTGTGCTTTGTGAATGGGCCGGTTGCGTGGGAAGGAAGAGGGTGCGAATGTCTGGCTCAGTTCACTGTGGCAAAGTGAGCCGGAAGTGGAAGTGAGTACCGGTCAAAACCAGGCACTGTACCTGCTCCCCCCAAAAGGTGCCAAATGTGGCAGTGAAGGGGGGGGCAGGCAAGCAGAGCTTCCCCTTTTGGGTTGAGCTCTGCTATAAATACTCAGGAGAAGACCTAGCAATCATAGCACTTGATCGTATTATAATCTGAGTATTAGCTGTGTGGGGGGCATCCCTTCCCCACACAGCTGTTCAACCACAATGTTCACAAGGAGATGAATACTTAATTACTTCTTACTGACAGCACAGGAATAGAGGGGGCATAACAGACAGTGCTCACAGAGCCCACACAACTCCCAGTCCTCTGAAAGCTGCCAGATGAAAATGCTGAAGCTCTGCCATGTAATATTGCAGCCCTGTGCCTCCTCTGCTCTCTGCCACCAGCTACTAATCTAGTCTCTCTCCCCTGAATCATTGTCAGGCAGGTCTGACCTCCAAATTGTCCACATAAAATGAGTGTACTAGCTGGCTTATGTTAAACCCTATGGGGCTTCTTAGTCTTCCTCTTAAAGTGGAGCTCCACCCAAAAGAGGAAGTTCCACTTTAAGGCCTCCTCCCTGGCTCCTGTTTGTGAAACTGAGCTTTTGGGGAGGGGGAGGGCAGCAGGTACCCAATTTTGACAGGTGCCCGCTCTCACTTCTGTTCTTGTCACCTTAGGTGATCAGAAGCAGAAGTTCTCCTTCCCCCTCCCTCCCAAAGTCTTATGGGACACATGACAGGGTCCCAGAGTCTTCTGGGACCAGTCACAGAGTGCAGCGCCGTTTGCACATGCACAATGGGCACCCGGCTGTGTAGCCGCAAGCTGTCACAGCCGGGTGCCCATAGCAAATATGCCGGCAACGCCGAAGGAGGGAGGACACAGGGTGTAAACGGCTGGGGTGAGTACTCCGTTGGACCGTGGGACAGGTTAGTGTCTGTTTATTAAAAGTCAGCAGCTACACTTTTTTTAGCTGCTGACTTTTAATAAACACAAAAATGACTGGAACTCCACCTTAAGCTCTTGTACAGATTGCAGAGTGATATAAACCCTCTATATCCATCTAGTCAGAGAAGATGTGCAGTATTTTGCTACAGAATATTTTTTTAAATTACTGGTTAATGATGTAATATCTGGCTGTAATTGTTGTATGTTAATATTTCTATAGTTATGACGCTATGTACTCCTGATGAAGTGGACATTTATCATTTGGGAAATGCCTTTCAAAGTTGCCAAGCAAAAAACATTAACAATGAATTGAATACTATTGCATTGGTTACACCTTTGGTTATATGTATTATAGCTACTTTAAGCGGATGGTAGAGTGATACTTGGGGGTCTTTATAATTAACTTTCTCTTTTAAAAAATATATTTTTTAATCCTCTATGTGTAAAAAGTTGCATTCAATGTTCTCCTCTAACTCCCCGCTATGCTGGAGAGAATGTGGAGGCCGTGCTACTCACGGTTATATCTGGTGTTCATGCCCTTTTATTCAAAAATATTGGCAGACAGTTATTAATATGGCGTCTATATTACAAACAGACATAATTCAGTTTGATCCTTGGATTATTCTGTTTCACCATACAATCAATATCTAGATATAAAAACTCAATAACCCCTCATCTGCTAAACACGGTAAAATCCTTAATACCAATGTACTGGAAGCAAAAGTCTATACCAAACTTAGCTCAATGGTTACGAAAAATAGATGATATATGTTGTAAAGAAGAATTAAGGTACAATACCAAGGGCATGGCTGATAAACACTTAAAGATATGGGCATGTTGGTTTGATTTTAAAACTACTTTGTTATATTATAATACGATATCAGATCCCTGATATTATATTATAATATTCTAATGACGTATAAAGGATTTTTGGATGTTTTCCAGACACAGATAACTGGATAAACTCCCAGTCCCACGTAAAGAGTACAAGAAAGCAAAAAGAGAGACAAGCTCTCGCAAATACGGGATTTTGAAGGGAGATACCAGTCCTGTTAGTAGAGTACACTTGGAACGATAGTTTAGAAAAATATAAATTTATTCATAGCATCATTAAAATGATAATACATTAATACAAAGTCATAAACACTTGAAAATAAAGATCTAGATTGTGCAAATAGCCGACATGTTTTGCACTGTTGTGCTTCGTCAGGGCTTAGCACTTGTCTTTAAATTCCATCAAGTCCGTATAAGACATAAAATATGTAATTAATGTCAAGCAATAGTATAGCATCAATACATATGCAATAATTATTATAATAGAAATTTGCTGCATATTAACAAACTTCGAACAACAATGTATCGTGCTCACCTAGTCTGATTAAGAAAGAAAGAAATAAGTGGAGTGCACATCACTATGACAGCTGCATCAAACTGACGGCCGACTCCTGTCCCACCGCAGCAAAACCCGGCGGATGCCAGAACCAACCGATAGAAACGTAAGGATTTTGACTCTGTAAGCTGATCAAATAAACAGTATAATCAATTTTGTCCGGTAATAGGAGAGTAACAAAAAAAAAAAAAAAAGGGGGGAGAAGTCCTATAGTGCTTGTGGGAATTGTACAAAAATAAAAAAATAAATTGATAAATAGATAATAAGCTTCATGAAGAAGTACCAATAATAATAATTACAGGTAAGGCACAATATAGGATGTATCATAAATTTAAGACCATTAGGGCTTGCTATAAATATACATATACACGGAACCAACTGACTATTTGGGGTTTTATTTAGGGAGAGAGGTAACAAGGTAACAATGTATCATATGCTGGTGATTTGGCATAGATACAAGATAATAAGCATATAAATATATATATTTTAAAGTAGCAAGATTGCCAGTTGATTATAGAAAACTGTCAGCCTGCATCATCCAGTAACAATAACATGGCATTTTAAAGCCAAGGTATAAAGAAGCTATAAACAGCTAAACAAAACAAAAAAGTTTTTTGCATGGTTACTAATGATCAGGATGCCTACATCCTGATAGAGTCTCCCAACCCGCACTACTAAAAGAGATGTCCTTAATACCTTAAAGGGGGCCAATCCACATGAAGTCAGATGCCCCAAGGTGTAGCAGGTCACTTGGTTCCAAAGGAAAGCAGTCCTAATGTCAGTTAAGTCGTCATCAAGATGGCACATATCGGAGCACGCCGACTGCGCCATCTTAAATCAGCAGAGTCATCCCAGAAGTGAAGGGTCACGCATGACCCCTGACTTCACTTCCGGTCCGGGCGCTCAGGTGCCACAACAAAGCGGACAGAGGATGAAAGGGGGAGGAGAAATTCCCCTATCATACACCATAGAGCGCACAGAAATCCCTACGTGAATCAAGCCTGAGGTGAGAGAGAGATGGCCAACAGCAGATGGCGCCGTCCTGTAATGCATAAACCTTCCAATCATTCGAAATCAGAGCAATTCAACAATTTGAACAAATAATAAGTGATCAACAATTTTACAATGGAAAAAGTTATTTTAAGTTTCAACATAAATCTGAATGATATAGCTCAAAGCAGTTCACATTTACTTTGGTCAAATACAGATAATATATACACAAGTTTACGCATTATATGCGTCCTCTTAGATACATATAATGTAACCATAGACATAGAACAGTGACACATGTATATATCAATATTGCTCAGATAGGGAAAAGGAAAAAGGGGGGAAAAAAGGGGAAAATATGTAATTGAGAGATGGGTGAATAAAATGAACTTATGCTGATATATATACCTGATTGGATATCAGCGAAAAAGAGGGCAAAATCATATTGATAATGTACACAGCACATCCGAGTATACGGAAGATTAAAAAAACTCAATGCATCATGTAGATTGTTCATTAAGACATATTTCAACCATTATGGAAAATATTAAATATAATATAATACAGTATAATGAACTGTATTGGAACAGTAGTAGACTGATTCTCACTGTATCTAAGGTGTAAAAAAGGATGTAAAAGAATTAACAATCGAAACAATCCTGATACAATATATCAAGGCATCTTCTGACATACTGCTTCCCAGACAATAGTATTATTAGATGTTTTTGGATGTTGTTAGAGAAATGGCTTAAAGGAAATAGCCGTATTGAGGCCTAGCCCTTTGATTAAAGATCCATTCCGCTTCCTGCTGGAGGATCTTTTTTGTCAAAGTCTCCTCCTCTTAGGGGTTCAGAAATCACTTCCAATACAAAGAAAGATACAAAAGATGGGTCATAGCTGTGGTTAAGGCCTATATGCTTGCAGATGGGAGTATAGAGCAGTCCTGCATCAAGATAGTACAGGTGATCCTATACTCTTTTTGCCAAGGGACGCTTGGTTTTGCCGATGTAAAATGCGCCACATAGGCACGTTGCCAAGTACACTACTCCTACTGTGCCACAATCTGCATACATTTTGGATTTGTGGAAACCACCGCTCGGTAGAGGGCATCCTGTGCCTTCCTTGATCCATGGGCACTGATCGCAACTACCACATCTATATGTGCCATTACTGATAGTTGCACCTTCTTCCAACGTTTCAGGGGCAAGATGGCTGTGAATAAGACCATCCCTGATTGATCGTGATCTGCGATAGACAATTTCAGGTCTATCAGATACGTATTTTGATATAATTGGGTCCTCGGAGAGGAAATGCCAATTGTTGCTGATTAATTGGCGGAATATGTCTTGATGTGCACTAAATGTGGTAATGAATTTGGTGGTAGGAGCATAATCACGAATTTTCGATTTGAAGAGAAGCGTGTGGCGTGTGTTCTCTTTTGCTCTCCCATAGGCATTTTTAAGGACCTTCTTGCTATATCCTCTATCGAGGAGACGTGAATAGAGGGCTTTAGCTTCACGCTCAAAATCCTCGTCCCTGGCACAATTCCGGCGTAGCCTAAGATATTGGCTGAAGGGGATACTACGTACCAGAGAACGGGGATGAGAGCTCGAATAGTGCAAAATTGTGTTTCCGGACGTTTCTTTCCTATACAAGCTACTGTGTATGCTTCCATTTCCATTAAGGTATAGGCGTAAATCCAGAAACGGAATGCTCACGGTATCGGATTGAATAGTAAACTTGAGATTAAATTCATTTACTGACAAAAAAATCATAAATTCAGAGAGCTCACTGGCTGTGCCTGTCCAGACGACCAAAACGTAGTCGATGTAGCTCCGCCAAAAAAAAAAACATGGCGGAGGTACAACGAGGCGTAGTCATCTGAGAACAGGGCTCTCCCCCAACCCCCCAGGTACAGGTTAGCATACGATGGGGCACACAAAGTCCCCATCGCAACTCCCTGTACCTGGAGGTAGGTGGAGCCATTAAACATAAAGATGTTAGTGGTCAGGATATGTTCCAAGAGATTAGTGACAAATTTACAGAGTTTCCAATTGTTGTGATCCTGTTCTCGCAGGAATCCTGATATTATCTCAATGCCTTTTTTGTGCGGAATGCTAGAGTAGAGAGCCTCTATATAAATAGCAGCTAAGATTGCACCAGGTGGTACCGTGATTCCCTCTATCACCTTGAGTAGGTCCATAGTATCTTTAAGATATGACGGAAGATTTGTATTAATGTATTATCATTTTAATGATGCTATGAATAAATGTATATTTTTCTAATATTCTAATGACATAATGTTGTCAGATGATATAATATATAATACTTGGATAGATATGATGCAATAGAAGTGTAGCGGGGTCTTCTTTAAGGCCCCGGGACTACAGTACCCAGAGCCCCATTCGGCCTCAGGGCGGAGGTTCCGCCGCAGAGACTCATGGGAGAGGTTACTTAAGAGAAGGGCGGGGGGAAGCTTGCTCTCTTGGGACAACGCGCTTGAAGCAACAAGTCATCCTGTGCGGATCTGCTGTGGGGTAAGGCCTGAAGCCTGAGGCCTTACCCCAAGTCCGAAGAGCCCTTCACCATCCTGCAGAGCCTGGGTGGATCCTGGATCGTCAGTGTAGGACTCCAGTTGGATCGGGGACCCGATCGGTTGCAGACGCTGTGTGCGACGGACACACGCGGGGAAAGACCCAGGCTGGGATCGCGCCTGGAACGGTGAGCGGGCACCTGCCCATATCCATAGACTGAGTCAAATTCAGGCCTATAGACTGCCTAGGCCCACTGTTCGCTCACCAGTGTTCTTTGGGGGGTCGGATAGTTGGGACAGAGTTGAAGTACATACCACCCCCCCCTGTTTGCATACTGTTGCTACGAGTTATCACCTTTTTGGATTACAATTGGTTAATTTCTTCAAGTGCACCAACGAAAGCTGGCCGGTGAAGAAAATCTTACACTCTTAGGGAAAGGGGACTATTTCATACATTGTCAGGCCTGACATAGGTGGGGAAAGTTATAAAGTTTGTGTTGCTGTGTCTTAGGGCGCGCACGCCATAATAGCTCCGCGTGGTGGATACTGCGCGGCGCCATTTTATAGTGCTGCCTCTGTAGCATTGGTTGATACAGGGTTCTGCAGACCCATGTAAGTGTTGCATGTCATGTTTTTATGCCACCATTTTATAGTAAAGCTATTACCTATTCATATTCCTGCCTCAGAGTGTTGTCTGTCTATTTAGGAACTGTTAAGTATCATACACCTGAGAGTGATAGGAAGCTATCCCTAGACTAACTGTGCCAGAGTGGGTCGAGCCAGATTGCCGGGGGTTGGCGGTGCTGTATACAGGGCCCAAGAAAACAAACCAGCGGCTCTCTTAACTGGGGGTAGCGCTACAGAAGTTTAATACTTTGGTATTTATAACACCAAGTCTGAATTAAAACACAGCGCATTGGCATTTATTACTCCCCTTTTTTTTTCTTTTTTTTCTCCTCCCCCTTTTCTTCTTTTTTGTTTTGGTAAAAAAAAAAAATAGCTCTATAAGCAGAGATATTAATATTTAAATAATATATTTGCTGATTGTTTGACTTGTTTCTTTTTCTTTCTGTAAGAGCTAAAATGCCTGATTATATGTGTGTATGTATGTGTGTATATATATATATATATATATATATATATATATATATATATATATATATAGCGCACAGACCCCTTTCTTTACCTGGATTAACTTTGGCTCCTCGCAGGAAGAGAGAGGCACACCGCACTAACAGCCCGCATCCTCCTGTGCAAAGAGGTTGAGCGGTGTTGTTGTTGGGTCTTCCACGGTCAGAACATGAAAACCTCCAGAGCCCGATTCTCACCTCTATATTAAAGTAGAGACAAGTCCTTGACTTTCCAGTAAAGTGAATGTCCACATCAGATGAAACTCCAACTCAGAGTTTATTTTCTCTTGGCAATAACACAGTCTCTGATAGAAAGAAGGTTTGAGCAAGAAATAGAATAGTACAAGGTGTGGATGAGGTCCAGGCACAAACGTTACAGATGTTTGCTCAGATTCTCAAGCAAGTTTACTAGGCGCACAGTCTCTGCCACAGACCGTGAAGTTGGTCTCTGCCACAGACCTGGTGAAACTGATCCCCTTCTTTAGCTATGGCCCCTTTTTAGGAGAAGACATCCCTCCGGAGAGTTACCGGGCCGATACCGTCACCATGACACTGCACTAGGTCTTCGGAGAGTTCCTTCCCGGCCTCCTTATCCTAGATACGGGTCCCCTCGCAAAGCGGCACTCTGAGATTCCTCAATCCTAGGCGGACCCAAGCGGAAGGTGCTGGGCCCCAGGCCTTCACTGCGGTTCCTGGGCTTACATACCCAGGGCGGACAGGAACAAGACAATAGTACCTCACTCTGAGCTAAAGGTGCCCAGGATGGAACCGGAACACTCCCTGGGAGTAGGACTCCCGACGACCGAACCAGAATGACCCGCCCCCGGGCCAAAGGTGCCCGGGGCAGACAGGAACAAGAACCTGGGGTAGGACTTCGCTGACAGAACCCCGAACAGGCAGCGTCTGCCCTTTTTATATCCTCTCCCAGCATGCCCAGCAGGTAGAACACACCCACCGTATGGCTGCCGAGAGGGGGAAACACAAGGCACAGCACTGTATCAGCGGTTCAACCCTCAGCCTACCATGGCAGCGCCACCTGTAGGCCACAGGGAACTACACACCGATACTCTCCCTGTGGATAGAAATGGTTGTAAAAACCCTGACAAATTAGGGTGTTTGAGCAAACTACCTCTCAAACACTTCCCTTAAATTCAGCACCCCGCTACATACTGTATATATATATATATATATATATATATATATTGTTCTTTTTTTCTTTTTGTATTTGTGTTTGAAACGGCAATAAAAAGTAATTAAATAAATAAAATCTATGTGTAAAAAACTAGGTGTCATTTCTGCCTGCTGCACTATTCCACTTCTATTAGCATCCATTACTTTTGACAAGTTTTCCTGACGCCAAGGAAAAAAAAGGTGACAGAGGAGGGGCCTCCAGCTGATTGACAGCCTCAGCTCTGTTCCTGTATGCTGCGTGAGGGGGTGTCTCTACTCTCCAATCAGCTCTCAGAGCTGTCCTCACTGAGCTCTGGCAGAAGTAGTTTCAGCTCTCTTCCCCCTGTTTTCTGAAAGCTCAGCGATACTTAATAAATTCAGGACTTTGAACAGATGTACAGAAGAGATGACTGCCAATAAACAGGTACAACTTATGCAGGAGGATTTGGTTCATCTCTATGTATCAAATGAGGCCAGTCACTTCACTGGGTATATGGAAGGGTTATCAACCACTTTAAAGATAGCACCATCCCGTATTACACAGTTACACCACTGAATCAGCTATTTCAATTGTAATAGAAGTATTCCATTGTTATGTGTTCTTACATGGAAATGTAGGATACACCTATCCCTCCTTAAATACCCACTTTACCTATAATAAATAATTACACTCACGACGTACTTGGAATAAAAACGGCCGAGGCACTTTTATTGGTGTAAACTGTAAATAAATTAAATCCATTCAATCATTTTATTAATTCAAAAAATTCTCAATTGTAAATAATAAATATAAACAGCTCAGTCTTCAGGACTCGAGCAATACCGTATATCAAAAAACAAGTCCCCCCTTTACTCTGAAAGGGTGACAAAACCACATAAAGTGCCTTCGACAAGGGTGGGGGGGATGGGGAGCTTGTTGCTGTACTCTGACCAGCTGTGAGGAGATTCCTGCGGGGGACCCCTTTATATAACCTTACCTCCCTTCCGGAATGTTCCCCCTGGTCATGTGACCTTTTGCACCTTCCTGATTGAATTAATGACATTCCCTATTACCTGGCCCTATTTTTCCAGCCTGACCTATTGTACAATTTTTTTTAAAGTGACATGACTTCTTTTTTTTTTTTTTTTTTTAAATAAATCAATATCTAGCTATCCGGGGGGCATCCACATGTCCATGCTGTTCGGGCCATATTCTTTAGCCCTCTCAGTCCATGGAAATGTAGGATACACCTATCCCTCCTTAAATACCCACTTTACATATAATAAATAACTACACTCACAATGTATTTGGAATAAAATTGGCTGAGGCACTTTTATTGGTGTAAACTGTAAATAACTTAAATCCATTCACTCATTTTATTAATTCATAAAATTCTCAATTGTAAATAATAAATATAAACAGCTCAGTCTTCAGGACTCGAGCAATACCGTTTATCAAAAAACAAGTCCCCACCAGCCGGGCTTGAATTATCAAGTCCGGCCTACCCCACAGCCACGGCCAAGTCGATGCTATTCTGCAATCCCACACTGAAAATATCTAAACCTATATCAGACAGATGAACTCCATCTGCCCTGTATAACCCTTCATAACCTCCCTCTAAATCCCTATGTCTATATGAAAAACCACCGATAAGCGGCATGAATTTTTCCATGAATCTGTTTATCCGACGCCTGATTTTTTCAATATTTTTAAATTGAACCTCTTGAAGCCATATTAGTCTTGGGATTATTTCTGAAAATATTATAGTAGTATTCGGGGCAGACAATTTAAATGTATTCAGATCCCTTTTCATTGCAAACATAAGGTCTACTGTTTTTTCTCTACCCACGTCATTACCCCCCAAGTGTACTATTAGTACGGTATATCTGGGGCTGGCCCCCATTCCAACAATCTAGAGAGATAGATAAAAAAATAATTTCCGCGCCAAAATAAATTTAAATTAAACATTATAAGCTGCTCCCCTAAGGATAAAATTAGATACTTCTATCCAGTGAATGATGCAAAATACAGGGGGCGCTATGCAAGTGACACAATAATTGATTAAATACTGTGACCCTAGTGCAAAATAGATTAGTCTTATTTGTATAATAAATTAACAATTCCTGTGAAATAGGTGATCCAAAAAAGTCAGCGCTTAATGTCAAATCACACCAAAATTAAATCATCAAAAATAGTCATATAAAGTCCCAACTTATATCAAACAGATTAGTATAAAGTGCTTGAAATCCAGTGATGTGCAATCTTGCTGTGTGAAAAAATAACTTCTCCAAACATACGATATGTGATCCTTCACCATACACTAATATATTCCGACACCCAAATTGCACAAGATATGAATTGTGCTTACCAGAGATATTTGACCTCTTTATTTAAAAAGATAGCCAAAATTCGCTTGAGCAGGATAATGCCTGCACGCATATCATTTGACAGGAGCATGTACGATACCTCTTCCTCAGAGTATTATGGATAGGACATGTAACACAAAGTAGAAAGCTTCCATGGTGCAATACTGTTTAATAAAATGCTACGCTCTCCCACCTCCGTGGGGGTGTGCGTTCCACCAGTCGTATGCAGTATCCAGCTAAACCGGAAGTGGCGTAGGACAATAACACGTGACCAGGTACCGCCGCCGACGCACGTTTAGTTTGTTTACGTCTTCAGGGGGCGTACCTGGTCACTAGACGTCACAATATTTGTATTTTGGACATAGGGGAGTGGTTGTTTTGACGGGGGAAATTTAGCCAGCGGATATGCAGCCGCGGTGTCGGTTTACATAATATAACACTAACATTGCTGGCATTGCATAAAACATATGGGTGGCATTCATTCCTAGATTTTAAGGTGCATGATAAACATTTGTGTCTACCCAATCTATACATATATATTGCAACATTAAATTAATTATTCTGCACTACATCTATTTGGATATCCCATTAATGTAATAGAATGCATTACTGTACCATACATTATTAAAATTAATAAAAGCTGGTATCCATTTTTTAAAGTTACATATTAAAATCCATATCTTGCCCAAACCATCGCTGAAGGTATGTGTGATGGATGATGACTTGCTGCCTGCAATATCTATATTGACCACAAGATGGAGTCTGCTGGGATCAGTATTGGTCATTGTTGGAAAATATATCCAATCTACACACAAACTATAGGGTATCCCCAGATGGTTAATACTAGTTGAAATTCTTATACGTTTATTTTAAGCAGGAGAGGTCTGCACTAATATGTCTGAGTTGGACTACTTGATACAATATGGTTGAATCTATTTGCCAGAAATTTCCTCAAACTTAAGTGATTGGATTTAGATACCCTAATCATTGGACAAGAAGTCTAGTTCAATATTCATGCCATATGGCTGCATACTTCGCAGTTTGTACAGCCTTTTGGTCTCATTTTGTGAAATGGCTCACTTCATATGGGTCCCTCTCCAGTGTCTAGAAATCCTATCTATTCCGTAAAAAGTGCATAAACTAGGGTCACTATTATGATGGCTTTTAAAATGTCTGGACACACTGTGATTTGGAAATCCCTTTTTTATGTTAGCAAGGTGTTCATTGATTCTTGTTTTAAGTTGTCGTGTGGTCCGGCCTACGTACTGGAGCGAGCATGGGCACTCCAGGACGTAGGTTACGTGGTCAGAATGGCAAGTGATGAAAGGTTTGATTTTAAACTGTTCTTTGGTTACAGTGGACAGGAAATGTGTGGTCTTCTTGGGATCTTTTGATTTTCTTGTAATTTTGCAGGCTTTGCATCTGGTGCAATGGTAAAAACCAGACCCGTCCAAAAACGTAAGTGGTTTCTTGGGGGGGTCTGGTACATTGTGAGCTATGCGATTTCTTAACCCCGGTGCCCGTCTATAGATGAACCCGGGGTTTGGAGGAGATGGTAGTTTGTAGATCTTTCTTTCAATAATATAGGCCAGTATTTTTTAAAAATGGCTTCCACTTGTCTAAATTGTCTGTGGAAGCCTGATATGAAGGCCACTTCACCTCCAAATTTCTTTTTTGGATTGGCTACCAACAAGGTTTGTCTATCCATCGAGGACACCTGATCCAGCACGTTATTTAGTGTCCCCAAAGGATACCCTTTTTCTAAGAATTTTTCAGTTAGAATTGCTGCCTGCATTTGAAAATCATCATTGCTTGCACAATTACGTCTAAGCCGCATATATTGTCCCTTAGGGACAGCCCCTATCCACTGAGGGTGATGGCAGCTATGAGTTGGTACAAACCCATTTCTGTCAGTTGCTTTGAAGTAGGTTTTGGTCTCAAAACCGTTTCCTTGTTTGCTAATGGTAAGGTCCAAATTTTAGACCATACCTGTTGGTATTCATTTGGGCCAGAAATAATTCCAAACTTGCCTCTGTCCCTTCCCAAAATAAAATCACATCATCTATATACCTCCTGTAAAATTAAAGTGATTGGTTTCTATTAAAAAAAAATGGTTTCTTGCTCCCACTTATTCAATACAACATTAGCCACACTTGGGGCATACCGAGCCCCCATAGCCACACCCCCAATTTGGTTATAGTACTGGTTGTTGGCCCAGAAGAAATTGTTTCCCATGGCCAAATGCAGGCCTTTGATTAAAAAATTAATCTGGTATTTTTTTTATTTTAGATTCTTTCATTAGGGCCCACTTGAGTGCTTCAAGTGCATCTGTATGATGGATGTTGGTATATAGAGACTCCATGTCTACCATTACCATGAGTGTGGTCTTTGTGGCACTAAAACTACTACTACTAATACTACTGCATACGGCCGGTGGAACGCACACCACCACGGAGGTGGGAGAGCGTATCAATCTGACAAGCCTGCAGCCCCCACATTTTAATGTAAGTAGCCACTCGGCTAAAACTTTTAAACTCTTAATATTTTTTTTTAAACAATATTGCACCATGGAAGCTTTCTACTTTGTGTTACATATCCTATCCATAATACTCTGAGGAAGAGGTATCGTACATGCTCCTGTCAAATGATATACGTGCAGGCATTTTCCTGCTCAAGCGAATTTTGACTATCTTTTTAAATAAAGAGGTCAAATATCTCTGGTAAGCACAATTCATATCTTGTGCACTTTGGGTGTCGGAATATATCAGTGTATGGTGAAGGATCACATATCGTATGTTTGGAGAAGTTATTTTTTCACACAGCAAGATTGCACATCACTGGATTTCAAGCACTTTATACTAATCTGTTTGATATAAGTTGGGACTTTATATGACTATTTTTGATGATTTAATTTTGGTGTGATTTGACATTAAGCACTGACTTTTTTGGATCACCTATTTCACAGGAATTGTTAATTTATTATACAAATAAGACTAATCTATTTTGCACTAGGGTCACAGTATTTAATCAATTATTGTGTCACTTGCATAGCGCCCCCTGTATTTTGCATCAATCTAGAGAGATAAAAAGACAAATTTAACAATTTCAAACCACAAATTCCTTTCCATAACACTTGAAATTTCTGAGGATCCATTGACAGATTAGGTGTATAACAACGCAACCTGGATCTTTTGTTGGCCCAAAATATAAATGAGTGGCCCAGGATCCAAATCATTCTTCTCTTACCTATACAAGAAATTAGAGAGAGAGATTAGGTCTAACATATATGTTAAATCGCTGCGAATCCCATCTTCCTATTCTTTTAATTATTTCTGCATCAAGGCCCATTCTTGCCGCTTCGGTTGCTGCACCAATCTGAAAAGAGTGGGATGTGTAATTAAATGCTTGTAGCCCTAACTTCAACATGCATTTTTTGAGAACCATGTAAATTGATATCCTGTAAGAGGTGACCCATCCAAATGAACCAAAAAATGGCGTTCACTGGATGGTCTAATTGCAAGGTACTCATTTACCGTTCTCAATGGACAAATTTCCACTTCTCTGCAGCTATAAAGAGTAATCCATACACCCTTTCCTGATCTGTCTGTTTTGGAATGTGCTATGAATATATTAAGTCCTGCCCTGTGAGCCAATACGTGATGGGTCAACAGGCCAGACAACGATTTTTTGCTTTTGGGCAATAATTCCTATATTCTCATAGCTCCAAAAAATGCTAATACAAAAGCGGTTTTGAATAACATTGACTCAAATCCAGAGAAGCATACCGTTTTTGTATTTTTTTTCAAGTAATGATATAGAGATGGGCCTTCTAGTATCTGGGAGAGAATTCTTCTTTTTGTAACCTATCAAGGCTTGTTTTATGGAGAAGAAAGATGTACACTGAGGAAAACCTTGCAATTTAAAGAAAAATCATACCCCTGCCAGTATCTTAGCTATTTGGCTATAAGAAAGCTCCGCCTGCATCAGTGTACATAAAAATCTTTGAATGTTTGTTTCTGAAGGAGATTCAAATTGCATCTCAAAACCCCTGAGGAATTTATTGCACCTCTGCCATGCAGACATGTATTCTGCCCATGTACTGTTAGCCACCGAATTCTTGACTGACTGCATCAGAATTCCTAGATCAGGTTCCAAAAATGTTCGGGACATACCTGTCCTTCCTTGTCCGCATTTGGCAGAAGCTGCCAAAATTTTTGCATCTGCAATATAGATAATACATCCGCAATATTATTATTCTTACCTGGAACATGTCTTGCTTTTACCCAGATTTTAAATCGTAAATATAAAAATACTAGATATATAAGTAATTTAACTACCATGGGGGATTTTTTTGATAAGCAATTTACTGCGTATATTACTCCTTTATTATCAGAATTGATTAAAATTCTTTTATTGGAAATTTTTTCCCCCCATTTTTCCAATGCTACTACCAATGGGAATACAGTGGAACCTTGGTTTAAGAGTAACTTGGTTTGAGAGCGTTTTGATTTGCGAGAATTTTTTTTTTTAAATTCTGACTTGGTTTGCGAGTGTTCACTCGCAAGACGAGCAGAATTCAAGCTAAATAGGCCTGCAGTACCTCATTTGGCCTGAGGTAGGTGGGCGCAGGAGCCGAACAGAGCTGAAAATAGGCCGGCAGTACCTCATTTGGCCTGAGGTAAGGGGGCGCAGGAGCCGAGAAAAGCCGAACATTGGCCTGCAGTACCTCATTTGGCCTGAGGTACGGAGGCGCAAGAGCCGAGCCGAAGTGTCCTCGGGCCTTTTCGGCAGTTTTCGGCGCTCTCTGGCACCCGCCCACCTCCGGCCGCATTCGGCATTACATCTCATTTGAAGTCAATGCAGAACAAATTATTTTAGTTTCCATTGACTTCAATAGGAAAACTCGCTTTGATATGCGAGTACTTTGGATTACGAGCATACTCCTGGAACGGATTATGCTCGTAATCCGAGGTTCAACTGTAGTTCAAGTAGAACTATGCTCTTGGTGGCTTTTATTTGAATCCATCTTTCTGGCCATACACTACAGCACAAGTGATTACCCCAAATTGCAGCAAAGCCGAACGATCCAGCCGCATCCGTGAATAATTCCATCTCTGAGGAGCATACAAATTTTGTTTGAAAAAATATATGGCCGTTATATAAGTCAAAAAATTTCATCCATACCATGAGGTCCTCTTTAAGATCTGATGTTAACCTAATGTGTGAAAAGGGGGATTTAAGCCCTGACGTAGCTATATATAATCTCCTAGAGAAGATGCTAACTTCCCTAATAAAGATTGCAGCTCTTTTAATAAAATCTTTTTTCTTCTTAACATCCAAGAAATGGTAGTTTTAATATTGTTAATTTTATTTGATGGCAGCTGGAATTCTAATAATTTTATGCCTAGGAATTTGATGTAGAAGGCAACACAGTTTTTTTCTTCTGCAAGTGGAACTCTTAATTTTTCCGAGATTAATCGAAACAATTCCAGCATAAATAGACAAATTGGGGATTGGGCAGGGCCAATATATTGGAAGTCATCCAAATAGTGTAATATACCCTTATGACCTGATTCAAACGAAACCACCCATTGGATGAAAGATGCAAATTTTTCTAAATACGCACAGATTGAACAGCCTATTGGGAGGCACATGTCGTAGTAAAATTTGTCTTTGAAAACCATGCCAAGGGAATTGTAAGAAGCTGGGCTAATCGGAAGCAATCTAAATGCTGCTTTAATATCCGCTTTAGCGAGAAGCGCAGCCCTCCCAAACCCCCTGATGTGGCAAACTGCTTCTTCAAATATACAATATGAGACGGATGCTAGCTCGTCACTTATTTCATCATTTAATGATGAACCTGTCAGGAAGGATAAATGATGTATTAGGCAAAATGAGTTGAGATCCTTTTTTGGGATTATACCTAATGGAGATACTCTAACATTTTTAAATGGAGGGAAATTAAATGGTCCTGTTATTCTACCTTCTTTAATTTCTTTATTCAACTTTTCTTTAACAATGTGTGGAAATTGTAATACTGATTTTAAATTATTAACCAATTTACATCCTATACCTTTAAAAACTGGCAAAGGAAAACCCCTGGAGAAGCCTTCAATTAAAAACTTGGCTGTCTCCTGGTCTGGGTAAATTTTCAACCATTGCTGCATGTTTTGTAGATTCACTGGTGTGCAAACTTTTTGCATGATTATCCCTTTGCCCGTGTGTGTTGGTATTCCTTTTAAAACATTTGAGCAATGGGTGGGGGCCTGAGCAGTTCGAGCACTCGTGCTTATACTTGCATGATTCCCCTATTTACACTGGCTCTCATTGAATGCAAAGCAGTAACTCCTTTTATAAGGGGACACTGAACCAGAGGGCTGTTGTCTAGGGTAAGCCAATTTTTGCGGCGCTATAAGGTTTAACCATAAACCTATGTCTTTATTACCCCATTTAAAGATGGGTATAAGGACAAATTTTGTCTAAACGACTCATCGTACTGGAACCAGCCTAAACCCCCAAAGCCTTTATATGCTTCAAGTACATGCTCCAGGTTGAAAAAGACCACTACAGTATTCCGGGTGTTTTTCTCCTAACACACTGACATAAATGCTAAATGCCTGCACCCAATTATGAAAAGACCTAGCCACGGGTCTACGCCTGTCATCCTCCGGTTTATCCTCAGATTTTTTGTCAGACTTGTTAATAAACTCTTTTGCTGAGGGCAGTAAAGACAAAATGTCAATGAACTGCCTTTTCCATATCTTTTCTTTTACCTGAGCAGACAGGTGATACCCAAGTGGTGACATTTCACAAGGCAAAATCTCCTTTAGACAGGATTCAGGGACTGAACAATTATTAATATTAATTGAAGCTGGTATTAATGCTATTTGTGGTTGGTGAAATAGAAGAAGCACTATTAGTATTAACAAAATTTTCACACCTATTCCCGGATTCATTAACCCATACATTAGAGTAATTAACATTATCATTACCCTGAGTGTTAATGCTGTCATTAAGTTTGTTAAGAGAAACCATTATATTGTTTAACACCTGTGTTAATTCACCCTGGCCTCTAGATGCCGCTGTTGCATTAACTTGCCTAGGAGAACTGCTCTCTTAAGCCTCCAGTGGTCACAGTAGGAATCACTTGCTCTAGTGTATGAGGTAATCTTGTATGACTGTCGTTCTGTGTGGACGCTGCTGTCTCCTCAGCCACCACAGTGGATGCTAATACCTGACCCATCCTTCCTCTGTTCGTGGGAGGCGACGGCGATAGGGTTCTCCTCCTCCTCTTCTCTCTGAGGCTGGCTCTTCTGGTCCCCACACTTGAAGCCGCCTCTTTCGGCGGAGCTATGTCTGGCTCTGAGGGCGGGGGGGGGGGGGGGGGGGGGGACCGCTGTGGCGGGCAGCGCTGGTTTTGCAGCCGGAGACACAGACTGCGAGTGACAGGTCTGCCTCTTCTATTAGATAAGCCCTGTACCTCTGCCACTGCCGGTCCTTCCTCTTCAGGCACTTGCTCCCGCCGCACGTCCTCATCTTCCCCCAATTCCAGGCATCTTCTCAGCAATTCTTCACCTCCTCTATCCCCTGCTCTCTCCTGTCGCATTAGGGTCTTCATGGTCAGGACAGCTTTCAAAAAAATAAATGGCTCAATTGAGCAGAGCTTGTTGCTGTACTCTGACCAGCTGTGAGGAGATTCCTGCGGGGGACACCTTTATATAACCTTACCTCCCTTCCAGAATGTTCCCCCTGGTCATGTGACCTTTTGCACCTTCCTGATTTGATCAATGACATTCCCTATTACCTGAACCTATTTTTCCAGCCTGACCTATTGTACAATTTTTTTTAAAGTGACATGACTTCTTTTTTTTTTTACTAAATCAATATCTAGCTATCCGGGGGGCATCCACATGTCCATGCTGTTCGGGCCATATTCTTTAGCCCTCTCAGTCCATTCTTGATTGACATCTAATGTATATGCCTGATTACTCGCCCTGCTAATAAGCCTAAATATTCCAGCAAAATAATATAAAAGCATTGCTTAATCTTAAGGAGAAAAGATTTTAGCTGGGCATCTGGAAGTCAATTTAGCACCACATCCCTGATATAGACTATAGCATATAGAAAAGGTATTTATGGGATTTTAGAGGTGCAATAATACAAAGATATAGAAACAATATAAATTTAATAGATAATATATATATATATATATTTTTAAAACAGTGAATATATTACAGTATATTCAACAGATGATCATATAATACATAAAAGGAGTGCAAACTGATTGGATCTCTACATGTTTCGCCACACTGATGTCTTCTTCAGGAGAATTTTAAATCAGACACTGTATAAATTATCACTTTGTATTTAATAGATACGTTCAAGATTCTCTTGTATATGGCTCCAACAATAGGGATCGAAAAAATTGGATCAACTGGTAATACCATAGAGAGAGAGATATATATACAAGACAGATGCCCACTAGAGGTCCATCTGCAGTAAGCAGAGGTTAATTCAAAATGATTCCAATAGATTTCAATCAATACGATAAAGATACCATGGTTAAAGGTATAAGGAAGAAGACAAAAAAAATGCCCCCCGTGGGCCTCAACTTGTCAAAGGAGGATCGTCCGAATAGCTTCTCGCTCTCCGTATGGTCCAACATAGGAGAGGAAGAAGCTATTTGAACGATCCTCCTTTGACAGGTGGAATTTGAGGAGTTAAGGCCCCACAGAGAGGATCTTTTCTTGTCTTCTTCCTTATACATCATTTATACAGTGTCTGATTTTAAATTCTCCTGAAGAAGCCATCAGTGTGGCAAAACACATAGAGATCCAATCAGTTTGCACTCCTTTTTTGTATTATATGATCATCTGTTGAATGTACTGTAATGTATTCACTGTTTTTAATATTATTTTTAATATTATCTATTCAATTTATATTGTTTCTATATCTTTGTATTATTGCGCTTCTAAAATCCCATAAATACTTTTTCTATATGCATTGCTTAAAGCGGAGTTCCAGCCTTTTAGTGTTTATTAAAAGTCAGCAGCTACTGCTGACTTTTAATAAACAGACACTTACCTGCTCCACGGTCCAGCGACGCGGCCGCCCGGAGCTCCGCTCCTCTCCACCCTTCTCCGGCCGGCACCTCCATTCATAGTGTGGACACCCGGCCATGACAGCTTTCGGCTTCACGGCCGGGCAATCACTGCGCATGCGCGAGTCGCGCTGCGCTCTATGAGTGGACGGGCGATCTCCTGGGACCTGTCACGTGTCCCTGGAGATCGCCTAAGGGAGGAGCCGCCTAAGGCGAGAAGAGAAGTCGCCAAGGTGGTCCCTGGGCAGAAGGAGGAAGTGGGACAGGATGTCCCACTCCTACCGAAGCCCCCACTCCCCCCCGCAAAAAAATTACATGCCAAATGTGGCATGTAAGGGGGCGAGGAGTGCTTAAAGCGGAAGTTACACTTTTGGGTGGTACTCAGCTTTAATCTTGTTGACTTTTTAATTTTACTTATGAGGAAACATGTTAGAATTGTTTACAAAACTATTATCATTACAGCCCAATATTACATGATTATGAGCTGTTTTAATCTTAAAATCTCATATTTATGGGTTTGTTGCTATAGTCATATTTACAGTGAATATTTTTAACAGTTTATGCAGCCTCCAATCATAGTGTAGCTCGGACATAGAATATAAGAATTCTCATTCTGTGCAACATTCAATAAATTTTCACCATTTATTTAATAATAAGATTGCACTCACAATGAAAACAGAGCTTTGAACGGTTTGTATTCAGAACAAACAAGCAGCACTCACCCCACTCCCAGTTTTGCGTCCAACCACAAGTGACATCACCCGCTCTATCCGATGCTTTGCGCCACTGCTTACGTGACTTCCTGAAGGTCACGCAATTTTGTTGCACTAACTTTAAGCAGTTTTTTTATAATACGGCTTAAAGTGTAAGCACACTCATGTGATCATGAGATTTGCTTTACACTTTTTATGGTACACTTAAAGGGATAGTGCAACACTTATTTTAGTTTATACATTTTTCACTCAGATAGTATGGGGGCAAATTTATTGGGTGGCTGCAGCAAGTCCAATTTCCTATTGTTCCTCTCTTCTCACATATAGCAATGCATGAGATCCTTTTGAAATGTTCTTCATTAAAATGTACTTCTGGTTTCACTGATTAAAGATTAAATTAATTCAATTAACTTTCTTTTGCCACTAATCTCATGATTCACTGGTTTGTCATGAACCTAGTGATTGTGAGCTATTTTCAATAAATTATCAAAACATAAAAGGTGTAGTTAGGTATGACTTGCACCACATCCCCATTTACATCAATTATACACATTTGGCACCGAGAACAGATTCGAGTAGACCAGTGAAAATCCTCCATTCTCTGACATGATCACTCCGTGAGAAGAAGGCGATCGCAGCTTGAACAGCAAAAATCTTTTTTGCGACTTCATAGAACATTTGAAGTATAAAATGTGACAGGGAAATTCTTGCAATACCAAATTGTAACCTTGAGCTATCATATAACATCTGTCTGCCACCTCCCTCTGCCACACAATGGCCCCAATCACCCCCCCCCCCACATAAACACACAGAGGCACAGCTTTATCTTTATTGCAAAGGAGACTAATGCCTAGTACACACAAGCGGTTTTCCAGACAGAATTCCTCTCAGGTCAAAATATAAGGAACACCCGCGCTAGCCAGCTGGGCAGATGGGGCCAAACGGTGGGAGGGACACTGCAGCAAAACACCAGGGGGTCCAATCCAGAATAGACAAATAAAAAATATAAATAAGTGATGGTGACTGCGCTGTGATTAAACTATAGTGGAAAGGTGAGGGAAGGGGCTAGAGCCAGTCTAATAAAGGAGGACCAGAATATGAGTGACGTGATAACATCAAATGAGTGACACAAATGCAAAAAAAGTTGATACATGTAAATGTCACATATAGTGACCGTGAACACTTGCAAACAAAAATACAGATATATAATGTCCTGAATAAGTAAAAATTGTGCAAAAAAAGTGCAAAAAAACGTGTTACAAGAAAAAAACTGCCAGTCTGAGAGACGAGTTCAGTGCTCGTGGATTGATGTGCATGCTCGCTTATTTAAAAGTGAGTTTGAGAAAATCTATTTTCAGTCAATCAACCCGGTACCACAGTTATGCTATATACATTTTTTATTTTCCTCTTCCGTTTACATGCCTTTATACATCCCATGGGAGTGTGAATGAGATTTTTGCTGAGAGGACTATCCATTGCTGCCTACAACAGGAGTGCACTTCATGCTGTTTATTGCAGCCAGGAGGTAAGCTGCTTGAAAACACAGTGGTGGATCTGCACTGAAGAGTTTTTTGGTAAAACACCCTAGCAACTAATGGTGACGGGATTCACTACAGTACTGAACTTTCATCCTTTAGAGTTTATTGGGTGCATTTTGGACTTATTTTTTGCAGTTCACACATTGCTGTGCTGCTTTTTTTTCTTGTAACACACGTTTTTTTGCACAATTTTTACTTATTCAGGACATTATATATCTGTATTTTTTTGCAAGTGTTCACGGTCACTATATGTGACATTTATATGTATCAACTTTTTTTGCATTTGTGTCACTCATTTGATGTTATCACATCACTGACATTCTGGTCCTCCTTTATTAGAATGGCTCTAGCCCCTTCCCTCACCTTTCCACTATAGTTTAATCACAGCGCAGTCACCATCACTTATTTATATTAGAATTCCTCTCAGGCTGCCTTGCCTACACACGCTCAGGCAAAAGTCCGCCCGTCCAAAGCACGGTGATGTACAACACGTATGACAGCACTAAAAAGGGGAAGTTCCATTCAAATGGCGCCACCCTTTGGGCTGCTTTTGCTGATCCTCGTGTTGTTACAGCGTGATGAATGTGCTATCTCCATTACGAACGCTAGTTTTACCAGAAAGAGCGCTCCTGTCTCATACTTGATTCTGAGCATGCGTGTTTTTCTGCCTGTCTGAAAACCATACAGACAAATGCATTTCCCGCTTGGGTTTTTGGCCTGATGGGAAAAAAGAGATCCTAATCTCTTTTTTTGTCCGGCAGTTTTCCTGTCGGAAAAACTGCGATGGAGCATACACACGACCGGGATTCCCGACCAAAAGCTCTCATAGTAGTTTTCCCGTCAGAAAAAACAGTCGTGTGTACGAGACATTAGTGTCCAACCTTGTAGGCTTGAGGACCAGCATTAATTATGGAGATATCCTTGAGTCTTAAAGGACTTGGAGCGACAAACAGACTGTCTTGTGGATACAGGAGTGGATATAGGGGGAACAGGCACCCTATAAGATGCTCCTTTTACTCCTCTTATGGAGGGGCCCAAACAAAGCATCCCCCCTGAAATGGAAATCCTATAGTCAGTAGGCAAATAACCACCCTGCCGTCCTCTCCAAAAGCCCCTGTCCCGGTTGGGTCTGTCAGAACCACCAAACTTCTAATTCACTCCCTGGTTATCTCTTGCCTCGACTACTGCAACTCCCTCCTCATTGGATTACCTTTGCATAGGCTATCCCCACTTCAGTCCATCATGAATGCTACTGCAAGATTCATCCACCTTACCAACCGTTCAGTGTCCTCTTCCACTCTCTGCCAATCCCTCCACTGGCCAATCCCTCCACTCACCCAGCAAATAAAGTTCAAAATACGAACAATAACTTACAAAGCCATCCACAACTCTGCCCTCAGCTACATCACAAGCCTGGTCTCAAAATATCAACCAAGATGCTCTCTTCGGTCCTTCTGCTCTCTAGCTCCCTTGTCACCTCCTCCCATGCTCACCTCCAAGTTTTCTCCAGAGCTTTTCCCATCCTTTGGAAATCCCTATCCCAATCTGTCTGCCCGTCTCCTAATCTATCCATCTTTATCATCCCTATCATCCATCATCCCTGAAAACCCTTCTCTTTAAAGAAGGCTATCCTGCTTCAAACTAATACACTGTTTTTCTTCAGCTCATCCCCCACAACTATTGCCTTTTGTATCAATTGACCCTACTCTTAGATTGTAACAGTTTTTGTTTTATCCATGAATTTTTTTGTATCCATCTCCTGACTTGTGCCTGTCCACAACTTTACGCCAGAGATCTTTTGACAGTGCCTTGCCACCCATAGTTCATTGTTTGCTTGAGTTGCACTACCAGGGACTGAAATGCTTCAGGAAAGCTCTTTTCATGCTTTGCTAATCAAAATGACCACAGCTGACCACAGTTGAAAGTCAAATGGCTTTGTGTACCATCGGGAAGGTGATTAGCTACAACTGATTGGCTTAACAAGTAATTTTTAAGAGGGGGTGATTCTTTTTCCAACTTAGTAATTCTGTTTTTGAATTTTTTTAAAGAAAATTCTGACATGTTGGTGTTATATCTTTCACTTGGATGTTATAAGTTACACTGAGTAAATACAGCTGGATAAAACAAAAACTGTAAAAACTGTAAAAATTATAAAGGGGGGTAATTCTTTTCTATACCCACTGTATATATATATATTGTGACAGCAGGAAGGTAAAGTCACCTGGTTGCATCCAGGGGGGTAGATATATTTCTCCCAGATTCAGGCTTTATGCCGACTTATACAACTAGGGAGTTGATGAAGCCCAGCTGAGGCTAGTGGGCTCATGAATGACTCATACCTCTAGGGAGAGGGCTGGGCGTCGTGCAGGCAGGGAGTTGATGAGACCAGCTGAAGCTTGTCAGCTCATTTAAAGGCCTCTATAAAAACTCCCAGATTCATTAGGTGTTTGCTCATGCCTGGAACCAGACCTGTGTGGACTGTCTAGGGAGAGTGAACCCCTGTGCGGTGAGGCAGAGCCTGTGTGGCTATTTGTTTGGACTTTTACTAAACCAGGGACTTAGGGACTAGGACAGCACCAGGCTGATCCCAGTTGTTAGTTTAGGAAACCTGCATGTTTAGTCAGAGGTCAAACTGACCAGGATTTATTTTGTTTGTTTCTTTTTGGCTTTGCTGTGTTTTTGTCACTGTACATAGAGAAATAAACCGCACCTTTTGATTTTGAGAACCACAACCTCCGTCTGCTGGCCCTGTTTTTGTGTGGGGAGCCCAACCAGGGGGTCACACACACCCGCTACCGAGTTAACCCCCTCACAGTTGGTGGAGAACCAGTGGCAGTTTTTTTAAGCCAGCATGGAGGAGATACTGAAACAGCTGGCTCTAGCAAATGCCAATCAACAGCAGACAAATGCAGGTTTGCAAAGGAGCCTTGCAGCCCAGCAGCAAGCTCATCAACAAGCCCAGCAGCAATCTGAGGCCCGCTTCATAGACCTGTTACAGAAGCAAGAGCAGAGACTACAACAAATGGAAGCAGTAATGCAGCAACGTCCGCAGACCAGTGAGGAAAGCCGTCCCACTAATACCGCGTCCTTTGGGGTGAGTCGTTTATTGACAAAAATGACTGGAGAGGATGATCCAGAGGTATTTTTGACCACATTTGAAAGGACTGCTGAAAGAGAAAAGTGGCCTGAGGAGCAGTGGGCTGGACTGGTGGCTCCTCTGTTAACTGGTGAATCGCAGAAGGCTTACTATGACCTAGAGCCTGACCAAGCAAAAGACTATGTGATGCTAAAAGCTGAAATATTGGCAAGGCTGGGTGTCACCCTGGCTGTCCGGGCTCAGCGTGTGCATAACTGGACTTTCCAGCTTGGAAAACCCCCCAGGTCTCAAATGTATGATCTCATTCACCTGAGCAGGAAGTGGCTACAGCCAGAGACTTTGTCCGCACCAGAGATTGTGGAACGTGTTGTAATGGATCGGTTTTTGAGAGCTCTTCCTACTGCCATCCAAAAGTGGGTAAGCCATGGAGACCCAGAGACGGCCGGTGGTCTTGTGGATCGTGTAGAGAAATACTTGGCTACAGAGAACCTGACGGCCTCTTCCAGAGACACTCGGACTTTCCACCCTAAGACCAGACCATCCCCAGGGGCGGATAAGAGGATTCCAAGGGGTGAGGGTGGAGAGAGTGAGAGGGTGGGAGCTCTACCCCAAGTTTGGCGAGAACAGCCTGGGAAATCAGCGGCTCAAGAGGCCGCAAGAAGGATCGTTTGCTACCGCTGCCGGCAAGCGGGACATATTGCAGCCAATTGCCCGGTTGTGGAGGAACCCATGCAGTGTGACTTTCTGACGGGCAGACGTCAGTCGCTGTGTGCGACAGTCGCATGCACTGCCATTCGAGGAACTGAGAAACATTTATGCAAAATGTGTATTAATGGTAGAAATGTTGTGGTATTACTGGATTCAGGTAGCCTTGTGACCCTGATAAAGGCTGAATTAGTTAAAACAGAGGTCTCTGGGAATAGCAAGGTAGCTGTTATTTGTGTGCATGGGGACACCCGAGAGTATCCAGTGACTACAGTGTGTTTCGAGACCCCCAAAGGTACCCTCTCTCATCCAGTGGGCTTAGTATCTCAGTTACCGCATGACGCCATTGTGGGAAGGGATTTTCCGAAGTTCTGGGAACTGTGGGATGATCCTGAGCCCCCCACTGGTGCCCCTATGTACCAGGAATGTGATAGCCAGAACTCCTCTGAGAGTGGTGAGGACTCTCCAGAATTTCCCTTGTCAGTATTTGCAGGGGAGACTCAAGAAACTGGAGAGGAGCCCACCTCCTCAGACGAAAACCTACCGTCTGTGGAGTTTTCTGATCTGGAGGTTCACAGGGAAAATTTTGCCACAGAACAGTTAAAAGACCCCGCCCTAATAAAGGCACGGGAAAACGTAGTGGAAATAGATGGCGAGTTAGTGAACCCAGATAATACCTGCACTTACCCATACTTCAGCGTAGAGAAGGACCTACTGTATCGGGTGGCAAAAAGGGCAGAAGAAACCGTTGAGCAGCTGGTGGTGCCCAAACCTTACAGGAAGTTGGTGTTGGAGTTGGCCCATGGGCACATTCTTGGAGGTCATCTGGGGACAGAGAAAACCCGAGAGAGGGTATTACAGAGATTCTATTGGCCTGGGGTGATGAAGGACATAGAAAATTATTGTTCCTCCTGCCCTGTGTGTCAGAGGTCGGCCCCGATGCCACATTTCCGTAGCCCGCTGGTCCCTCTACCCATCATTGAGGTCCCGTTTGAGAGAATCGCAATGGATTTGGTAGGTCCTATAATCAAGTCCGCTAGGGGGCACCAGTACATATTGGTTATAATGGACTATGCCACCCGTTATCCAGAAGCGATCCCTCTCAGAAATACCTCGGCCAAAACCATAGCCAAAGAGCTATCTCTTGTTTTTAGCCGGGTGGGTATTTGTAAAGAACTGCTTACGGACCAAGGTACACCCTTTATGTCCCGGGTTATGAAAGAGCTGTGTAAATTGCTCAAAGTGACGCAATTGCGTACATCTGTGTATCACCCCCAAACCGATGGGCTGGTTGAAAGATTCAACAAAACCCTAAAACAAATGTTGAAGAAAGTGGTGGATAGAGATGGAAAGGATTGGGACTGTCTACTTCCTTATTTGATGTTTGCTATTAGGGAGGTGCCCCAATCCTCTACGGGATTCTCCCCCTTTGAGTTACTGTATGGGAGACACCCAAGAGGGCTGTTGGATATTGCCAAGGAAACTTGGGAAAGTGAGAGTTCTCCCCACAGGAGTGTGGTTGAGCATGTCGCCCTGATGCAAGATCGAATTGCACAGGTAATGCCCATCGTGAAGGAACATTTGGCCCAAGCGCAGTTGGCACAGCAGAGAGTGTACAACCGTGGAGCAAAGACCCGTACCTTTTCCCCGGGGGATAGGATATTGGTACTTGTCCCTACGGTTGAAAGTAAATTCCTTGCCAAATGGCAAGGCCCCTACGAGATAATGGAAAAAGTGAGCGAAGTGAATTACAAGGTCAGACAACCAGGAAGGCGAAAGCCCGAACAGATATATCACGTTAATCTGTTGAAAGCCTGGAGGGATAGAGAGTCCCTAGTCGCAGAAACTTGGTCACCAGCTCAAACTGGTTGCGTGATTCCGGAGGTTGGAATAGCAGCCACCTTGTCACAACCCCAACAACAGGAGGTTAAGGAGTTTGTGCTTCGCAACAAGGAGGTGTTCTCTAAACTGCCGGGACAAACATCTGGGGTAGAGCATGATATTATTACCCCGCCCGGTGAAAGGGTGAAGTTAAAACCCTATCGGATCCCAGAGGCCCGACTGGAGGCAATACGGGAGGAAGTACAGAAAATGCTGAACTTAGGGGTGATAGAGGAGTCCCAAAGTGATTGGTCTAGTCCCATTGTGTTGGTGCCTAAACCGGATGGGAGCTGGCGATTTTGTAACGATTTTCGTCAGTTGAACAAAGTTACAAAATTTGACACCTACCCCATGCCACGTATAGATGAGTTGATCGACCGGCTGGGAACAGCCCGATACATGACGACTCTTGACCTCACAAAAGGGTATTGGCAAATTCCCCTGGCCAAGTCGGCCAAAGAGAAAACCGCATTTGTAACCCCAGACGGGGCGTTCCAATATAAGAGAATGCCGTTCGGGTTACAGAATGCGCCGGCCACATTCCAGTGGAAAATGGACCAGATACTGAGGCCCCATCGGAAGTATGCTGCGGCTTACCTGGATGACGTAATTGTCCATAGCACAGATTGGGCCTCACATCTGCCAAAAGTGCAAGCAGTCCTAGACTCTATCCGGGAAGCGGGGTTTACGGCTAACCCCAAGAAGTGTACCATTGGGCAGGAGGAGGCCAAATATCTTGGGTACACCATTGGCAGGGGAGTAATAAAACCCCAACTCAACAAAGTCGAGGCCATCCAGAGTTGGCCACGTCCCAACAGCAAGAAGCAGGTACGAGCCTTTCTGGGAATCGCGGGTTATTATCGGCGCTTCATTCCCCACTTTGCTTCTAAGGCTGTGCCCCTAACCAACCTGACGAAAGAGAAAGGGTCGGTCATGATTAAATGGACCCCCGAGGCTGAGGCAGCATTCCAATTCTTGAAACAAGCCTTATGTAGCCAGCCAGTGTTGTACTCACCCGACTTCTCTAAAGACTTTGTCGTACAAAGTGATGCGTCAGATGTGGGGTTAGGAGCAGTATTGTCCCAGGTCTGGAACGGGGAAGAGCACCCAGTCATTTACCTCAGCAGGAAGTTGAAGTCCCATGAGGTAAATTACGCCACGGTTGAAAAGGAGTGTTTAGCGGTGAAGTGGGCTCTAGATTCCCTTCGGTACTATCTGCTAGGTAGGCACTTTGACATGGTTACGGATCACGCTCCGTTAAAGTGGATGGCTCAAAACAAGGAGATAAATAGAAGAGTGAATAGGTGGTTCCTGGCCCTACAGGAATTCAACTTCACAGTAAAGCATCGCCCTGGCGTTCAAATGGGGAATGTGGATGCTTTGTCTCGAGTACATGAATGCCTGATTGCTGGTGTTCCAACCCCGAGGTTAAAACAAGAGGGGGGGGTATGTGACAGCAGGAAGGTAAAGTCACCTGGTTGCATCCAGGGGGGTAGATATATTTCTCCCAGATTCAGGCTTTATGCCGACTTACACAACTAGGGAGTTGATGAAGCCCAGCTGAGGCTAGTGGGCTCATGAATGACTCATACCTCTAGGGAGAGGGCTGGGCGTCGTGCAGGCAGGGAGTTGATGAGACCAGCTGAAGCTTGTCAGCTCATTTAAAGGCCTCTATAAAAACTCCCAGATTCATTAGGTGTTTGCTCATGCCTGGAACCAGACCTGTGTGGACTGTCTAGGGAGAGTGAACCCCTGTGCGGTGAGGCAGAGCCTGTGTGGCTATTTGTTTGGACTTTTACTAAACCAGGGACTTAGGGACTAGGACAGCACCAGGCTGATCCCAGTTGTTAGTTTAGGAAACCTGCATGTTTAGTCAGAGGTCAAACTGACCAGGATTTATTTTGTTTGTTTCTTTTTGGCTTTGCTGTGTTTTTGTCACTGTACATAGAGAAATAAACCGCACCTTTTGATTTTGAGAACCACAACCTCCGTCTGCTGGCCCTGTTTTTGTGTGGGGAGCCCAACCAGGGGGTCACACACACCCGCTACCGAGTTAACCCCCTCACAATATATATATATATATATATATATATATATATATATATATATATATATATAGCGATACAGAAAAATACAGTCTAATTATTAACCAGATGCAGTGGCGTAGCGTGGATTGTCAGCACCCGGGGCAAGGTAAGTAATTTGTGCCCCCTAGCCTGCGGACTTTTAGCACTCCCTGAGTCCCTTCAAATACAATAGTACTGACCTACCTGTTTACAACACTGACCTACCTGATTCCTATACTGACCACTACACTAACCTACTTGATTTCAACACTGACCAACCTGATTCCTTTACTGACCATTACACACTACACTGACCACTATACTGTCCTACCTACAGTAACTCTCTCTGCCTCTCTCTCTCTCTGCCTCTCTCTCTGCCTCTCTCTCTGTCCCACTCTCTCTCGCTGCCTCTCTCTCTCTGCTTCTCTCTCTCTCTCTGCTTCTCTCTCTCTCTGCCTCTTTCTCTCTGCCTCTCTCTCTCTCTCTGCCGCTCTCTCTCTCTCTCTGCCTCTGCCTCGGTCTGTCTGCCTCGGTCTGTCTCTCTCTGCCTCGGTCTGTCTCTCTCTGCCTCTCTCTCTCTGCCCCTGTCTCCCCCTCTCTCTCTCTCTGCCTCTCTCTTTCTGCCTCTGTCTCCCCCTCTCTCTGCCTGTCTGTCTCTCTCTGCCTGTCTGTCTGTCTCTCTCTGCCTGTCTGTCTGTCTCTCTCTGCCTGTCTGTCTGTCTCTCTCTGCCTGTCTGTCTCTCTCTGCCTGTCTGTCTCTCTCTCTGCCTGTCTCTCTCTCTCTGCCTCTGTCTGTCTCTCTCTGCCTCTGTCTGTCTCTCTCTGCCTCTGTCTGTCTCTCTCTCTGCCTGTCTGTCTCTCTCTGCCTCTGTCTGTCTCTCTCTCTGCCTCTGTCTGTCTCTGTCTGTCTCTCTCTGCCTGTGTCTGTCTCTCTCTGCCTCTGTCTGTCTCTCTCTGCCTCTGTCCCCCCCGTTCTCTGACTCTCTCTCTCTCTGCCTCTGTCTCCCCCTCTCTCTGACTGTCTCTCTCTCTCTCTGCCTCTGTCTGTCACTCTCTACCTCTGTCTGTCTTTCTGTCCCTCTCTCTGCCTGTCTCTCTCTCTGCCTCTCCTCAGTCCGTGTTCGTAGACCTCCTCACCCGCTTGTCCTGCATGACATCGGTCCGGACTCCGGAGGATAGGAGGAGGAGGAGGGGGGGAGAAGACAGCGGCGGCCTTTCATTACTACAGTCTCCCCGCCATGTTAAGTGTCTGGCACACTGTGATTGGGCATATGGGCAGAGGTGGGGCAAGAGCAACCACAATCACGGACAGGCCAGCCCCACGCCGCACATGACCCTCATACCTCCAATCACAGCGTGCCGGACATTTAAACATGGTGGCCGGAAGCTCAGAGCGCCGGGGACACAGGAAATTAAATTTAGGAGGTGGCAGCAAGTGACACACACTGGCTCGAAATTGCGCCCCCTAAATATCGCACCCGGGGCCACGGCACCCCCTGCCCCCCCCACGCTACGCCAGTGACCAGATGTGCTACCGGAGGACAGCTTCAGTTAGCAGGGGTAGTGCTCTATAATGGAATATGTGCCAGATAATTCTGCAGCTTCTACCAGCTCCACGTTCCGTACCAATAGCTGAATTGTAAGCAATGAAAAAGGAGCCTGCGCTAAGCTATCCCTTATTTGAAACTTCGATGGCTGCCAAAGTGTCTTAAGAGTTCGGTGTCCAATCTTACTATTTCCTGTATCAAGGTATTGTACAGAATCTCTAATGAACCATTTCTCTTACAATGCTCGCCTTCCCATGGCCACACTAGGCCACCTACGGGTGGGAAATCTAATTGCACCTGCCTACATGCGATCGTGTACATCAGTGGTTCTCAACCCTGTCCACAAGTACCCCCAACAGGCCATGTTTGCAGGTTTTCCTATATCTTGCACAGGTGCTTTAAATCAAAGTCAATCACTTGGTATTTTGGACATCTATTTTATCTAAGAGAAATGCCCAAAACATGGCCTGTTGGGGGTACTTGAGGACAGGGTTGAGAACCACTAATGTACATTGCCCAATGCATAATAAAAATCTCATAGTCCACAGTCCCTAGTCCATCTCAGGAGCAAGCAAGAAGGGTGACTGCATTCCTACATACAGTGGGGCCATGAAGAATGAATGCAGCCAACAGGAGGTCAGATAAAAGCATAAAACAAAGGATTTGGAGATTTGGAGGAGGCTGCAGAGTATTTCTGAGAAACAAATACATACTGAAAATAAATGTTATTTTCTTAAAGAAGCAGTTATAGACACTTTAATGAATTTATTAGTGTTTCTAGAATTATACATAATAGTACCTGCCAAGGCTGTCTGCAGTCTTCATATCTTTACATATTTGCAGCATTTAGCAGAGGCAATCTAAATGATCCTCTTCCTTCAAGGAATACCCCTAGGTGACACTCAATACAAACGTAATTTGTATATGGATATGTTGTTTTACATATCAAATCATCAGATTGCTTTTCCTTAACTCATAAATAAATTCACCTGTTATGGAGTTTTCAGCAATTTTAAAGAAAAATATTCTAAATCCAAGGCCTTTTGTATTGCCAGATTAGTGCCTTCTTCTTCAACAAACCCTTTGAATTCTCTTGGTAAGACCAAGCGCTCTCTTGCCTTGGAGCTCAGATTTCTTCAGAACTTTCATGTTTGTACACTTTGAACTACCTTCCACTTGGGTGTGCTATAGAACCCCCCAAAATTCTCAAAGCACCCCATCAACAGCTGCCTCAGGCGCCACAGGGAAGAGGTTCACAGTTTGCAGCCTGGGTCTGCTGTTTGTCATGATGACTGCCGGCAAACTCAGCTCCTGATCGGACATCCACCGCCCCTATGCCTGCCCCTTTTTGTACACCTGCTGCTCAAGGAATAACCAGGCACTTCCTTTAGCTGTACTCCACACCAGCCTGCCTAGACAATACCTATTTATAATGTAAGTAGGATACGCATTGTGTCGAGTGTAGCATACTGTGTTTGTGGAGCAATTGTAATATTTGTGGTGATGCAACTGTAATAATTGTGCAAAAAGTGCACTCCGAAGAGAGCGATTCCTCAATGGGACTTTTTAGGGTGACTGTTGAAAACCTCTATATAGAGTAATATAGTACAAAAGTATTATGCCCCATACACACGATCGTTTTTCATGCCGTTAAAAATGCCATTTTAAAAAATGGCCATTAAAAATGATCGTGTGTAGGCTCCAGAGCATTTTTAACGACGTGAAAAACGGCCATTAAAAATTCCGGACATGCTCTCTTTTTTCACGTCGTTTTTCATGTCGTTTTTTTTAACGGGACACTATACCATCTGGGTGGAGGGCCCACCCCTGTCACCTGCTGGTCCAACTCTCTGTGGAATAACACCATCAATCCTCAAGTCAGAACTATTGTGTCTTTTTATCACTTGCCACTACAAAGTAACCCGTATACACGTGCTATACAGGGTCAGTATTTAAATAACTCTCTGACAATATACTATATACCTATATATATATAATTGTGAGTTTTAGTACATGTCCCTATAATTAATGACCCTATTCTACCATCACTGCTTTTTGTTCTTTTCTGTTTATTTGTTATTATTTATTCGTTACTTCGTTTCATTTTCTGATTTTGTATTATTTTTTGGATACAGATATCATCTAACACTAAAAGGTGCAGCACCCTACCCCTGAAGAAGAGTCTGTACAATTAAAAGGCCTTGAAACGTTGGGTATCTGTCCCACCTTCGAGACAGTGTCGGGTCCTGTACTACATTCTTTTCTTTTTTTTTGTGTACAATATGATATCTGTTTATGCGTTGTGATTATTTCCTTCTCAGTGTATGCACATTGGTTACTTGGACATATGTTGTGTTTGTACAGTGGCAGCCCCTCATGCTATATATTCATATATTTTTTCAAAAAACTTCAATAAATCAGTTTTTATGACTAATACTTTTGTACTATATTACTCTATATAGAGGTTTTCAACAGTCACCCTAAAAAGTCCCATTGAGGAATCGCTCTCTTCGGAGTGCACTTTTTGCTGTATGTATCTAGGGATGCGGGTAGACTGACCTCTTATATCCATCCATCTGAGACACCGTTCTTTGTATTCTGTAATAATTGTGGAGCATACTGTAAAATTTGTGGTGGACAACTGTAATATTTGTGGTGAAGCAACATGCCATTTAATTTTTGCCGTGGCTGCGAAGCACATATCACAACCGCTGCACGTGTACAGCCCTAACTGGCTTCATCTGCTGTTCAAGTTGGCAGTTAGGGACAGTAAAAGCATACGGTTGAGCCATTGTTTTACTCCCCCCAACTGCCAGCAGGATGCCAATTGCTGTGTTATTTTTAGCTATGGGACCTCTTCCTTCAACTACGTCATAAAGCTCTCTTGACACAGCAGCTTCCCCTTTTTGAAGCTCTGGGCTTGATTTACTAAAGGCAAATAGACTGTTTACTTTGCAAGGGAATTTTCCCCAGAGCTGAAGAGGTGAAGCTCTGCTGACTTTTATCTTCCTATCTTGTGAAAAATAAAAAATAAATATTTTATTTTATTTTATTTGTAAAACAGGTGTCATGGATATGCATTAATGTCTGTCTGCCATCTTACCTTCCTCCTCATGTGTTCATCTAGAGACCAGACCTCCTTCACCTGGCTTCCTTTATAATCTCCTCCCAGCCTGACTCCACCCCAGGCCCTATCACAGAACACTATATTAACCTGTGCACTGCAAGCCTGCCTTGCTGATCAACGTGTTTGTTAGGCATTGTGTGTTTGGGTTCCTGCCTGCCGTGTGCTACGTCTGTCTCTCTGTTACGTTATTGGCTTGTCCCCGACTATTCCTGTTTGCTCGTGACCCTTGACCTTCGGCTCGTTCTTTCGTTATCCTTGTCTGCTTGTGGCCCCTGACCTTCGGCTTGTTATTCGGTTCTCCCTTATCTTGTGCTGCTGCTTCCCCTCTTTTCCCCTTATCCTACGGGGCGTGAGCTAGGAAACTCCAGGGGCCGCGACCTGGTCCCAGCCTGCAGCACAACATCCTCACCACTGGAGGCCCTGGAGAAGACCAGCTGGGTCTTAGACTCCGCGCCCTGGGGAATCTTGGCTCTAGCTTCCGTTAGGATCTCGGTTGTGCTCCTCTGGTCCCGCTTTCCACAACCACCCAGTTTCCTACCCGCAGAAGCCAGCCATAGGGTTCACTACCTTGCGGTGCACTCCTGTCCCCTACGGTGTGCATCTGTCACCTGGCCACAGGTGACCCTGACAGTTTGATCAGCCATGAACCCGGCTGACATCCCGCTTCCCGCGGATGATCCATTGCAGGGCATAGTTCGCAGACTCGAAGCCCAGGAATCAAATCAGACTCAGGTGATGTGATTCCTCCAGGATCTGGCTTCTCGATTCGAGCAGCTTCAGGTCTCCTTGGGAACCCCGAGTCCGCAACCCCAAGTACAACCAGCGGCTGTACCTATCGCACCAGTCGCAGCCTCACACTCACTAAGATTGCCAGCTCCGTCCCATTTCTCTGGGGACTCCAAGGCCTGCAGGGGGTTTCTCAGCCAATGCACAATTCATTTTGAGCTTCAGCCTCAAAGCTTCCTGTCTGACCGGGCTAGGGTAGCCTATGTCATTTCCCTCCTCTCCGGTGAAGCTTTGGCCTGGGCTGCCCCCCTGTGGGAGAGGAACGATCCGGTGGTTTCCAGTCTGTCCGATTTTTTGAAGCTCTTTCGTAATATCTTCGAAGAGCCGGCTCGGGCTTCTTCAGCGGCTAGTGCTGTCTTACGTCTTCGCCAAGAATCTAGTTCAGTGGGGCAATATGCTCTTCAGTTCCGTATCCACACAGCTGAATTGAGCTGGAATAATGAGGCCCTGGTCGCTACCTTTTTACATGGCCTCTCTGACCGAGTGAAAGACGAATTAGCGGGAAGAGCCATTCCCGTCGGTCTGGACGATGTAATTTCATTATGCAACCAGATCGACATTCGTTTTCAAGAGAGGTCTTTAGAAAAAAGACGCCAGCACTCTCTGGGTCCTAGCCAGTCTGAGCTCCCTCCCTTCATTCCGTGGAGCATCATCTACCTGCTGAAGAACCTATGCAGCTGGGCCGGACCAGACTAACCCCCGAAGAACGTGCTAGGCGCAGAACTCTGGGCTTGTGCCTCTATTGTGGGGGCAAGGGTCATTTTCGTGACTCCTGCTCGCTTCGTCCGGGAAACGCTCGGGTCTAATACATTTGGAAGGTGGAGTATTGGACCCAGAAACATCACCTTCTCGCCTGCTCTTGCCGGTGTTCCTTCATGTAGGCACTTCTCCTCAGTCAACCCTTGCATACCTGGATTCCGGGGCTGCCGGCAATTTTATGGATTGGAGAACTGCTTCCTCTATGAAGCTTACCCTTTCACCTCTCACTACCCCATTGGTAGTCTCGGCAATTGATGGCACTGTTCTCCCAGGGGGCCCTATTCGCTTCCAGACGCTACCCATTAGGATGTCGGTAGGGATTCTCCACCAGGAGTGGATATCCTTTCTTATTCTACCCAAGGCCTCTACCCCAGTTGTATTGGGCCTCCCTTGGCTACAGCTCCACTCTCCATATGTGGACTGGGTCTCTGGGCAGATCCTGGCCTGGGGTTCCTCATGTTTCTCGTCGTGTCTTCTCAAGGTGACCCCCAAGGAGAGTCTTCCGGTTGCTGCCACTTCTGTTTCTTCTGATCTTCCTGCTGCATACAGCGATTACCGGGATGTGTTCTGTAAGAAATCAGCTGAGGTGCTTCCTCCCCACAGGTCTTTTGACTGTGCTATTGATCTTGTCCCCGGAGCAACTCTACCCAGGGGTCGTACCTACCCTCTGTCCATCCCAGAGACCCAGGCCATGTCGGAGTATGTCACAGAGAATCTAGAGAGAGGTTTCATCCGGAAATCCTCATCGCCTGCAGGGGCAGGGTTCTTTTTTGTTGCCAAAAAGGATGGTACCTTAAGACCCTGCATCGATTATCGGGGTTTAAATGCGGTTACTATTAAAAATCGATACCCCTTACCCTTAATATCTGAGCTATTCGATAGGTTGAAGGGTGCCTCCATTTTCACCAAGTTGGATCTCAGAGGCGCGTACAATCTCATTCGAATACGGGAGGGTGACGAATGGAAGACTGCATTCAACACTAGAGACGGGCATTACAAATATCTGGTGATGCCTTTTGGTCTGTGTAATGCTCCAGCCGTGTTTCAAAACTTTGTCAATGAAATTTTCAGAGATCTGCTGTACCAGTTTGTTGTCATCTATCTGGATGACATTCTGATCTTTTCTGAAAATCTGCTCGTCCACAGAAACCATGTCCACACTGTACTTCAACGTCTTAGAGAGAACAATCTCTATGCCAAGCTGGAGAAATGTTCCTTTGAATGTTCTGAGGTCCTGTTTTTGGGGTGCTTCGTCTCATGTTCGGGTCTTCGTATGGACCCTGGGAAGGTCTTGGCTATCACCAACTGGCCTCTTCCTGCTAGCCTCAAGGCCACACAGCGCTTTCTTGGCTTCACTAATTATTATAGGCAGTTCATAAGGAATTACTCTTCCATTGCCGCGCCTATTATCGCTTTGACCAAGAAGGGTGTGAATGCCAGAGACTGGCCTCCCGACGCTGTCTCTGCATTTCACAACCTGAAACAGGCCTTTGTTTCTGGCCCCCTCTTGAGGAGACCAAATCCTGGGAATGCATTTTTTATTGAAGTGGACGCTTCCTCAATGGGGGTGGGAGCTGTGCTTCTTCAAATCTTTGAGAAGAGACGCCAACCATGTGCGTTCTTCTCCAAAAAAAATTCTCAGGCAGAGAGGAATTATGCCATCGGTGATCGGGAACTTCTCGCAATTAAATTGGCGTTAGAGGAGTGGCGTCATCTCTTGGAGGGTTCCCCTCACTCCATAACGATCTTTACCGATCACAAGAATTTACAGTATCTACAGAATGCTAAACGTCTGAATCCTAGACAGGCCAGGTGGAGTCTCTTCTTTGCCCGTTTTAATTTCACGATTACCTACAAACCTGGTTCCTGCAACGGTCGGGCTGATGCGCTCTCTAGGTCATTTGACACTTTGGACGAGGAGTCCGCCCCTGAACCTGAGCCGATCATTCCAACCTCATGCATTGTTGCCCACTCTACCACCCTGAAGTCAAAAATTCCGCCTGGTAAGACCTTTGTCCCCACTGAGCTAAGAGCTAAGATCCTTCGTTGGGGACATGATTCCAAGGTGGCAGGGCATTCTGGATTCCTCCGATCCTTCCTACTCATCAGTCGTCACTACTGGTGGCCTAATCTCCGCTCAGACGTCAAAGACTACGTTAAAGCTTGTCATGTCTGTGCTCAGTCCAAATCCTCCACACAAGCTCCTGCTGGCCTCCTCATGCCCTTGCCCATTCCTAAGGAACCCTGGGCCCATATTGCCATGGATTTTATCACCGATCTCCCACTGTCTGAGAATAATACAGTCATTTGGGTGGTAATCGATCGATTCTCCAAGATGGCTCATTTTGTTCCTCTTCCTGGTCTTCCTTCTGCCCCTGCCTTGGTTCCCATTTTCATTCGAGAAATTCTCCGCCTACATGGGGTCCCTTCTCATATTGTTTCCGACAGGGGAGTCCAATTCACGTCTCGTTTTTGGAGAGCCTTTTGCAAATCCCTCAATATTGTCTTGGATTTTTCTTCTTCTTACCATCCCCAATCCAATGGACAGACTGAGAGGGTTAATCAGGAGTTAGAGGTCTTTCTTCGCACCTTTGTGTCTTCTCACCATGACGATTGGTCCTCTCTACTCCCGTGGGCAGAATTCTCCCATAACAATCATGTGAATACCAGTTCGCAGAAGACACCCTTTTTCACAGTTTATGGAAAACACCCTCAACTTCCTCTTCCCATGATCTGTTCTCCTGATATTCCAGCTTTGGCTTCGGTTCAGGAGTCTCTCAATTCCGTTTGGGGTCACGTTCATGATTCCCTCCGGGCAGCTGCTGAAAAATTCAAAGGCTTTGCCGACCGCCGCAGGCGTAAACCGCCTTCTCTTCAGCCAGGGGACAAAGTCTGGCTCTCTACCAGGAACATCAAGCTCCGAGTTCCTTCTCTGAAGTTTGCTCCACGATTCATCGGTCCATACACGGTAACTGCTAAACTGAATCCGGTTTGTTTCAAACTCCAGATTCCTAAGAGCCTTAAAATCACTAACTCCTTTCATGTTGCTCTTCTAAAGCCTTTAGTCCTCAACAAATTCTCTCGTCCTCTCCCTACCGTGGCGCCTGTCTCTGAGGATAATCAGGAGTACGAGATCAGTCAAATTCTGGACTCCCGACTCTGTAAAGGCGTTCTTCAGTACCTCGTTCATTGGAAAGGGTTTGGTCCTGAGGAGAGGTCTTGGATCACTGCATCTGAGGTCTTTGCACCTCATCTGTTAAAGGAGTTTCATCTGAAGTTTCCCTCTAAACCTGGGCCCAGGCGGGGAAGGGGGAGGCCTCGTAAGAGGGAGGGTACTGTCATGGATATGCATTAATGTCTGTCTGCCATCTTACCTTCCTCCTCATGTGTTCATCTAGAGACCAGACCTCCTTCACCTGGCTTCCTTTATAATCTCCTCCCAGCCTGACTCCACCCCAGGCCCTATCACAGAACACTATATTAACCTGTGCACTGCAAGCCTGCCTTGCTGATCAACGTGTTTGTTAGGCATTGTGTGTTTGGGTTCCTGCCTGCCGTGTGCTACATCTGTCTCTCTGTTACGTTATTGGCTTGTCCCCGACTATTCCTGTCTGCTCGTGACCCTTGACCTTCGGCTCGTTCTTTCGTTATCCTTGTCTGCTTGTGGCCCCTGACCTTCGGCTTGTTATTCGGTTCTCCCTTATCTTGTGCTGCTGCTTCCCCTCTTTTCCCCTTATCATACGGGGCGTGAGCTAGGAAACTCCAGGGGCCGCGACCTGGTCCCAGCCTGCAGCACAACATCCTCACCACTGGAGGCCCTGGAGAAGACCAGCTGGGTCTTAGACTCCGCGCCCTGGGGAATCTTGGCTCTAGCTTCCGTTAGGATCTCGGTTGTGCTCCTCTGGTCCCGCTTTCCACAACCACCCAGTTTCCTACCCGCAGAAGCCAGCCATAGGGTTCACTACCTCGCGGTGCACTCCTGTCCCCTACGGTGTGCATCTGTCACCTGGCCACAGGTGACCCTGACAACAGGTGAATTTAGTTATGAGTTAAATTGGTTCTTCATGTATTCTATGCATGAAGGTAATAAACCTTCTGTGAATAGCAACCCCCCTAATACTCCCCTGAGCTCCATTGCGACCCAGTGATGTGCACGAGTGTCTCGGCTCTCCGGGAAGTCTCCTTCCTCATTGGCTCCCACTGCTGTCAATCACAGCCAGTGAGCCAATAAGGAAAGAGGGGACAGAGTCGAGCCACTGCTTCATGTCTGAATGGACACACAGAACAGCAGCTCGGGAGCGCGCCTGCTTGGGTGCCTCCATTGCAAGCTCCCTGCTTTGGGGGCACTCACCAGAAGGTAGGGACCAGGAACGCTGGGAGGGGACCTGATAAGTAGGAGGAATAGGGGACTGCTATGTGCAAAACCAATTTTAAAGAACAGGTAAGTATAACTATTTTTTTTTTTTTCAAATTGTGCCTTTAACCACTTGCCGCCCGCCCTATAACAGATTGACGGCGGCAAAGTGGTTTCAAAATCCTGACTCCGACGGAGACTCTTTACCATGTGATCAGCCGTGTCCAATCACGGCTGATCACGATGTAAACAGGAAAAGCCGGTCATCGGCTTTTCCTCACTCGAGTGACGTGAGTAGAGGAGAGCCGATCGGCTGCTCCTCTGACAGGGGGGGTTTGTGCTGATCCATTATCAGCGCAGCCCCCCCGAGGATGCCCACTGGACCACCAGGGATGCCACTAGACCACCAGGGAAGCCCACCTATAGGTATTGCACACTACACCACCAGGGATGCTAATTATATACTAAATGGATGCCAATCAGTGCCCACAATGGATGCCAATCAGTGCCCACAATGGGCACCACTAAATGGCAGGCATTATTGTTTGGCACTGATTGGCATCCATTAGTACAGTACAGTGCCACCTATCAGTGCCCATCCATGCCACCTATCAGTGCCCATCCATGCCCATCCTTGCTACCTATCAGTGCCCATCCATGCCGCCTATCCGTGCCCATCTGTGCCCATCTGTGCCGCCTATCTGTGCCCACCCATGCTGCCTATCTGTGCCCACCCGTGCCGCCTATCTGTGCCCACCCGTGCCGCCTATCTGTGCCCATCCGTGCTGCCTATCTGTGCCCATCCGTGCCGCTGATCGTTGCCCATCCGTGCCGCCGATCGTTGCCCATCCGTGCCACCTCATCGGTGCCCATCTGTGCCGCCTTATCCGTGCCCGTCAGTGCAGCCCCATCAGTGCCCATCAGTGAAGGAGAAAACTAACTTATTTACAAAGTTTTGTAACTGAAACAAAAAAAAACTTTTTTTTTTTCAAAATTTTCGGTCTTTTTTTTATTTTTTAGCAGAAAATAAAAATCGCAGAGGTGATCAAATACCACCAAAAGAAAGCTCTATTTGTGGGAACAAAATGATACAAATTTAGTTTGGGTACAGTGTAGCATGACCGCGCAATTGTCATTCAAAGTGCAACAGCGCAGAAAGCTGGAAATTGGTCTGGGCAGGAAGGCGTATAAGTGCCCAGTATGAAAGTGGTTAATATCACTTTAAGGAAAATTGGGTATTATTCACAAAGTGAAATTTCATAACATTCACTAAATTCCCTTGCAAAGTGCAACTTCCCTTGCAAAGTGTACATCCTATTTGCCTTTCTCATGAAACTATCTTCATCCAGGACTCATAATATGCCTGGAGGGGAATTTAGCTGAAGTGTACACTTACTAATACTGATGTGCTCAAATCCTCTATTATTATACACAAACTTTCCAGGTTTTCCTCGTCACAGGAAATCAAACTCCTAACTGGTATAGATGTCCCTATACAGTATGCAGAATGATAAACTCTTATCTGGATATTTGCTGGAGGTATGGAGGAGAGAAGACCACAATGTGCCTTATTTGGTGGGACTGGTTGTAAAGGCAGAAGGTTTTTTTACGCATTTTACGCATTAAGATAAAAATCATTCTGTGTGCAGCAGCCCCCCTAATACTTACCTGAGACCATCTAGATGCAACGATATTGCAGGAGTGTCTCGGCTGCCCGGGACTTCTCTCCTCGTTTGCTGAGACAGCAGCACAGCACCATTGGCTCTCGCTGCTGTCAATCAAAAGCCAATAAAGAGAGAAAGGGGGCAGGGCCAGGCCTCAGCTCTGTGTCTAAATGGACACAGGAAGCTGCGATTCGGGTGCCCCCATAGCAAGCTGCTTGCTGTGGGGGCACTCAACAGAGGGAGGCACCAAAGAGAGACCCGAGAAGAGGAAGATCTGGGCTGCTCTGTGCAAAACCACTGCACAGGGCAGGTAAGTATCACATGTTTGTCATTACAAATTCCAATGAGAAAAAAAGGCCTTCCAAGAGGGCAAGGTCTATAAATGGTATCATGGTCAGAACGTTAAAAAAGGACACAATAATACCTTTATATTTAAATGCTCCGGAAGCTTCTGTATATTCATCTCTGTGTTCTGTTTCCTTCCAATTGTAGCGCTACCCCCACTTAAGAGAGCCGCTGAATTTGTTTCGGGATCTGAATACAGCACCGCCAACCCCCGGCAATCTACTCGACCCACTCTGGCACAGTTAGTCTAAGGGTTATTATCTTATCACAACCTAGCAATATATGCACAATGATAACACACTGAGGGCAAAGTGTTAAAGTATATCTAGTTTACTTCTGTGTAAAAGGCATAGATTAACACATAACACATATATTGCCTGCAGAGCCCTGCAACGGTAAGTATAGTACACACTGAGGATACTGGCGATTACGCGCCAAGTGCAGCTATCCCTATCTATGCGCCCTTATGGCGCAGCAACAAAAAGTTCTAACTCCTGGTCAGGCCTGACTCAGATATAACTTAGTCTCTTGGGGAACAATTTCTTTGCATGCAGCTTGAACGGTGGTGCACATATAGAAAGAAACAGTATTTGTAATCCACACGGTAGGTAATAGAAGAACACTTCACCGGAGACTACACGACCCAGTTCTATTACTAGTCTCCGGTGGAACAACAGATAAAACTTGGTGGGCCAAGGCAGTCTCTAGGCCTAATCAGAGTAAAGTGTATTTTTCTGGATTGAGCAGGTTCTCGCTCACCACTCCGGACGCGATCCCAGTCCAGGACTTCCACCGACTGTGTCTCCGCACACAGCGTCTGCAACGGCCGGGTCCCCAGTCCAACTGATGTCAGCCACTTAGAGAATTCGGGTGCCACCCAGGCTCGCAGTGGGGTGGAAGGCTCTCTGGAAGTTGTGCAAGGCCCTGGCTTCAGGCCTTGTACTGCCGCAGATCCGCACGGGAAGACCTGTTGATAGCAGCGCGGTGTCCAAAGAGGCCGAGCTTAGCCTGGCCCCCTTCTTTTATAGCCCCACCCATGAGTCTCTGCGATGGCCAAATGCACCCTGGGTGCCGAACGGGGTTCTGGGTAACGTAGTCCAGGGGCCTTAAAGGAGACCCCGCTACACAATATTTACCCACACATCACAAAGGCTGTAGGCTACAAAAACTCTGCCGTCATGGTGATGGGTCACACGATAATTATTTTCATATGGAATATTCTTCCTCGCAATCAGGTAACATTTATGGTATGGACTCCCAAAACAACGCACGTGGTGATATGTTGGTTTCTTATGCCTCGATAGTCACTAACAGGGCATCTCACAACACGAATACACTGAATACCACCTCATCCACACCACAACCCCATTCATCTACACAGGGCACTTTTTTTAGACAAGATGCAGGGAAAAACACAAACATGAGAGCATGAAAATGTATGTTCAAAAGACACAGAAATCAAATACACACAAACTTTGTTGAATATCATTAATTCGTCCACCTATGCACTATCCCAGGATGAAATGAGTGTGCTCGCTAAGCCTCACCTTTTGTCCAGACTCACGTCTGGATAAATTTGAGGTCATTAAAGATGTAAATCTTTTCAAAAGTCATTATGCCACGAAACACACCCTTCATGAGTCCCCACATACCTTCAGGCATTAGATTATTTGATTGCATTGCTAGGAGAAAATGAATCAAGGGATTATTTACTCATTGGATATTGAGGGACTGTTGGCAGGAGTTGATCATCCATCCCCTGCCCCTATGTATATGACCCTAATCAATTATTTTAAAAATAAATCAACCTCATATCCCCCACCTAGTTCTAACCATAATACAGTGGCTTTTTTGAAATTGGTCTCCAAGGACATTCCGAATTTGAGTATTTCTCAGAACCCTAATAACAATCTCAGCCAAGGTGAAAGACAAGCACTGCACTCCTTGGCCCATAACCACTTCATTACAATCAAACCCTCCGCTCAGGGGTGACCCATCCATTAAGTGCGCACAGGTGCTGCCCCCTCTCTCCATGCCACCCCCTAAATGGTTAATGCTATGCATGAATCTATCCATGGCCACCGCGACCACCCCCTATTCATGAGTCCTGCCCCTTTTAGGATGCCAGGCGCATGAATTACAGCGGTGGGGGTGTTTTCTTGGAGCACCTGATTAGAGCCATAGGCTTTAAAAGGCTTCAAGATAGGGTGGACTTGGAGCGCAGAGCATTGTGCTTGGAGCCCATCCAGGTGTGTTAGAAAAGCAAATGAATATTCGCTTTTTCTGACACTGAATCGCCTCTCCGCCAATCAGGAAGTGCGGGTCTGATATCGTTTCCCGATTGGCTATAATGTCATCGATCCTATTGGATGCCCAGGGGAGGAGATGCATAGCAGAAGCCGCCGTGATCTCAAAAGAGAAGAGGAAACAGGAGATGCTGCCAGATGCTCGATCCCCTGCCTAATGTGCCCGCCGATCCCCTCCATTGTGTGCCTGCCGACTCTCGATGCTGTGTGCCCACTGATCCCCGATGTGCCCATCGATCCCCACTGCCAATGGGGTAAGTGGCGGTGGACCGGCAGACAGCACCACTGCCTCCTATAAGGGGGAAACATTGTTATTATGGACAACACCAAATACACACAAATGTGCAATAAAATTCTAACCGACTTGAAATGGAATTGTCTTATACCTAAATCATTATTTGACACTTATACTAGGGAGTTCTATCTTATGGTAGATTAAGCTTTTTACCACAATATTATCTCTAAAACCACCTTGGAATTCATTAGAACTGGCTTCACACGTGAGGGCACGTTCTACGCTCTCCTAAAATTGTACAAAAATCTCTGATCCCCCCAGGCAGTCCCATTTCATCCAGTAGAGGCAGCCTTACTGAAAATTTCAGCCGGCTAGTAGACAACCATCTTAGACCCTTTGTAACCAGTCTACCCTCTGACGTACGCATCAAGATCCATCTCCTGCAGATCATAGAGTGGGTCCATGTCACAGAGAAGACATACCTCATTGCTATTGATGTCAAAGCCCTCTATAGCTCCATACCTCGTGATAAGGGTCTCTCTGTGATACGTCACATCTTATCGCAGAGAGGTCACCATGATTATCAGTTGAACAAGTTTATTGTGCTTTCTCTTGACTTCATCCTTCGGCATAACGTTTTCTCATTCAATGGCACCCACTACCTCTAGGTACAGGGGGTTTCTATGGGGACCTGCTGTGCCCCCTCCTATGCCAACCTGTACCTGGGGGAGTGGGAACGTACTTTACTTATGGATGAGACTCTATCGATGTATGTGAACCAGGTGATGGCATGGCATCAATGGCATTTTTGGCATTTTTATGCTAAGGGATGGGCCAGAGGCCCTCCTAAGGGAATTTCTGACATGTATCAACAACAAGGATTTTAATTTGAATCTTGCCATGTCCTGCAGCAAATCTGAAACTACATTTTTGGATGTTCTGCATAGGCATACAGATGGTCAGCTATCTAACAAACTTTTTCGTAAACGTACAGCAGGGAATTCAATATTATAAGCCTATAGCTTTCATCCCAAACCTTTAATAGCTTCCATTCCATATAGCCAGTACCTGAGAGCTAGACACAACTGCTCTGATGATGCATGATTTGAAAAAGAAACCAAGATATTCAGAATAAGACTTTTTGAGCGTGGATATTCTAACACTGCCCTTTAAAAAGGCATATAAATGTGCCCGAAATAATTTAAACCATGACCTACTTTTCTCCCATAGAGAGCCTAAAAGAGATGATACAACCAGAATAATCACTAAATATTCTACACAAACGCATCATAATGAAGTACTGGCATTTACTAACTATGGACCCCTCTCGCTTGCCCCCTTTCTGCTGGAACAAACAGTCATTACTTACAGGAGGGTTTCATCAGTGAGAGATAGACCGGTATCAATCAAATTCCAGAAGGTCAGAGGGGACACTTGCAGGAGATTTGGCACCTTCTCCTGTGGAATGTGCATATGTTCAAACCCAGGCATTACGTCAACTGCAAACCCCCCGGCATGATACATTTAATCTCTTGTGAGTGTGGATGTTATTACAAGGGGAATAGGGATGGGCCTGATGTTTGAGTCAAACCTAAGTTCGACTCGAACATTGGGTGTTCACATGTTCGCTGAACACACAAACAAAAAAGGGAAGTTTACCCGCCGACAAGTGCCCCATAATGCACTGCGCTCTCGCAGTGTAGTGTAGTGTTGTGAATAACACAGTGCAGTGTTGTTATGAATAACACAGTGTAATGTTGTAAATAACAGTGTAGTGTAGTGTTGTGAATAACACATTGTAGTGTAGTGTTGTGAATAACACAGCGTAGTGTAGCGTTGTTGTGAATAACACAGTGTAGTGTAGTGTGAATAACACAGTGTTGTGGTGCCACTGAAGTGTTGGTGTGTACAACACTTCTGTGTCACCACCGATTCATATTTTTTGTTTCATTGACAATATTTTTTTTTTTCTGTAGGATCGGGTTCTGTTGCTGCATTATTAGTACTCCCCCTTCTGTATTGCAGCTGTTATTCCTTCTGCATCAGCACAGCAGTGGTTTCCTTTTTTTTTTTTTTTTTTGGGCGCAGCAGCACTAAGAATATTTAGGGCATAATTGCTGTCCCCCTTCTGCGTCACAGGTATTCCTCTTTCTGTGTCAGCAATTATTTCCATTTAGTTTTTTTGGTGCATCAGCACTAAGAATATTTAGGGCCTAATTGCTGTCCCCCTTCTGCGTCGCAGGTGTTCCTCTTTCTGCGTCAGAAGTGGTTTCCTTTTTTTTTGCTTTTTCTTTTTTTTAAATTAAATTTAAATATATATATATATATATATATATATATATATATATATATATATATATATATATATATATATATATTGCAGTAGCAGCAGCACTAAAAATATTTAGGGCATAATTGCTGTTCCTCCATTCTGCATTGTAGGCATTCCATCTCTGCATCAGCAGTGGTTCCCCGTTTTTTTTTTTTAATTTTTACATTTATTTTAGTTTATTTTTTGCAGCAGCAGTAAAAAAAAATCTCCACAATTGCTACACCCTTAATTTCTTTATAAAAGAAAAACAAAAAAACATAATATAATGGTTTATAGTGCACCAAGCACAAAAGTATTGCACCCAAGCACCATATTCCCATCCCACATTCTATAATAAAAAGTTATAAAAATTGCCCCCAAAAAATAAAAAACAATAATAAAATGGTTTATAGTGCACTAAGCACAAAAGTATTGCTCCCAAGCATCATATTTCCATCCCAGTTACAGTGTTCAGGCACCACCAACACCAATTTAAAAAATTTTTTTTAACAGAAGGCCCGTTTCTGCGCACAGCAAGAGTAACTGTGAGGGGTTACAGTGTTCAGGCACCACTAGGGATGGGCGAACAATTTGGGCCTGAACATCGCCCATTCAGGTGCTCGCCTAACACTCAAACTTTCTGGGCACTTAGCGTGAAGTTCGCACGCCGAGCACACAGTCAATAGGTTCTTAAGGCTTCCCCCCTGAGAAAAAAAACCTCTGCATTGAGGCCCTACCCTCTCCAATGGGAGAAGGAATTGGGGAGACAGTTAGACCCAGAGGACTGTCAGACTATGACCCTCTCCAAGTGCTCTAGAAATGTCCTTATATTGGAGAATGTCTATAAAGTCTATATCGGTGGTACTTTACACCAGCTAGATAGGCCCGATTCATTCCAACCTATTCTCCACTTTGCTTTCGAGGATGCTCGCAGGAAGGCTCTATGGCAGTGTTTCTCAACTCCAGTCCTCAAGGCGCCCCAACAGGTCATGTTTTCAGGCTCTCCATTGTTTTGCACAGGTTATTTGATCAGTTTAACTGCTTTAGTAATTCCCACAGCTGTTTCATCTGAGGGAAATCCTGAAAACATGACCTGTTGGGGCGCCTTGAGGACTGGAGTTGAGAAACACTGCTCTATGGCACATATATGGTGGTCATGCCCAAGGGCGTGCCGGATATGGGTCAGATTTTACACTATTCTTCGTAACATGTTTCACGCAAACCTCGTTCACACCTATTCGAATTGGTTGCGGCTTACACTGCATCCAATTCGCATAACATTATAAAATACATTGATTGTAATGAGGCTGGTTCACATATGTGCGATGCATTTGCACTGCGCATTGCCCAAAAAACTTGTGCGTTTTCTAGGCATTGCGGTGCGGCTCAGGTACGAATTCAGGCCCATTATCTTCTATGGGCACACATCTGATTCGCAGATGTGTTCAGTTCTCATCAGGATTTCTCTACCAGCTCACTACACTTCCCCCCCTCCCCCTCCTCTCTCCCAGGTCACCAAATACATTGTACCCCTACCATTTCAAAAATAGTAAAAAAGACAGGAGACACTTTGGGACAAGCCCTTTATTAAAAAATAAAAATGTCCCGCGATGTCCATTCATCTTCTATCTCACCACCCGACGAACCAAAAAAAAAAAAAAACAACAGCTCCGCCTCCATGGGAGGCTCCCGCCGAGTGACGCTTCTTCTCTGTGACAGCTGTTATTTAGCTGAAGGCGGGGCCACCTGGTGATGTAACGAGTGACCCCGCCCCCTCTGATGCCACGTGACGTCAGAGGAAGGCGGATTCGCCCGTTTACGTCACCGAGTGGCCCCGCCCTTGGCTATATAACAGCTGTCACCGAGATGAAGCGTCACTCGGTGGGAGCCTTCCATAGAAGCGGAGTTGTTGCGGCTCGTCGGGCGGCGTGAGATGGATCTACATCGCAGGACATTTTTATTTTTTTAATAAAAGACTTGTCCCAAAGCGTCTCCTGTCCTTTTTTGACAATTTTTGACACTTTTTTTGTGAAAGGGTAGAGGTACAATGTTCCCGTTACCAATTCACATAGGGGGAAGCCGGGATCTGAGGTCCCCTTGTTAAAGGGGGCTTCCAGATTCTGATAAGCCCCCTGCCCGCAGACCCCCACAACCACCGGGCAAGGGTTGTGGGGATGAGGCCCTTGTCCCCATCACCATTGGGACCCCAAAGCATCCCCCCTATGTTGAGGGCATGTGGCCTGGTATGGTTCAGGTGGGGGGGCACTCTCTCGGCCCCCAGATCCCGCCCCCCCCATGTGAATGGGTATGGGTACCTATTAACCAAAAAAGTGTGAAAAAATAGATAAAAACAGGAGACAAGTTTTTGACAAATCCTTTATTAAAAAATAAAAAAACTGTGTCCCTGATGTAAATCCATCATCAATAACGCTGACCTGAAAAAAAAAAAACACTCCACCTTCTAGGCTGACCGCCGGCCAAATTAATCCTCCGCGCTTTGACAATTCTTATATAGGTAAGGTCGGGGCCATCTGGCAACGTCACCTGGTGGCCCCGCCTGGGTCCATGACGTCATAAGGGGGCGGTGCCACCAGGTGATGTAGCCAGGTGGCCTTCCCCTTCCCTATATAACCTTCCCTATATAATAATTGTAAAACAGCTTAGCCTGTAAAAGGCATGCAGTCTTCATGTTGGCGAGAGCGTTTTTCTTTTTATCTTTCGGTGCGGCGGGCAGCGTGATTGGCGGAGAATTTACATCGGGGGACACTATTTTTTAATTTTTTAATAAAGGAATTGTCAAAAACTGTCTGTGTATTTTTATTACTTTGTGACACTTTTTTGGTGAATGGGTAGGGGTACTATGTACCAGACTCCATTTCTTTTGCGCCCTTTGGAATGCCCGCTCTGTCCATGATCCCTTTTTCCGCTAACTCATTTAATCTATTTGCCATTACCGAAACCTGGTACTTCATCCACCTCCCTCTCTGTGACTCTCCTCATTTGAGGCACACTGCATTTGTCTTTTCTCCCCAGTTTCTCTAAGGATAGCTGTGATCTACCGGCCCCCTGGACCAGTATCAACCTTTCTTGATGACTTCTCTGCCTGGCTACCCTACTTTCTCTCTTCTGAAATCCCCACTATCATTCTTGGGGAATTCAACATCTCTACTAATACTAACACTCCTGCTTCTTCAAAACTTCTCAGTCTAACCTTCTCCTTTGACCTGAAGCAATGGATACATGCTTCTACCCACTCTGAAGGCAATACCCTTGATCTTGTTTTCTCAAACCTATGCACTCTCTCCAACTATCCTTACCCCCTCTCTGATCACCACCTTATTAGTTTCACTCTCTCCCTCTCCTCCACCTCCTCTCCCTCCAACTGCCTAACAGTTACCCGTAGAAACCTACACCATCGCAACCCTTTTCTTCTCTACTCTGCTACCGACCACCTCTATGACTAAATCACACCCCTCTCCTGCCCCAACCTAGCCACTTCTGTATACAACATTTCACTTCTAGCCTCACTGGACACACTGGCCCCTCTCACTACACACAGAATCAGGCCCCTTCCCTTTCAACCTTGGCAGACAGATGACACTAGAAGTCTGAAAAAACACAGCCATGCTCTTGAGCGCCTGTGCCGTAAAACTAAGTCTCAGAAAGATTTCAACCAGTATAAATCTGCACTCCAAAAATACAATTTCTGCCACCTCACTGCCAAGCAGACCTGTTTTATCTCTCTCATTAACACCTTATCACCTCGTCCCCGTCAACTCTTCTCTACCTTCAACTCTCTACTTCGTCATCCACTGCCTCCACCCACCGAATTATTTACTGCCCAGAAGATCGACAATCACTTCAAACAGAAGATTGATACAATTTTCAAAGAGATCTCTACTGTTCAGATACCCTCCACGCTTTACACTTCATGCCCACAGGTACAATCATTACTTCCCTCTTTCAACCCGACCACTATGGACGAGGTTGCTAAACTACTTGCTAATGTTCATCTTACCACCTGCCCTCTGGATCCTGTTCCCTTGAAAATGCTATGGTCACCCTCTGGCTCTATTCTACACTCACTAACCCACATCTTCAAACTCTCCCTCTTTTCTGGCATCTTCCCCAACTCTCTAAAACATGTACTTGTCAGCCCCATACTTAAAAAGCCCTCACTGGTACCATCCAATCTTAACAACCTATGCCCCATCTCCTTGCTCCCCTTTTTATCCAAACTCCTTGAACGGCTGGTCTACAACCCACTGAGCAACCACCTTGCTGATAATAGCCTTCTTGATCCCCTTCAGTCTGGATTTCGTCCTCAACACTCTACAGAAACTGCTCTCCTAAAACTAACAAACGATCTACTAACTTCCAAAACCAATGGACACTATTCTGTACTCCTACTCCTGGACCTCTCTGCTGCCTGTGATACTGTTGACCACCCCCTCTTCCTCAAAAAACTCCACACCTTTGGTCTCCGTGACTTTACTAATCGCTGGTTCTCTTCCTACTTCACCAACCACACCTTTAGCCTTACTTAGAATTCTACTTACTCTCCTCCTCTTCCTTTCTCTGTTGGGGTTCCCCAAGGTTCTGTTCTTGGACTTCTATTTTCAATCTACACCTCCTCCCTGGGTCATCTGATAGCCTCCCATGGCTTCCAATACTACCTCTATGCTGACATCACCCAAATCTATTTCTCTATCCCTCAGCTCACTCCTTCAGTCTCCTCACCTGTCACTTATTTACTATCAGATATATCAGTCTGGATGTCACACCACTTCCTCAACTTAATCTATCCAAAACCTAACTTATAATTTTTCCTTCCCATGTGCCTTTTCCCCTGATCTCTGTGTCAAAATAGATGGCACAACGATAAGCCCATCCACGCACGCCAAGGTCCTAGGTGTAGTCCTGGACTTTGAACTCTCCTTTAAGCCCCACCTCCAATCACTGTTCAAAACCTGACACTTCAACCTTCTCAACTGTAACATCTCCAAAATATGCCCCTTTCTAGCCAATGACACAACAAAGCTCTTAATTCACTCCCTGGTCATCTCTTACCACTACTGCAACTCCCTCCTCATTGACTTACCTCCACATAGTCTATCCCCCCTTTCAATCGATCATAAATGCTGCTGCCAGACTCATCCACCTAACCAATCGCTTTGTGTCTGCTTCTCCTCTCTGTCAAGCCCTCCACTGGCTTCCGCTCACCCAACAAATTAAATTGAAAATACTAACAACTACTTATAGATGGCTTTTTAGTCTCAAAGGTAAAAATATATATCTTAACCACTTCAATACCGGGCCTATTTTGGCACCTCTCTCCTTCATGTAAAAATCCAAATTTTTTTGCTAGAAAATTTGCAGACACCTTAGGGAATAAAATGGCGGTCATTGCAACTTTTTTTCTCACACGGTATTTGAGCAATAATTTTTCAAACGTCTTTTTTTCGGAAAAAAAAAAGGTTTCATGAATTAAAAAATAACAAAACAGTAAAGTTAGCCCAATTTTTTTGTATAATGTGAAAGATGATGTTATGCCGAGTAAATAGATACCTAACATGTCACGCTTTAAAATTCCGCCACTCATGGAATGGCACCAAACTTCAGTACTTACATTTTTTTTTACAGGTTACTACTTTCGAGTTACAGAGGAGGTCTTGTGCTAGAATTGTTGCACACGCTCTAACGCATGTGGCGATACCTCACATGTGTGGTTTGAACGGCATTTACATATGTGAGCGGGACTTACATGCATGTTCGCTTTGAGCACAAGCTATTGGGGACAGGGGCGTTTTAATTATTTATTTATTTTTTTACTTAATTTTTTTTTTTTTACACTTTAAAAAGAAAAATTTTGATCACTTTTATTCCTATTACAAGGAATGTAAACATCCCTTGTAATAGGAATATATTGTGACAAGTCCTCTTTATGGAGAGGTGCGGGGTCAATAAGACCCCACATCTCTCCTCCAGGCTGGAAAGCATGAGATCGGAAAAAAAAATTGACCGATCTCATGCTGACAGCCGCGATTGCGGCTTTGTTTACTTTCGGGTACCCAGGCGTGACGTCACAACGTCGCGCCCTGGCCTCCGACGTCATATATCTGGTCACCGGAAATCTCTATCGTTGGGAGCCGGACGATTCTTTCTCCCCGATGGCACGGGAGAGCCCGGAGAAGCACCGGATGGTGGAGGGAGGGGAGGGGGAAGTCCCCTCCCGCCGCCTATAAGAATGATCAAGCGGTGGAACTGCCGCTATGATCATTCTTATCGTGCACAGAATCGCCGGCTGCACAGAAGGATATCTGAATGATGCCTGTAGCTGCAGGCATCATTCAGATATCACCGTACAAAGTCAAGTTCGTCATATGACGTCCTCAGTGTTAAATAATGTATGTCCTAAATACAAAAATAAATGTGCTGTCCCTTTAAATGCACATAGAAAATTATATAATAATTAACAAAACATATATAAAGTGCATCAGTGTAAACAAATATGTAACAGAACCTCAGCATATAGATTATTATCCCAAACAATGAATAATGTGTACAAGTGTTAACCACCTCCCATCCCGCGAATAGTAATATGACGGCCGCAAGGTGGCTCTGCCATCCCAGGCGACTGTCATATAACGTCCTCTTCTTTGTTTATAGCGCAAAAAATAAAAACCACAGAGGTGATCAAATACCACCAAAAGAAAGCTATATTTGTGGGGAAAAAAGTGATCAAATCTTCCTATGGGTACAGTGTTGCATGACCGCGCAATTGTCATTTAAAATGTTACAGTGCTGAAAGCTGAAAATTGGCCTGGGCAGGAACGGGGTGAAAATGCCCTGTATTGAAGTGGGTAAATAAGTGAATGTCATTTAAATAAAAAAACAAAAGTTCATGCGCAAAGTACATGATAAATCTTTAAAAAAGGTGCTGTGGATGAAACACTGCAATTCATGTGATCCTCCAAGTGTGTCCACATTTCCAAGCACTCAAGCTCCTTATCAGAGACATGGGATCTTAAATTACAGGTCAATTCAGCTCACAAAAAAAACCCACATCTACAGTCTCCACCTCTTAACAGCTCCAATAACTCCAGGAATAGGCTGCCCCCAAAATTAGGTCAGGTGTGGAATCAACTGTCTAAGCCCGGCTTAGTTCTTTATAGTATTATATATGCAGATAGAAAGCAGCTTATGATCTTATGACAGACCAAGCCACTGAATATCACACCAACATGAGCTCCTCCGATATTGACTGTCTAAAGCAATTGCTGGATTATAGGGATGGCTTTTTAGTCTCAAAGGTAAGAATATATGTCTAAAATACTATTTTCTTTATATTTAGTATTCCTACTTTTGTACCTGACTGTTCATTGTTGGTTTGTGACTTTTACCGTATATATACATCCACTAAACAGCTCCATATTGCCTATTAGACATTCATTTTGCAACAGAAATCATGTGAACATTATTCCCCCTTTTAGAGAACTATTTGTTTAGTCGTTGTTTTATCTGATCTAAGTACTGAGGTAATATGAGGTAATGGCCTTCCAAAAATATTACTAAATTTTAAATGTATAAACTGGACACAGTTGTGCTTCTTTTCTGGGTGGATTGCTCTTGTTAATGTGCTGCACCTAATAAAAGCAAAAATCTGTGACAGTTCTGGTTCTGATAGCGACTTGTGTGCCAAATTCAGGTAGTCCTAATTTGCTTGACTTCAGTGGCGGCCGGTCCATAATGGGTGCAGGCGGCGCTCCCCTACTTTGCATGCGGTTTGCATGTCGGTGTCAGGAAAGGTTCCATCCGCTGGTGGCATTTATTATTTATCTTGCAGTACTGTGGTCCACCAGCAGGTGTCTCCTGGCAGTTTGTAACTGTCAGGAGAATCTTTCCCTGCTGGTGTTGTATTATCTTTTGGACGCAGTACTGGTTTCCACCAGCGGATTGATCCTGGCAGTGTGGAGCAGACTGCCCTCCCTCCGATCAGGTGTGACCTGAAGCTAATCAGGCATTCCCATAAATACCCGGCAGGTGTATACACACACTGCCCTGGTATCGTCCTTGTGCCCTGACCTGTAGCCTGTCTGCTTGAACCTTGATCCATGTATCCTGATCCCTGTAACCTAAACCTGTAACCTAAACCTGTAACCTAAACCTGTAACCTGATCCTGAACTTGATCCTGAACCTGTTGTGTCCGTCCTAATCCCTGATCCCTGCTCTGCAGCCTGGTTGCCCCCTGCTTGATCCTGTCTCCCTGTCCTGATCCATCCTTACCCCATCTGCTGATCCCCCTGTGTATGACCTCGGCCTGGCCCTGTTTATGATTCTGGTTTCCCCATTACTTGTACATATTTGTCTGTTACTGTTATTAATTGTGGGTTCTGTTTGGTATTGGTTGTTGTGCACTGTGAGGTATTGGAGGTGGTTATATATATATTATTTCACTTATCTTTAATAAATCTTTATATTTCACTTATACGTGTTTGGTGTTCCTCTGTTGCTAGCTGCACAGTTCTGGTCACACTTGGTACGTGACAGTATACCAGGGCCATTAATGATCAGAAGTAGCTGCACAGAAGACCCATTTTGGTTCTGTTACTCTGCTAAAATGAACTCTGATATGATTCCTTATTATACTCTGCTGGCGTCAGAGAGTGGTGAATATCTCCGTCAGACACTGAAAGAGTGGACCAGTGATCAGCTGCTAGAGATTATTCGTTTAGCTCACTCCTGGGTTGATCAGGGCTGTATGATGTTTGGGGATGTTCAACCTTTAAAATCTGCACAGAGCTGGCTTTGCCTTGTATCCCAGAGGGCCATGATGATTTTTCTCCCCCCTTTAATGTTAATCAGGTCGTATCTTTGGTTTGGCTTCTGGAGGATGACTCCCCATACTTTTTTGAACATTACACAGCTTGTTCCCAACAGAAAATAATAGAGTGTGTTGATTGTGTACAATCCCTTGTCAGACAGGCAGAATGTAAACTGCAGTTTGTGCAGCCACTACTCTCAGCATGGTCTGATATTTTGCAATCGGCCCCAGCCAGCCCACAAAAAAACATCTCTGCTGCCAGACACCTGCCTGCCCAAGAGTCTATTTCTCCATCACCCATGGCAACCCCAGTCGCAGTTCAGTACACACTACTTCCCACCAGGTATCAATATCCAGTCTCTGCTCCCTGCACCTATCCTGCATTCAACCCACCTGCCTCTTCTCGGCTGCCTGCAAGCCCACAAGAACCTCCTCCAGCCACTGTCCCCGTATCCCTGCCATATTCTTCCATTTGCTCGATTCCATCTTTTCCATATACTCCCCCCGTTATGTGCAAACCTGCAGTGACCAAATCTAAAAAGAAGCGGAAGTATTTCCCTACCCACACAATCCAACCAGTAATCCCACCTTCCTCCACACCCACCAACCTGCTCCAGCCTGTAGTTCCAGAACCAGCCTTCGAGCCAGCTTCCCAGCCTGCAGTTCCAGAGCCAGCCTTCCAACTTGCAGTTCCAGAGCCAGCCTTCCAGCTTGCAGTTCCAGAGCCAGCCTTCCAGCTTGCAGTTCCAGAACCAGCCTTCCAGCTTGCAGTTCCAGAACCAGCCTTCCAGCTTGCAGTTCCAGAACCAGCCTTCCTGCTTGCAGTTCCCGAGCCAGCCTTCCAGCCTGCAGTCCTTGAGCCAGCCTTCCAGCCTGCAGTCCTTGAGCCAGCCTTCCAGCCTGCAGTCCTTGAGCCAGCCTTCCAGCCTGCGGTCCTTGAGCCCGCCTTCCAGCCTGCAGTTCCAGAACCAGCCTTCCAGCCTGCAGTCCCAGAGCCAGCCTTCAAGCCAGCCTTCCAGCCTGCAGTTCTCAAGCCAGCCTTCCAGCCTGCAGTCCTTGAGCCAGCCTGCCAGCCTGCGGTCCTTGAGCCAGCCTGCCAGCCTGCGGTCCTTGAGCCAGCCTGCGGTCCTTGAGCCAGCCTTCCAGCCTGCGGTCCTTGAGCCAGCCTTCCAGCCTGCGGTCCTTGAGCCAGCCTTCCAGCCTGCGGTCCTTGAGCCAGCCTTCCAGCCTGCTGTTTTCGAGCCAGCCTTCCAGTCTGCGGTTCTCGAGCTAGCCTGCCAGCCTGAAGACCCTGTACCAGCCTGCCAGCCTGAAGACCCTGTACCAGCCTGCCAGCCTGAAGACCCTGTGCCAGCCTGAAGACCCTGTACCAGCCTGCCAGCCTGAAGACCCTGTACCAGCCTGCCAACATGGAGTTCCCGTGCCAGCCTTCCAAACTGAAGCCCTGATGACAGTGTCCCAGTCGGAAGATCCGGTGCCCGTTTCCCGGCCCAAGGTTGTGGAGCCCTTTTCCCGGCTCGAGGGTATGTCGTCTGCTGCCCAGCCTGAGATGATCCCGTCTGCTGCCCAGCCTGAGATGATCCCGTCTGCTGCCCAGCCTGAGATGATCCCGTCTGCTGCCCAGCCTGAGATGATCCCGTCTGCTGCCCAGCCTGAGATGATCCCGTCTGCTGCCCAGCCTGAGATGATCCCGTCCGCTGCCCAGCTCGATGACCCAGAGCCTGCTGCCCAGCCCGAAGTGTCCCTGCCTGCTGCCCAGCTCGATGACCCGGAGCCTGCTGCCCAGCCCGAGGTGTTCCTGCCTGCTGCCCAGCTCGATGACCCGGAGCCTGCTGCCCAGCCCGAGGTGTTCCTGCCTGCTGCCCAGCTCGATGACCCGGGGCCTGCTGCCCAGCCCGAAGTGTTCCTGTCTGCTGCCCAGCTCGATGACCCGGAGCCTGCTGCCCAGCTCGATGACCCAGAGCCTGCTGCCCAGCCCGAGGTGTTCCTGCCTGCTGCCCAGCTTGATGTGATTGTCTGCCCGGAGGTGAATTTGCCTACTACCCAGCTGATTGCCATGAACTTTCTCCGGCAACAGCTAGTTGGAGCGTCCGGAGGCCGCTCCTTTGAGGGGGGGTACTGTCAGGAAAGGTTCCATCCGCTGGTGGCATTTATTATTTATCTTGCAGTACTGTGGTCCACCAGCAGGTGTCTCCTGGCAGTTTGTAACTGTCAGGAGAATCTTTCCCTGCTGGTGTTGTATTATCTTTTGGACGCAGTACTGGTTTCCACCAGCGGATGGATCCTGGCAGTGTGGAGCAGACTGCCCTCCCTCCGATCAGGTGTGACCTAAAGCTAATCAGGCATTCCTATAAATACCCGGCAGGTGTATACACACACTGCCCTGGTATCGTCCTCGTGCCCTGACCTGTAGCCTGTCTGCTTGAACCTTGATCCATGTATCCTGATCCCTGTAACCTAAACCTGTAACCTGATCCTGAACCTGTTGTGTCCGTCCTAATCCCTGATCCCTGCTCTGCAGCCTGGTTGCCCCCTGCTTGATCCTGTCTCCCTGTCCTGATCCATCCTTACCCCATCTGCTGATCCCCCTGTGTATGACCTCGGCCTGGCCCTGTTTATGATTCTGGTTTCCCCATTACTTGTACATATTTGTCTGTTACTGTTATTAATTGTGGGTTCTGTTTGGTATTGGTTGTTGTGCACTGTGTGGTATTGGAGGTCGTTATATATATATATATATATATATATATATATATTTCACTTATCTTTAATAAATCTTTATATTTCACTTATACGTGTTTGGTGTTCCTCTGTTGCTAGCTGCACAGTTCTGGTCACACGTGGTACGTGACAGTCGGGCTCCGAACTCATAGCTTTCAATAATGTTTTCTTTAGAGCCGGAGACTCTAATTGTCTTGAAAAAAGGTTGGGAACCCACCCACTTGTGACACCAGCGAATCAATATTCGCTATCAGTTTCCAGCTTCTCCTCCCAGCCAATCAGGACAGGAGGTGGATCTAAAGAAGACATGGTTAGCCGGGAGGAGAAGCTGGGGAAGCTGTGGCGTGGTGACCCTGGAGGGGTGGGTTTGTTTGCCCCCCCCCCCCCCCCCCAAAAAAAAGTTTAGCAACACCTGAGCCAAATTCAAGATAAAATAGGGACAGTTTGGGGGGAATTCAATAAAGCTGTTGCACACCTTTTTCTGGCATTAATCCCCATGGCTTCCAATACCATCTCTACGCTGACGACACACAAATCTATTTCTCTGCCCCTCAGTTCACTCCCTCCGTCTCTTCACGTATCACTAATTTACTAACAGATATATCAGTCTGGATGTCACACCACTTCCTCAAACTCAATGTATCAAAAACTGAACTTATAATTTTTTTCTCCCCCACGTGCCACTTCTCCTGATCTCTCTGTCAAAATCGATGGCACAACTATAAGCCCATCCCCGCATGCCAAGGTCCTAGGTGTAGTCCTGGGCTCTGAACTCTCCTTAAGACCCCACGTCCAATCAGTGTCCAAATCTTGCCGCCTCAACCTCCTCAACATCTCCAAAATACATCCCTTTCTAACCAATGACACAACAAAGCTCTTTATTCATTCCCTGGTCATCTCTCACCTCAACTACTTCAACTCCCTTCCTATTGGCTTACCTCTACATAGTGTATCCCCCCTTCAATCCATCATGAATGCTGCTGCCAGACTCATTCACCTTACCAATCGCTCTGTGTCTCTGTGTCTGCTACTCCTCTCTGTCAATCCCTCCACTGGCTTCCGCTCACCCAACTAATTAAATTTAAAATACTAACAACAACTTACAAAGCCATCCACCGCTTAGCCCCCAGCTACATCACTAGCATAGTCTCAAAATACCAACCTAATCATTCTCTTTGTTCTTCTCTAAACCTCCTGCTCTCTAGCTCCCTCATCACCTCCTCCCATGCTCGCTTCCAGGACTTTTTCAGAGCCTCTCCAATCCTATGGATCTCCTTACCCCAGTCTGTCCGATTATCTCCAACTCTATTAGCTTTTAGACGATCACTAAAAAGCCTCCTCTTCAGAGAAGCCTATCCCACACACACCTAACAATTGTATTTTCATTTTCTCAGCTCATCCCCCACAATTATTACCTTTTTGTTTCACTTGACCCTCCCTTCTGGATTGTAAGCTCTAACGAGCAGGGCCCTCTGATTCCTCCTGTGCTAAATTGTATTGTAACTGTACTGTCTGCCCTCATGTTGTAAAGTGCTGCGCAAACTGTTGGCGCTATATAAATCCCGTATATTAATAATCCCTCTTTTAGTAATGTATTGCAACAAATTCATAAAGCATCTGCAAAACTTTTGGTTCTGACAGCGACTCCTGCACCAAATTCAGGTAGTTTTAAAATGTGTCACTTTTACATTATGGCTTTAGGTGGCGTTAAGACCAACTCTGTTTTGGCAAAGAGACAGATTTTGCTAAAGTGTCTCACGTGCATTTTAAAAGTGTTGCAGCGTTTAATAGATACAAGCACAAGTTCTAGACAGGTACATGAATTTGGCACACTCTGTGCCATTTTTACGACGCGTGAGAGACACAAAATCTGTCTGGCATCCTTTATGAATTCCAGGGACTGTTTCTTGTTGCTACCCTATTGCATGAATGGCAAGTTAACATTTAAAGGGTAACTCCACTTTCGTGGGGAAAAAATTGCAAATTAAAAAAAAAGTAATATAGCATATACAGTTACGACACAAGTCATATTGTAATTGAATTTTAGAAAAAAATACATTTCCTTTTCAACCTGCAGCTCTGTAAATTTTCAATAAAATGCAAAGCAATATGGCTACCTGGAGGTTTTCTGTACACAGAATGTAAACAGAACGCCCCCCCAGAAACATAATTTCCTGATTGTGTGATTGGCTCACTGAATTTCCCAGAAGTCTACACTAAGATACAAATAACATATCAGGCACTCCCTGCAACAAAAATTTAATTTTTGGTGAGCTACTCCCAATAGAAAAACACATCTAAAGGGATGCAGATCCTGCCATTTTCCTTATTTGATCCCTGCAGGTGCAGCAGCTGATTTATAACTATGAAACCACTCCCATTAGATTCACTTACCACATGGACACAGACAAACACACAGGGATTTCTTCAGGATAACAAAAGTTAGGAATCTGCAACAAAATTTGTTAAAATCCCTGCAAAGTACACACAGACTACCCAGAGGGGAATGTTTTTCCTCTCAACAAAAGTGGAGTTACTCTTTAAGCTACTGGATATGAAATAATCAATTCTCTGAATTGTTCTTATTGCTGGGATTAAAATGAGCCCCTACACCAACATGTCATTTAAACATATGCTCACATTTCAATATATTATATTCTTTATCTTACATTGGTATATGCTGAGGTACTATATACCATTTTAAAACCAGGCAAACATTTCCCAGCACACTTACCAGCTAGCCTGCAAAACAAAAAAACTGACCCTGTTCAAAAGTTCATGGTAAAACTGAGGTTTTAATTGGCACACATTTGCAAATATATGTGGAAGCCGCAATGCCTCACCAAGGCTCCTCTGTACATTACGGTCCTAACTCTATATTCTTCAAGTTGGAGCATATATAACTTATATATACCATTTTATTTGATTAAACTATGGTATTGATGGAAAAAATGGGAACAGAAAAAATGGTGGGGGTGGTGGTGATGGGGCGGGGATGGGTGCGGAGGCAGCTTCATGTGTTGGCAGATCACTCCGACCATCAAAGTTTGGGAAGGAAAGAAATTAAAATCTGATATATTATTGAGGTATTTAAGATCTAGGGGGGGGGAAATGTTGTAGGCCCAATTCACTCTATGTGTGATGACTGGCATTTTACTGCACTGTATTGCACAATTGTTTTCTGTGTGTCCCATTCACACTGCAACAAAGCCCAGCGAGCTGCAATAAAATGCAGACATGCTGTATTCTATCACAGAGTGCCGTACAGGATTGCATGTCACTGTGCAGCAGCACTTCATGCTGCTATATAGTGACATAATTGAAGTATCCCTTTTGTGCACTTCAAATAAAGTTTGTAACAAAAAAAGAGCCGTGGGATTTGCTGAATCACGCACCGCCCCGTACCGCAGTCAGCATTGACAGCTGGAGAGGTAAACCACTGCAGTTTAACTTAAAGCGGGATTCCACCTGCAATTTTTTTTTTTCTAACCACTTAAGCCCCGGACCATTTCGGACCATTAGGACCAGGCCTGTTTTTGGGATTCGGCACTGCGCTGCTTTAACTGTAAATTGTGCGGACATGCAATGTTGTACCCAAATGAAATTTGCGTCCTTTTCTTCCTACAAATAGAGCTTTCTTTTAATGGTATTTGATTGCCTCTGCGATTTTTATTTTTTGCGATATAAATGGAAAAAGAACGAAAATTTTGAAAAAAAAAGATATTTTCTACTTTTTGTTATAAGAAAAATCGAATAAACTCAATTTTAGTCATAAATTTAGGCCAAAATGTATTCAGCCACATGTCTTTAGTAAAAAAAATGTCAATAAGCGTATATTTATTGGTTTGCGCAAAAGTTATAGCGTTTACAAACTAGGGTACATTTTCTGAAATTTACACAGCTTTAAATTTATGACTGCCTATCTCATTTCTTGAGGTGCTAAAATGGCAGGGCAGTACAAAACCCCCCCAAATGACCCCATTTTGGAAAGTAGACACCCCAAGGAAATTGCTGAGAGGCATGTTGAGCCCATTGAATATTTTTTTTTTTGTCCCAAGTGATTGAATAATGACAAAAAAAAAAAAAAAAAATTACAAAAAGTTGTCACTAAATGATATATTGCTCACACATGCCATGGTTATATGTGGAATTGCACCCCAAAATACATTCTGCTGCTTCTCCTGAGTACGGGGATACCACATGTGTGGGACTTTTTAGGAGCCTAGCCACGTACGGGACCCCGGAAACCAAGCACCGCCTTCAGGATTTCTAAGGGCGCAAATTTTTGATTTCACTCCTCACTACCTATCACAGCTTCGAAGGCCATAAAATGCCAAAATAGCACAAAACCCCCCCAAATGACCCCATTTTGGAAAGTAGACACCCCAAGCTATTTACTGAGAGGCATGTTCAGTCCATGGAATATTTTATATTTTGCCACAAGTTGCGGGAATATGACAAACTTTTTTTTTTTTGCACAAAGTTGTCACTAAATGATATATTGCTCACACATGCCATGGGCATATGTGAAATTACACCCCAAAATACATTCTGCTGCTTCTCCTGAGTACGGGGATACCACATGTGTGGGACTTTTTGGGAGCCTAGCCGCGTACGGGACCCCAAAAACCAAGCACCGCCTTCAAGGTTTCTAAGGGCATAAATTTTTGATTTCACTCCTCACTACCTATCACAGTTTTGAAGGCCATAAAATGCCAAGATGGCACAAAACCCCCCCAAATGACCCCATTTTGGAAAGTAGACACCCCAAGCTATTTGCTGAGAGGCATGTTGACCCCATTGAATATTTTTTTTTTTGTCCCAAATGATTGAATAATGACAAAAAGAAAAAAAAAATGTACAAAAAGTTGTCACTAAATGATATATTGCTCACACATGCCATGGTTATATGTGGAATTGCACCCCAAAATACATTCTGCTGCTTTTCCTGAGTACGGGGATACCACATGTGTGGGACTTTTTGGGAGCCTAGCCGCGTACAGGGCACCAAAAACCAAGCACTGCGAACGCTGCAGTTATGTGTGTTGTGTTTGGTAAGTGACAGTGATCGATCGATACTGCACTTGGGTGGGCTGGGCTGGGCTGGGCTGGGCGGAGGGGCTAAACGCAGGCGCTAGCAGGTATCTGGGCTGATCCCGCTAACACTGCGTTTTTGGGAACCCTAAACCGCTGGGGATGCTAGTATAGATCTGATCAGATCTGATCAGATACTATACCACTAAGGGGGGGTGTATGCTTTGCGCGTGGGTGTTAGCGTTACTGTCACTAACCTAACACTGCCTGGGGCGACGCAGACCCTCTCTGGCGCTAAAACCTAATTGATCTCACCTGCCGGGCGATCAGGGGGGTTAAACCTTTATTGGGTTATATACGGCGGGTGCCCTGATGCTATAAAAAGCAAACTAATCAACCAGCGTCACCCGTAACCTTTATATGGTGATCACTGGTGAAAGGGTTAACTAGGGGCAATCAGGGGGTTAAAACCTTTATTAGGTTAAATATGGGGGTACCTGACACTATATAAAAACCTGACGGGTAACCTAAATAACTAAATAACTTACTGGCTAACCAGTGACACCAGTGACGCTTATACGGCGATCACTGGTGAAAGGGTTAACTCTAGGGGCAATCAGGGGGTTAAAATAATATATGGGGGTACCTGACACTAATAAAAACCTGCGGCGAACCTAAAAAAAAATAACTGCCTATCTAAAACACCAGCGACACGAATACAGCGATCGGAAAAACAATCGCTTAGTGACGCTGAAGTTAGGGGGTGAAAGGGTTACCTGGGGGGTGATCAAGGGGTTAAACCTTTATTAGGGGGGGTTAGGGGGCTACCCTGGACCTAAAGGGGCCTAATCCTAACTGCCCTGCAACTTTTTACAATCACAGATGACACTAAATGCAGTGATCAGTAAAATAAATGATCACTGCAATCAGTGACACTGTGATTGGGGGCTTTGGGGTGACCTGGGGGGTGATCTGGGGGTGACTGGGGGGTGATTTGTGTGCCTATGTGTACCTACGTGTCAGTGGACTGTTGGTGCACTAACCTGCTTCTTCTCTGCTCGGCGCCGGGAACGGAAAGACCGCGGCGAGGGAGATGACATCACTTCCTCCAGCCTTGTTTACATCACATGGCGGAGGAAGCATTTTCATTGGCCGGGAGCGATCGCGAGGGGGGGGCGGAATCGAGCGGCCGCCCCCTCATGCCTGATCGCTCCCGAACACTTAACGGCCGCTCACTGCAGTGAAGGGGGGTCCGGATGGACCCCCCAACTGCACAAAGGCAATCACGTAGATCTACGTGATTCTGCCTGTCCGTGCCATTCTGCCGACGTAAATCGGCGGTGGGCGGTCGTTAAGTGGTTAAAGTCTGCAGCTACAAACACTGTAGCTGCTGACTTTTAATAAGGACACTTACCTGTCCTAGGCACCCGCGATGTTGGCCCCCCGAGGCCGACCCCTCGATTCTGGCAGGTCCCGGCGCCGCCATCCTCACTAAGGGAAACAGACAGTGAAGCTTTGCGCCTTCACTGCCCGTTTCTTACTGCGCATGCGCGAGTCTCGCGGCGCTGTATGAATGGGCGGCTGCTCTCTGGGATACACACAGTTCCCAGAAGGCAGCGCACCCCATTCCCCAGAAGACACTGTGAGGAGGACGAGGAGGAAGACCGTCCGAGGACTAGGAAGAGGCAGATTAGGAACATCCGCATAGCAACCGCCTTTTCTGGTGAGTAAAATATATTTTTTTTTTTCCAGGATTCTTGTGCATTTTTTTTTTTTAGGGTGGAACTCCACTTTAACTCTCTGGCAGCTGTCCATTTAGAGTGAACTGGCCTGTAAAGTTAAACAAAATGCCCAATTCCAGGCAAAATTAGTGGGGTAGGGGGATAACCTTGGTCAAGTTTTTAGTAGGGTCTCTGATCCCATTGGAGTGATTTGCTCTAAGTTTCTTTCAGAACAGGAAGTGATGTAAGTTCACAGAGTGTACAACAAACACATGTTGTTCAGTAAAATGAGGTAGGGTTAGAACCTCTGTCATGCTATTATTACTGTCTTCCTATCTTTTTAACAACTGTTTTTGTTTCTTTTTCTGTTGTCATGGGCTGTCGTGGGCATATGAAGTGAGGTGAAATGTCACAAACAGGGTCAAAGACGGCAATATAAACCCAGTCAAGGTTGATCAAGGTTTTAATCCTTCAAACTCAATATAAAACAATGCCTAACATAGCATTGTATACTAATTTTCCACTTGCCGTTCTGGTACGTCGCTGCATTGGAAGGGTGATCATTCTTTTAGGACCTTCAGTGTATAAGAAGATTACTCCTACAGGTGGTGGAAGGGGGTCCCATCCCCCTTCCGCCGCCGCCTTGGGGAGTCCGGAAGGGATGTGACCAGAGGCATCTGGTTCCTGGGACACAGTGAGAAGAACTGATGTTGTTTCTCCCACTGTGTGATGTCAGAAACTGGAAGTGACGAGGATTTTGTCACTTCCGGTTTTGGTCTCATGTAAACAAGCCGTTACCGTCTTGAACAAGCATCTGATCAAACCCCCATCCACCTTGATTGGATGGGGGAACAATGCAGTTTTTCCAATCCTCCCACTGCTAGACAAAAAAAAAGATACGTGTATGGCCAACTTTAGACTTTACCCCTTAGTCAGTAAGATGTAGCTTGAGTGCTCCTAGGATGTAGCTTGAGTGCTCTGGATAAAGCGAGCCATAGATGGATAGAATTTTGAACAAAAATTCTTAGGAAAGCCTTAAGAAAATTCATATGAAAATTCTCAAAACATTCTCAGAACATTCAAAGTCATTCAAAAGATTTTGGAAAAAATTAAAGTGGATGTAAACCTTCCATACACCCAGTGAAGTGAACAGCCTCAGATGATACACAGGGATGAACCAAATCTACCTACATAGGTTTTACATGTATATCTGCTGTCTTCACATTTATTAGACATGTGCACTGCCGATTTTTTTTTTTTTTTTTGTTTTCGTTTCATTCGTTTTTTTGCTTTTTTCGGAAATTTGGGAAATTCAAAAATTCGGAAATTAGAAAATTCAGAATTCCGAATTTCCGAATTCCGAATTTCGGAAATTTCAAGAATTTGGAAATTGGGAAATTCAACTTTCCAAATTTCCCATTTTCGAAATTTTAGATTTTCGAATTTAAGATTTTTGAATTTTGCAATTTCGAGTTTTCGAATCTCAAATTTTCAAAATTTCGAATTTTCAAATTTTCAAATTTCCGAAATTCGAAAATCTGAATTTTCGAATTTCCGAAATTCCAAAATTCTGAAATTCCAAAATTCTGAAATTCCAAAATTCCAAAATTCAGAAATTCGGAAATTAGAAAATTAGAAATTCGGAAATTAGAAAATTAGAAAATTAGAAATTCGGAAATTAGAAAATTAGAAAATTAGAAAATTCGGAAATTCGACATTTCGAAAATCCGAAAATTCAGAAATTGAAAAATTCGGAAATTTCGTAATGAACTAATTTGTCAAAATTTGTTAAAAAACTAATTCGGAACTAAACGAATTGCACATGTCTGTATACTGTTTCGAAAGTTCAGATCGTCTTAGGAGATTTTCTCTTCCTGTTTAACACAGAGTGTGATGTCTGGGCATACAGCCAGGAAAGCCCAAAATTGCTGATTGGAGGAAAGGCACACACCCCCTCTCATCATAGGCAGAGACTCTCAGAGGTGTTTTGTAACAGGGCCAGCTCCCTGACAATCTATTTTAGCAACCTACCCTGACAGAAATGTCAGGCTGCTTTTATCTGATGTGTCAGAGAATTTGTCAGGAGTTATCAGGCTGATAACAGAGGAACTTCGGGACTTGGCTCTCTGAAGAGAGATAACAAAATACTGCAGATATATGTTCCCAGCTCAAATTTCATGAATTGGGTTTACATCCACTTTAACTTTACCAAATGAAAACCACATACACTGTTGGAAATTTGTGCGTTCGAGAAAAAATTTCCGACCCGCTCCTTTGAATTTTCTCGTTGTTGCAGGCAAGAACAAACACTGAACTGACTCAGTAATGATCAGAAAAACGAACAAAGTTTCTTAGAACATTCTTCTCCTAAGGATTTTTGTTAGAAATTCTACCCATCTATGGCCAAAAGTGGTTGCAAAGTCAGAAGGTTTTTTTATCATAATGCATTTTATGCATTACGATAAAAAGCCTTCTGTGTACAGCAGCCCCCTCAGCCGCCCCAATACTTACCTGAGCCCAGTGGCATGGGGGCAGAGGGGGGGTGGCCCCGGGCACAAAATCTAGGGGGCGCATCTAGGGTGACCACTTGTCCCGGGATCTGATGCCCCCTAAAATGGCCCTGGTTATCGCCGCTGCCTGTCGCTCACTGTCAGCCTGGGCTCCTGGCCTGGCGGAGATCCGCTTTGCATTTTTCACCCCTGGCCGCTGGCTCACTGCCAAATGGTAGCCATGGCCCGCCTGGCATCTAGCAACCAGTGACATCACGAGGAGGAGAGAGACAGAGGCCCCAGCATTCAGAGTGAAGAGTATTTCACTTTCTCCTTCTCCGCGCCTACTGCTTAGCTCCACCCACCTCCTCCCTGTATCTTCTCCGGCAGGTGGCATGCAGGAGGAAAATTGGGAGGCTCAGACACTGCAGTCACAGGTGAGAGATCAGGCTTAAAATGCTCAGTCAGGTCTCCCCTAGCAGCCAGCGTTCTGTGCTGAACTGTCAGCACTTCACAGCAGAGCTTTCATCTCAGTTTGTGTGTGTGTGTGTGTGTGTGTGTGTGTCAGCCTGCCTGGAGCCACTGGCAAGCCTCTTAGTGCAGACTGCAGAGAGGATGGTCAGCAGAGGTGTATGCTGGCAGAAGAGGAGAGGACAGATGAGACACCCCTGGTGGGATGGACACATCCTTAGATATCAGGGCAGAGTTCATGCTGGGAATTGTAGTCCTTGACTTTTGGGGGATGTGTCCCCCCCAAAAGTGAAGGACCACAGGTCAGAGCATGCTACCCATAGCCTGCCACGATCTGTCCCCCGCTGTGTTCATCGAATGATTGATCAGTGTACTGGCTCGCTGCTGGTACCATGTGACCGATCACAGCAGGTCACATGTCAGTTGTAAACAATGGATGGCTTCCTTTCAATTGTGTTGTTAGCTGTGATTGGTCAATGTGATTACATGGTACAGACAACTAATCACAACAAAACAAGCTGAATGAATCAGTTTCATTTAATAAAATGCTTGCTTACAGCAATGAAATTCACTGAAATGTGTCCCTGATCACAGCCACACCAGTTATATGATGATGCTGTACTGCACTGGTGACAGTATGTTAAAAAAATGTGTGACTTTTTTTTTTAATTCTTAATTTTCCAAAGAATTATGACAAAAATTTAAAACTTCAGAAAACTCACCATTCCTCGTACTAAGTTCCGTGAACTGTCTACTTTCCAAAAAGGGGTCATTTAGGGGGTATTTGTATTGTCCTGACATTTTTGGGCCTCAAGAAATTAAACAGTCAGTATATCAGGATTGATCAATTTTCAGATACATACCATAGTTTGTGGACTCTATACCTTATAAATAATATACACTGATTTGGGTTATTTTCAGCAAAGAAATTTAACAGAATACATTTTGGCCTAAATGTATGAAGAAAGATTATTTATTTGCAATATTTTATAACAGAAACAAAGAATTTTTGATTTTTTTTTTCAAAATGTTCAGTCTTTTTTTGTTTATTTAGCTAAAAAAAAAAAAAAAACTCAGTGGTGATTAAATACCCCCAAAAGAAAGCTTTAGCTGTGTGAACAAAATGATAACAATTTTGTTTGGGTACAGTGTTGCATGACCACACAATTGTCATTTAACCACTTGCAGCCCGCCCCTTGTCAAATGACAGCATGGCGGTGCGGCTCCAGCGCCCAGAACGGCTGCTCTCGCGCGCCCACGGGGGCACGCAACTCGGCGTTCACAGCCATGCCGTGTTGCTAGGACATGCCGTGACCCGATCTCTTTAAAGAGCCGCAGCTCTTTAACCATGTGATCGGCTGTGTCCAATCACAGCCGGTCACATGAGCCATGAGCATAAAAAAAAAAGAAAAGAAAGAAAAAATGATCAACTTTGAGGGTTAAAGCGACCAGGGGTGTTTTTTTATTTAACCAACCAGAAAATGTAAATATCTTTGGTTCTTTGGTTTCTAGCTTTGCAAATAGTTTGTTTATAGTATTTAAGGATAGGTAATTCATTAAAAGTTGGGAAATAGCTGAAGTCATTGTGACCCTTTCTTCACCTTCCTCTCATGGGGCTCATGACATAAAAGAAATTAAAACAATATTATTATTTCTTCTCAAAATGTCTAACATTGTGCAAGGTCGGGGATCCTATTCACCAGTGGCTCCTACGTGGGGTGCACTACACATACTGTATATTTGACTTACTTTTTAGAACTGGAATGAAAAAAATAAAATGTTGTAAATGATTAGTACAAATACAGTAATATGTGGTGTATTTTCCTTTTAGACCATGTTTACAGCATGTGAGCTGGGAATTTTTGACTTACTACATGATGCTGGCGAGCCCATGTCAGCAGCGGGCATTGCTTCTCATTTGTGTACCAATGTAGATGCTACAGACCGCTTACTCAGTGCCTGTGCTGTTATGAAGCTCTTAAAAGTTGAAATGAAGAACTTGGAAGGTAAGATTTATGGATTTACCTTTTGTTTTGCAAACATACTATATATTAGCCTATTATGATTACCATAGTTTTTAAAACCAATTATTTTTTTTAGTACTTTTATAAATATTGTAAGGATCTACTTGAGCTGCATTATGAGTCCTCTGGGTTTCAGTGTATCTGTATTTTTACGGTGCTCTGCAGTTTAAGCCACAGGTTCCCAACGTATTTGGTATTAGAAAATAAATTACCCAGACCTCACCCCCCCCCCCCCCAGGAATATAGAAAGATGAAAGGAGATATAACAACCTGAAGCTCCACTCCTCCCGATCACCAAACAAGACCAGTCCCTGCAGCTCCTGCACCTCCTTGAGTCCTGATATCATAAAGCCCAGAGCAGCCTCCATAGCTCTGCTTTTGGCGTGAGGACACCAGGAACAGTCCATCACTGGATCGTTGTGGAGCACCGTTTGCCAGGAGAGCGGAGGTTCGGGTAAGTATATGGGTTTCTCTTCTCCCCTAAACAAATCAAGCACTTAGGCCTTTCTCACACAGGCATTCCATCTGTCGTTTACAATAAAATAGACAGTAGATGTAAACGGATGATCATCCTTTTACATCAGTGTTCGTTCAGGTCCACTTTAACCACTTAAGCCCCGGACCATTTCGGGCCATTAGGACCAAGCCTGTTTTTGGGATTCGGCACTGCGCTGCTTTAACTGTAAATTGTGCGGACATGCAATGTTGTACCCAAATGAAATTTGCGTCCTTTTCTTCCCACAAATAGAGCTTTCTTTTAATGGTATTTGATTGCCTCTGCGATTTTTATTTTTTGCGATATAAACAGAAAAAGACCGAAAATTTTGAAAAAAAATGATATTTTCTACTTTTTGTTATAAGAAAAATCGAATAAACTCAATTTTAGTCATACATTTAGGCCAAAATGTATTCAGCCACATGTCTTTAGTAAAAAAAATGTCAATAAGCGTATATTTATTGGTTTGCGCAAAAGTTATAGCGTTTACAAACTAGGGTACATTTTCTGAAATTTACACAGCTTTAAATTTATGACTGCCTATCTCATTTCTTGAGGTGCTAAAATGGCAGGGCAGTACAAAACCCCCCCAAATGACCCCATTTTGGAAAGTAGACACCCCAAGGAAATTGCTGAGAGGCATGTTGAGCCCATTGAATATTTTTTTTTTTCGTCCCAAGTGATTGAATAATGACAAAAAAAAAAAAAATTACAAAAAGTTGTCACTAAATGATATATTGCTCACACATGCCATGGTTATATGTGGAATTGCACCCCAAAATACATTCTGCTGCTTCTCCTGAGTACGGGGATACCACATGTGTGGGACTTTTTAGGAGCCTAGCCACGTACGGGACCCCGGAAACCAAGCACCGCCTTCAGGATTTCTAAGGGCGCAAATTTTTGATTTCACTCCTCACTACCTATCACAGTTTCGAAGGCCATAAAATGCCAAAATAGCACAAACCCCCCCCAAATGACCCCATTTTGGAAAGTAGACACCCCAAGCTATTTACTATTTACTGAGAGGCATGTTCAGTCCATGGAATATTTTATATTTTGCCACAAGTTGCGGGAATATGACAAACTTTTTTTTTTTTGCACAAAGTTGTCACTAAATGATATATTGCTCACACATGCCATGGGCATATGTGAAATTACACCCCAAAATACATTCTGCTGCTTCTCCTGAGTACGGGGATACCACATGTGTGGGACTTTTTGGGAGCCTAGCCGCGTACGGGACCCCAAAAACCAAGCACCGCCTTCAAGGTTTCTAAGGGCATAAATTTTTGATTTCACTCCTCACTACCTATCACAGTTTTGAAGGCCATAAAATGCCAAGATGGCACAAAACCCCCCCAAATGACCCCATTTTGGAAAGTAGACACCCCAAGCTATTTGCTGAGAGGCATGTTGACCCCATTGAATATTTTTTTTTTTTGTCCCAAATGATTGAATAATGACAAAAAGAAAAAAAAAATGTACAAAAAGTTGTCACTAAATGATATATTGCTCACACATGCCATGGTTATATGTGGAATTGCACCCCAAAATACATTCTGCTGCTTTTCCTGAGTACGGGGATACCACATGTGTGGGACTTTTTGGGAGCCTAGCCGTGTACAGGGCCCCAAAAACCAAGCACCGCCTTCAGGATTTCTAAGGGCGTAAATTTTTGATTTCACTCCTCACTACCTATCACAGTTTTGAAGGCCATAAAATGCCAAAATAGCACAAAACCCCCCCAAATTACCCCATTTTGGAAAGTAGACACCCCAAGCTATTTGCTGAGAGGCATGTTGAGTCCATGGAATATTTTATATTTTGCCACAGGTTGCGGGAATATGACAAACTGTTTTTTTTTTGCACAAAGTTGTCACTAAATGATATATTGCTCACACATGCCATGGGCATATGTGAAATTACACCCCAAAATACATTCTGCTGCTTCTCCTGAGTACGGGGATACCACATGTGTGGGACTTTTTGGGAGCCTAGCCGCGTACGGGACCCCAAATCCAAGCACCGCCTTCAAGGTTTCTAAGGGCATAAATTTTTGATTTCGCTCCTCACTACCTATCACAGTTTTGAAGGCCATAAAATGCCAAGATGGCACAAAACCCCCCCAAATGACCCCATTTTGGAAAGTAGACACCCCAAGCTATTTGCTGAGAGGCATGTTGAGCCCATTGAATATTTTTTTTTTTGTCCCAAATGATTGAATAATGACAAAAAGAAAAAAAAAAATGTACAAAAAGTTGTCACTAAATGATATATTGCTCACACATGCCATGGTTATATGTGAAATTACACCCCAAAATACATTCTGCTGCTTCTCCTGAGTACGGGGATACTACATGTGTGGGACTTTTTGGGAGCCTAGCCGCGTACGGGACCCCAAAAACCAAGCACCGCCTTCAAGGTTTCTAAGGGCATAAATTTTTGATTTCACTCCTCACTACCTATCACAGTTTTGAAGGCCATAAAATGTCAAAATAGCCCAAAACCCCCACAAATGACCCCATTTTGGAAAGTAGACACCCCAAGCTATTTGCTGAGAGGCATGGTGAGTATTTTACAGCTCTCATTTGTTTTTGAAAATTAAGAAAGACATTTTTTTTTCTTTTTTTTTTCTTTTTTTACATTTTCAAAACTTTGTGACAAAAAGCGAGATCTGCAAAATACTCAACATACCTCTCAGCAAATAGCTTGGGGTGTCTACTTTCCAAAATGGGGTCATTTGGGGGGGTTTTGTGCCATCTGGGCATTCCATGGCCTCCGAAACTGTGATAGGCAGTGAGGAGTGAAATCAAAAATTTACACCCATAGAAATCCTGAAGGCGGTGCTTGGTTTTTGGGGTCCCGTACGCGACTAGGCTCCCAAAAAGTCCCACACATGTGGTATCCCCGTACTCAGGAGAAGCAACAGAATGTATTTTGGGGTGTAATTCCACATATGCCCATGGCATGTTTGAGCAATATATAATTTAGTGACAACTTTTTGTACATTTTTTTTTTTTTTTGGTCATTATTCAATCACTTGGGACAAAAAAAAAAAATATTCAATGGGCTCAACATGCCTCTCAGCAAATAGCTTGAGGTGTCTACTTTACAAAATGGGGTCATTTGGGGGGGGGTTTTGAACTGTCCTGGCATTTTATGCACAACATTAGGAAGCTTATGTCACACATCATCCACTCTTCTAACCACTTGAAGACAAAGCCCTTTCTGACACTTTTTGTTTACATGAAAGAAAATTTATTTTTGCAAGAAAATTATGTTGAACCCCCAAACATTATATATTTTTTTAAAGCAAAGGCCCTACAGATTAAAATAGTGGGTGTTGCATTTTTTTTTTCCACACAGTATTTGCGCAGCGATTTTTCAAACGCATTTTTTGGGGGAAAAACACACTTTTTTTATTTTTAATGCACTAAAAAACACTATATTGCCCAAATGTTTGATGAAATAAAAAAGATGATCATAGGCCGAGTACATGGATACCAAACACGACATGCTTTAAAATTGCGCACAAACGCGTAGCGGCGACAAAACTACATTAATTTTTAAAAGCATTTAAAAGCCTTTACAGGTTACCACGTTAGATTTACAGAGGAGGTCTACTGCTAAAATGACTGCCCTCGATCTGACCTTCGCGGTGATACCTCACATGCATGATGCAATTGCTGTTTACATATGACGCTAGACCGACGCGTGCGTTCGCCTTTGCGCAATAGCAGGGGGGGACAGCGGTGCTTTTTTTTTTTTTTTATTATTTATTTGGCTTTTTTATTTTATTTTTAAACTGTGCCTTCCATATTTTATTTTTTTACCATTTTTATCGTTATCTCAGGGAATGTAAATATCCCCTATGATAGCAATAGGTAGTGACAGGTACTCTTTTTTTTAAAAAAATTGGGGGGTTAGACCCTAGATCTTTCCTCTGCCCTCAAAGCATCTGACCACACCAAGATCGGTGTGATAAAATGCTTTCCCAATTTCCCAATGGCGCTTTTTATATCCGGGGGGGGGACATTCCCTCCCACTGCTTGTAAAAGCAGTCTAGAGGCTAATTATCTGCTAGAATTGCTTTTACATGAAAGCCGGCTGCTGGCTGAAAAGAATGATACCAAGATGATACCTAAACCCGCAGGCATCATTCTGGTATAAACATTCAAAGTCCAGCAACATACCAGTACCTTGCTGGTCCTTGTTGGACATGTATTGTAATCTTTTTTTTCATACAGCCTATTGGCTGAACGAAAAAAAGAGATTGATTGGTGGGTATGCCCACCATTAGAATACCTCCCTTCATCCACCCACTTCTAATGATGGGCATATATGCCGAAGCATGGGGGCATCCTCCCGCAAAAAAGTTATGCCGCGTACACACGGTCAAGCCTTCGTCGGAATTTCGACCGTATGTACGCGGCATAAAAGGTTATGCCGCGTACACACGGTCGGACTTTTCCACGGATAAGCCTCCGTTGGAATTTCGACCGTATATACGCGGCATTAGGAGCAAAATCGCTCCTCCGCCCCTGCTGCCCCCATGCTTCGGCATATATGCTCTTTTTTTTAACTGTGGTGGTGAAATCACCTCCTACAGCGTTGGAGTCACGGCTTTATGTATCGTGGGAGCAAACGCTGTTGCTGTCAAGATAAATAGATCCGCGCTGCAACTGAATGGCGTACCTGCTAAGCAAATGGTGGTTAACATTAAAACAAAGTAACATTACAGTACAACAGTAAGACCTTACCATGCCATACCTGCAAAGCAAATACCAAAACAAAACCTAGTAAAAAATAAAAAAATGTTTTAACGCAACCTGTGCCTAAAATATATATATGCCGAAGCATGGGGGCATCCTCCCGCAAAAAAGTTATGCCGCGTACACACGGTCGGAATTTCGACCGTATGTACGCGACATTAGGAGCAAAATCGCTCCTCCGCCCCTGCTGCCCCCATGCTTCGGCATATATGCTCTTTTTTTTAACTGTGGTGGTGAAATCACCTCCTACAGCGTTGGAGTCACGGCTTTATGTATCGTGGGAGCAAACGCTGTTGCTGTCAAGATAAATAGATCCGCGCTGCAACTGAATGGCGTACCTGCTAAGCAAATGGTGGTTAACATTAAAACAAAGTAACATTACAGTACAACAGTAAGACCTTACCATGCCATACCTGCAAAGCAAATACCAAAACAAAACCTAGTAAAAAATAAAAAAATTTTTTAACGCAACCTGTGCCTAAAATATATATATGCCGAAGCATGGGGGCATCCTCCCGCAAAAAAGTTATGCCGCGTACACACGGTCGGAATTTCGACCGTATGTACGCGGCATTAGGAGCAAAATTGCTCCTCCGCCCCTGCTGCCCCCATGCTTCGGCATATATGCTCTTTTTTTTAACTGTGGTGGTGAAATCACCTCCTACAGCACTGGAGTCACGGCTTTATGTATCGTGGGAGCAAACGCTGTTGCTGTCAAGATAAATAATTCCGCGCTGCAGTTGAATGGCGCACCTGAAAACAAAAAATTACATACCTGAAAAGCAAGCATGATAAAACATTGCAGAATAGAATACAGTAAAAAAAGAGCAGAACAATAGAGAGAAAATAGAGAGAGAGAGAACAATAAAACGACAACTATTTTTGGTTTTTTTATTTTATATTTTTTTTGTGTTTTGTTTTTTACGTTTTTTTTTTCTTTTTTACACTTTTTTTTGTAACTTTACAACTGTAATGGTTCGGGTCTCTCAAAATGTAATGGCATCTTGGGAGACCCTGTGTAAGTGTGTCCTAGTCTGTGAAATGCTGTACCCTACGCTAAAACTTCACTTTTGAGTGGTAGCGTTCAAAACATTCACCTTGGCAAAGACCAGGCTTGTCAGGACAGAGTGGACAAAAACTACGGGTGTCACGCCTAAATCCGCGCTTGCTACAGACACGACATCTTTTTTGGGGGTGGCTTTGGGTAGGGGTACTCGGGAGGACATACGAATAATGCCTCTCATGCAGCCGGCTTACTGCATTTGGTTGGGGATGGTGAGGTGCAGAACCGCCTGGATACAGGAGTTCTGTGACTATCTCATTCTGGAATTTTAGAAGAGATAACGTCCCGCCTGAAGCTCTGTATAGCACATGAGCGTTCAGCAAAGCCAATTGGAATAATGATAGAGACACTTTTTTGTACCAGCGTCTCGCCTTACGGTCAATTAGATACGGCGCCATCAACTGGTCGTTGAGGTCCACCCCTCCCATATTTTGGTTATATTCGTGGACACAGAGGGGTTTCTCCACAACACCAGTCGCCGTACGAATTTGGACTGTCGTGTCTGCATGAAGGGAGGTAAGAAGGAAAACATTCTTATTGTCCCTCCACTTCATAGCGAGCAAGTTATTACACTTCAAGCAGGCTCTCTCCCCCAGCCTAAGACGGGCATCTACAAGCCGCTGGGGAAAGCCCCGGCGATTAGGTCGCACGGTGCCACATGCTCCAATCTTATGATCAAACAAGTGACTAAACAGTGGCACGCTCGTGTAATAATTGTCCACATACAAGTGGTACCCCTTTCCGAATAAGGGTGACACCAAGTTCCACACTATCTTGCCAGCGCTCCCTATGTAATCCGGGCAGTTGACCGACTCAATCTGACTGTCTTTTCCCTCATAAACCGTAAAGTTCACTACATAGCCTGTTGCCCTGTCACAGAACTTGTAGAGCTTGACCCCGTATCTGGCACGCTTGCTGGGAAGGTACTGCTTGAAAGACAAGCGGCCAGAAAATTTAATCAGGGACTCATCAACGCAGACAACTTGATCGGGAGTAAACAAGGCTGCAAAACGTTCGTTGAAGTGGTTTATGAGGGGCCGAATTTTATAGAGCCGGTCGTATTCAGGGTCCCCACGTGGACGACAAAGTTCATTGTCGTTGAAGTGCATGAACCGCAAAATCTGCTCGTATCGTGCCCTGGACATGGAGGCAGAGAACACGGGCATGTGGTCAATTGGGTGCGTGGACCAATAAGCACGCAATGACGGAAATTTATGTGTGCCCATGTTGAGGGAAAGGCCCAGAAAGGTCTTAAATTCGGAAACCGTAATTGGTTTCCAATTTCTGGCAATTTTAGGCAACTGGGGGTTAGCGGCGATAAATTGACCAGCATATAAATTACTCTGGTCCACAATAGATCTATAGAGATCTTCCGTGAAAAACAGCGAATAAAAATCGATTGGCATAAAATCAGCTGTTTCCACCTGAATACCGGGTTGGGCAGTGAATGGGGGAAGTACGGGTTCTGCAGAAGTGGTGGGGACCCAATCAGGATAGGCGAATTCTGCAGGAAGGGCAGTATGGGCACGACGGGCCTGCCTTTGTCTTCTTGGTGGCAGCGGGACACTACTTGTGCTTGCCACCTCGCCAGCTTGAACTGCACTTATGGGACTCGCCACGTCACCAAGTGTTACTGCAGTGCTGGATGTACGTCCAGGCTGTACTAGGCCGCTGGTGCTTGCCAGTTCACCAGAAGGAATAGCGGCGCTAGTACTACTCTGCTCCATGATACGAGAGACCTGCGGTTCTTGCTCCTCAACAACCTCAGAAGATCGGGATCGGGTACGCCTGACCTTAGCAGGGACCTCAACTTCGTCGTCAGAGCTATCTGACGTGGGGCCGCTGACGTCACTGTCTTCTACGGGAAGATATTCTGAGCCTGAATCTGACAGATACGTGACCTCCTCTTCACTATCTGTCATGCTCAGAATCTCGTAGGCCTCTTTACTAGTGTACCTTCGACTTGCCATTTTGGGCTCTAAATTTAGGGGTACACTAGTAAGATTCACAGGAAAAAAAGCACCTGACTGTCGTCAGCAAATATATCAAACGCTACAAAAAAACTGTTAGCGATCGCAGGGATCAGGCCTGTCTCTGCGAACGCTGCAGTTATGTGTGTTGTGTTTGGTAAGTGACAGTGATCGATCGATACTGCACTTGGGTGGGCTGGGCTGGGCTGGGCGGAGGGGCTAAACGCAGGTACTAGCAGGTATCTGGGCTGATCCCGCTAACACTGCGTTTTTGGGAACCCTAAACCGCTGGGGATGCTAGTATAGATCTGATCAGATACTATACCACTAAGGGGGGTGTATGCTTTGCGCGTGGGTGTTAGCGTTACTGGCACTAACCTAACACTGCCTGGGGCGACGCAGACCCTCTCTGGCGCTAAAACCTAATTGATCTCACCCGCCGGGCGATCAGGGGGGTTAAACCTTTATTGGGTTATATACGGCGGGTGCCCTGATGCTATAAAAAGCAAACTAATCAACCAGCGTCACCCGTAACCTTTATATGGTGATCACTGGTGAAAGGGTTAACTAGGGGCAATCAGGGGGTTAAAACCTTTATTAGGTTAAATATGGGGGTACCTGACACCAATAAAAACCTGCGGCGAACCTAAAAAAAAAATAACTGCCTATCTAAAACACCAGCGACACGAATACAGCGATCGGAAAAAAATATCGCTTAGTGACGCTGAAGTTAGGGGGTGAAAGGGTTACCTGGGGGTGATCAAGGGGTTAAACCTTTATTAGGGGGGGTTAGGGGGCTACCCTGGACCTAAAGGGGCCTAATCCTAACTGCCTTGCAACTTTTTACAATCACAGATGACACTAAATGCAGTGATCAGTAAAATAAATGATCACTGCAATCAGTGACACTGTGATTGGGGGCTTTGGGGTGACCTGGGGGGTGATCTGGGGGTGACTGGGGGGTGATTTGTGTGCCTATGTGTACCTACGTGTCAGTGGACTGTTGGAGCACTAACCTCTGTCTTCACTCCTCGGCGCCGGGAACGAAAAGACCGCGGCGAGGGAGATGACATCACTTCCTCCAGCCTGTGTTTACATCACATGGCGGAGGAAGCAATTTCATTGGCCGGGAGCGATCGCGAGGGGGGGGGCGGAATCGAGTGGCCGCCCCCTCATGCCTGATCGCTCCCGAACACTTAACGGCCGCTCACTGCAGTGAAGGGGGGTCCGGATGGACCCCCCAACTGCACAAAGGCGATCACGTAGATCTACGTAATTCTGCCTGTCCGTGCCATTCTGCCGACGTAAATCGGCGGTGGGCGGTCGTTAAGTGGTTAAAAAATTTTTTTTTTTCTTTTGTTCTGTTTTTTTTTTTTATATTTTGATTTACATATTTAAATGTACTTTATAAACCAATCGTTAACCTATGACCCAGGTAGTGGTCAGCAAAATAAGTAGCTTCTCCTTCCACACAAGCATGGCAAAAGACATGTTTTATGAGCACCTCATCAACCTGGTATATGCCAAGCCTGGCATGTGGGACACCTCATACTACGTCTGCAGAGACAGAGTGAAAATGCAACAGCTCTAGATGGACAGGGCTGGTGCAAGAATTTTTGCCAACACAGGCGAAGGTGCATTTTGCCTCTTGTGACCCCCCCCCTTTCCCTTCACAAAGAGGGGGTTATGCATTCCATGCTGCCCCTCACTGGCTACGGGCAGCTGAGGCAAACTTAAAGGGGTTGTAAAGGTTCGTTTTTTATTTTCTAAATAGGTTCCTTTAAGCTAGTGCATTGTTGGTTCACTTACCTTTTCCTTTGATTTACCTTCTAAATGTTTTTTTTTCTTTCTCTGAATTTCTCACTTCCTGTTTCTCCTCACTAAACTTCACACCATCATCCGAGTGGTGTTGAGTCAGCCAGAACAGCTTACTGAACAGCTTACTGAGGAGAAACAGGAAGTGAGAAATTCAGACAAAGAAAACAAAGAAAAAAAATATTTAGAAGGGAAATCTAAGGAAAAGTTAAGTAAACCAACAATGCACTAGCTTAAAGGAACCTATTTAGAAAATAAAAAACTAACCTTTACAACCCCTTTAACTTAACTTAACTTAACGTGAGTGTAGCGGTATCCCCATTGGGGCTGCCAATAGACTCTATACCCCATTGGTTACCTCAACTCTGCAAATCCTTTCTCACCTCTGACACCTTGGGTTCCATCCTGCAATGTGGCGTTAGTAATTAGAAACTCACACAGAATCACTGAACCACTCAGATATGTTTACTGAGATAAAAAATTAACACAGAGAATGGTTTGAATAAAACACAGCCTAAATTGGACAAAGAGTATTTCTCATAACTGGTATACAAAGGTGCTTAACATAAATCCTTTACAAGACCTATGTGAACAAGTATACAGAGAAAGAAATATCCAACACCCTTAACACATATATTGGATACCTTTCCTCTGAGGCCTCAGCACACAGACCAACAATCAATGATAGACATATGCATACAAATAACACAATGGGGGTTATTTACGAAAGGCAAATCCACTTTGCACTACAAGTGAAAACTACAAGTGCAAACTGCACTTGTAATTGCACTGAAAGTGCACTTGGAAGTGCAGTCGCTGTAAATCGGAGGGGTAGATCTGAAATGAAGGGGAAGCTCTGCTGATTTTATTATCCAATCATGTGCAAGCTAAAATGCTGTTTTTTTTATGTTCCTTGCATGTCACCCTCGGATCTACAGCGACTTCACTTCCAAGTGCACATTCAGTGCAATTTCAAGTGCACTTTGCACTTGTAGTGCAAAGTGGATTTGCCTTTAGTAAATAACCCCCAATGTAACTTGGATACTATCCTACAAAATGTTATGTACATTTACTATATCTATTTATTTAAAGGAGACCTATTGTTCATTTTTTAAATTTTATTTAGCTGTGGCACTTGTTGTCCCCTAAACATGTGTGTTCGATTCAAGGGGGGTTTACATGACAGAATGAGTTACAGGCATTAAGAATATCAAAATTTCCATATTGTACATTTGAGACTTTGAGTGTATGAATATTAATTGCAATACACCTGTGTTTTGCCCATGCAATGAAAAGCAACTGGGCCCCTTTTATTTGCAGCCACACCAGCAGCACACATTTATCTTTCCTTTACTCCCCCTTGGCTCTGTTCAGCATCCAGGAAGAAAGGCATAGTACTTCTGGCTATGGGGGAGCATATGACTTAAAGTGGATGTAAACCCACTCTCATCCTTTCTAAACTACTGCCATAGTGCTGATCTATAAGGATATAGATGCCTCCTGCATGTATCCTTATTTGTCAAATGCCTCCCCTCTGTCTGTTATAAGAACTGAAAAACTGCAGATTCTGTGGGTGGATCTGTTGTCTGGAGCTCGGTGGGTGGAGTCGTGATGTCTGTAGACTCCCCGCCCACCTCTACACTCCCCTTGTCAACATGCATTTTCTCCTGAGTATTCCTTCTGCTATGATCACTAACATCCAGTCAAAATCCTGAAAAGTAACCACATGACTTCACTAAAGCTAGTGCACGAGATATGTAAATAACCTGTCAACCAAAGCAAGGGGGCGGAACGGACAAAGGTGTTTCTCTGTTTGTCCATTTTATTCCACTGAACAATAAAAGAGGATTGCTCAGAGCTGGATTAACTCTGTGTGGCAAGATCTGGCACAAATGATAGGAAATCTTATACTCTACATTGTGACAGCAAAAAAAAATAAAAATAATTCGAGTTTACATCCACTTTAAACAGGACATAGATGATTCATTTTTCGTTCAAAGTGTCCAGCTGGTTGAATGAAAAAAAAAAAAGACTTGATTCCCCCATCCACACATTCATGGTGGATGGGGGAATCCTCCTTGCTGTGCCTTTGTATTCTGGCAGAAGGGAGACTTTCCCGCTGTCAGATTATACTGATCAGCACCACCAGTTATAGCTGGTGGCACTGGTCGAGCAGCAAAAATTTGACAGGGCAGTAGTACAGGATTTGTTTGGTAGATCAACTTCTTTACGAACACCCTGCACCATACATGGATCAAAATGCAGCCGGTCATTGATGCTTGCTGATTTTCTGTCACAAAGGAGTTGTGGAGAACAAAATGAACCAGAAAACAAAGCAGAAGTTCTAACCTTCCTATCTTTATCTACAATTATGTTATGTCTGGACTTTGACTTCAATGTGGCTGAGACTACAACTATTTTATTTGCAGATATTTAGCTTCATGTATGACATGCCTGATAATTGGCTCTTAAAGATTTAACACTGTGTTTTATTTATTTTATTTTTAGCATATTATTCTAACACAGATGTTTCTTCAGTATATCTGGTCAAATCAAGTCCAAAGTCCCTATATCACATGATGATGTACTACTCTAACAACATATATACATGCTGGCAATTCCTACCCCAAGCTGTAAGGTATAGTCTTGAAAGTGAATGTGTAGAACTTTCAATGTGTTAAGGTATAGCTTGTTATTAAATAAGTACTCTATATGTGGCAGCTATAATTGCTCATTATATACAAGGTGGAAGCTGGGGGGAGCCCATGTATTACTGCTACATCAATCAAAAGGCCACACAATGACATTACTCTTCATTAAAAGCTTTATTCAACCAGAACAAACACACGGAGAGTCCCTGCCTATTGACTGCCCCTCTCTGAGGCATTTAACATTTACAGGCTTAATCGTAGACATGGTCTATCTCTATGATTAAGGCTCCGTTCACATATATGTGAATTGGATGGGTTTTTAACTGCATCAAATTCGCATGACATGTGCATCTAACTGGCTTTCTATGGACCCGGTTCACATATATATGGTCCATACTAGGCCCTTTCGGGGCCAGGACAAAACTTAAAAGAAACACGGCGTGGGGTCCCCTCCGAATCCATACCACACCTATATCCGAGCATGCAGCCTGGCAGGACAGGAAAGGGAAAAGATGAACGAGCGCCCCCCGACTTGAACAATACCAGGCTACACGCCCTCAAAATGGGGGGTGCATTGGGGCTCTGTTGGGGCTTCCAGATTCCGATACGCCCCCTGCACACAGACCCCCACAACCACTGGCCAGGGTTGTGGGGAAGAGGCCCTTGTTCTCATCAATGTGGGGACAAGGTGCTTTGGGGTTGGGGGGCACTCACTCCCCCTCCCCCCTTCCTTGCCTGCCAGGCAGCATGCTCAGATAAGGGTCTGATATGGATTTTGGAGGGGACACAATGACATTTTTATTTTAATTTTGGCGTGGAGGTTCGCCTCAAAATCCATACCAGACCTAAGGGTCTGGTATGAATGTGGGGGAACCCCACACTGTTAAAAAATAAATAAAATTGGTGCCCTTTTTTCACAATCTTTTCTTTTTGCCAAATATTCAGCTATCAGCGGGGAAACCCGCTGACAGTTGATAAATCATCTGTTGTTAAAGCGGAGTTCCACCTAAAAGTGGAACCTCTGCTCATCTGATTTCTCCCCGCCTCAGATGCCACATTTGGCACCTTTCGGGGGGGAGGGGGTAGAGGATACCTGTCTTTCACAGGTATCCTGTCCCCACTTCCGGGAGCCTGCGCCGCGGCCCTTGACGTCACCGTTCGGCTCACTCCTCCTTCCCCTGCCGCCAGGCCCATAGGAAAGAGAAGCGAAGCTGCCGGCTCCAAAAATTTGCATTTGAACCAAATCTGAATTCGCAGCTGAACCGCTGAATGGACATGTGTGAACGGAGCCTTAGGGGGAAAAGCATCAGCTTGGGCTATCCGTTGGCAGGGATTCTCTGTTTGTTCTGGTTAAACAAAGCCCCTTCCAGTGGCCCTGTGACGGAGTCACTTTGGGCAGGGAGGCCGGTGGAACCCAGAATCCCTTGGGGTGGTTGGGAAAACCTTGTTTCAGCTCCCCGTGCACCTCCTATGTCTAAGTCACACTATGTCTCTAATGGGGGCACAGGGTGACTGAGAAATCCAGTCTGATCTGTACTAATCGGACTCACTGTACAGACACACTGGAATGTTGTGTGTGTATATATATATATATATATATATATATATGTGTTATGTTGGCGCTATATAAATCCTGTATAATAATAATAATAATATATATTGTATATTGTCTAATTTTATTGTGTACTCTTTGCTGGGTCGTTTGGGGTGTGACTGTATTCCAATGTTCTATTGTGTCTGTCTGCCTTGGATATTATGGGATGAGTATGTAGATTAGCTGTAAGATTGGTGGGGCGAAATCCTCCAACAGCTCTCACTGCTGATTGGACAGTCTACCCCACCCGGAATGCAAAGGTGGGGAGTTGTTCAGAGCATTACCTGTGTACTTGTGTTTTCAATAAGCAGTCCATGTTCAGCAACCAAATGAGCATTGTCTTGTTTTGATGTTGTTAGTGGTTGGAATATCTGATATCTATATTCAGACTGGGAGGAAGCGGTATATGATGAAAGTACTCAATCGGAGTGTTGGATGTTTTGTTACAGGCCTTTTATCTTAGTCTTGAGGCAGGGTGGGTTTCCACATCACAAGATCACTGTACTTGTCTGTCACAGTGGTCACATGATCGAGAACCCGTCCCACTGACTCCTGTTGATAAACATTAAGCAGGAGTTGTATGTGACAGCTAAGGCTGGCCATACACAAGTTCTTTTTTCTGGGGGTTGAATAAAAGTAAATTACTTTATTCCCCCATCCATACACTTGATGTGGATGAGGGAATCCCACCCGCTGAGCTATTGTATTCTGACAGTGGGGAGACTTCCCCGTCATCAGAATACACTCATCAGCACTGCTGGCTATAGCCGGCGGTGCTAATCAAGAGACTATTTACCCAGCTATCGCAAATGCTTAATTGCAGTTGTTGCCGCCAAGGGTGGCACAACCAGTTATTAGGTTTAGGGGGCAATTACTTTTTCACATAGGACCAGGCAGGTTTGGACAGCTTTTTTTCCCCTAATTATATAAATCACCATTTAAAAACTGCATTTTGTTTTTACTCGGGTTATCTTTATGTAATTTAAACATTTTAGAATCATTTAAATGTGACAGATATGCAAAAAAAAAAAAAAAAATCAGGAAGGGGACAAATAATTTTTGGGTGACTTTTATTGTTTATGTGGTCAATGACAAATTGCACATGTACAAAGTCAAAATGCTTGCAACAGGCGTCTCCTACTGAGTATTTATTCTAAATAATAATACAAATGACAGCTGATTGTCAAGCCTGTAATCACAAGATGCAGCAGCTTGTCACTCTGGCTTCTTGTAAGCAGTTAGTTCTGAAAAGAACAAAGAAAAGGTGGTAAAAAAATATCTTTCCTGATGAAATCATTGTGGGGTTCTATCACCTTTATCACTCAGTCAAGTATAGCACATTATGTAAATAATACAACGTACCAAATTATTGTATTATAGCATGTATATTTTATATGGAGTTTAAATGTCATTCTTCGTAATTACTGTACAGCTCTTTAAAATATTTGTAAGTGGAAGCTAAAAATAAGGGGTGTATTTATAAAAAAAAAATCCCACAGCTATTCACTATTCATCCTGTGAAACTGTATCTACATTCAGTCTATGCAAAAAGAGGCAAAATCAAATGTTAATATGCTATTATCTCTCCAGGTCAATTTTTCTTTATTCATACAGAATAGTTTTAATAAATTGTGGGGGGGGGGGGGGGTGTTTTGGGACTTTCAGGAAGCCATGGCCTGGTAAGGCCAAGTATTTCCATCCCAGGGGACTTTAAATGAAAGACATGGAATTGTAATGCCATGTGTTTCCATCCATAATCATTCAAGGAAAGGAGCGAAGGGGGCGGGACTTTGAATAAAGCACGTGTTAGCAAAAGCATAATTGGGTAAGCATATGGAATTTATTGCATAATATAGTATAAACAACAATGTAAACAAGCATAAAGTTGATTTCAAAGACATCAATTAGTCATAGAGTTTGCAATAGGTAAAAGTATTAACAGAGTTATTCCATGATAGATCATAATAAAATTCCATAGTTCACCAGGACAAAATAGAATAAAACCATAAAAAAGAATAATGCCTGCAGGGCCTATGGCCTCACTGATCCTGTAGAGGTAAATATGGGTAATACTGGTAGTTCTGGGTATTGGGTAAAAGCACGTGTTTGTGTGGCTCGACGCATTTCGTGGCCTCAACGCCACTCATCAGGAACAAGCCAGATATCTAGAATAAAATAATGTGGATAAATAAACAGAAAAGCATGGACAAGAGTGGGCCATTGGAAACCCCCAAATCGAGTGCATGCTGACTTACTATGGTTCATATATTGATGGTGTGGTGGTCGGGTATCGCAAGCCAGCCAAGGGTGCCCCCACCCGGGTGCCACAGCTGACAACCACAGGCCACCACCAGGGCAGGCATGGACAACCGAGGCATTCCTATGACAAAAATTAGTGGAAGGTGAAAACCCGGAGTGAATGAAAAAAAAAAAAGAAAGTGCACCAGAGTGAAGTGAGAAAGATGCAGGAAGGTTTTGTCCTGGTGAACTATGGAATTTTATTATGATCTATCATGGAATAACTCTGTTAATACTTTTACCTATTGCAAACTCTATGACTAATTGATGTCTGTGAAATCAACTTAATGCTTGTTTACATTGTTGTTTTTACTATATTATGCAATAAATTCCATGTGCTTACCCAATTATGCTTTTGCTAACACGTGCTTTATTCAAAGTCCCACCCCCTTCGCTCCTTTCCTTTCATACAGAATAGAGTGAATCATAAAAAAAGACAGCATTATGGCCACTAGATGGAGTTGATAATAATTTAAAACAAATTACTTATTTACTATGATTGCCAGCTCCATCTAGTGACCATAATGCTGTATTTTTCTGTATCACTATGGAAAACATTCGACCTGGAAAGAAAATAGCGAACATTTTTTATTTATTTTTTATTGCCCTATTTTCACAGAATGAATGCACATGAACTACTGCATCTCTGTGAATTGTTTATAACTACATCCCTAAAGTTGAGATTTGGGCACTGAAAACCAAGATTTTTAAAAGGTAGCTTCAGTGCAAGAACAAGATGTCCCTGCAAGCCATCTATCCCGTTACTACAGTATATGTAAATCATATTAAAACTGACACATGCAAAAGTTTGCTAGAACAGCCTCACAGAGTACACAGATCTGAAATGTACCATTGGCTATATTATTAGAGAACTGTTCTCTCTGTTCATATACACTGCGCTTGTGTAGTAGACACAATGCAGTCTGAAAAATAAAGAGTGTGACCATTATTACAGTCTATATAAATGAGAAAACATCAGTTTGAGGTTGAAGTAAAACACAGAATTCCGTATTTAAGTTTTATAACTTTCTTTAAATATAATGGGATAAACTTGGATATGCTGTTATCATTTTTTTTTCCAAAATAAAAGCACAAAGCTGTTCATTGGTTTAGGTACACTAAAAATACGCAATATGTTTAAAACGTTAGAGATCCTTGATAAATGAACATAAGTATAGGAAGTTTATATATATGCTAAACCAACTATTATATTATGAAATAATGTTGATTCTTCTGTCTCAGAGAAGGAAAAAGCCAGTATGAAAGAGCATTTGAAGTTTGTACAAAGGACTTGTTCAAATCGATTTACAGGTAATGTGGTTATCAGAATTTGAATCGAGTAACAATCTCACAACTCCATGCAGAATATTATCCTTCAAATAAAGCTATTGTGTCAAATTCAGACTGCATTCATTTACACAACTTTTCAAGGTTCTATGAATGTGGTTTTGTGATGTTTTCTTATGTAAATTTACAATTTGCATTTTAAAGTAAATGTCTATAATATACGTGTTTGGGGATTTTTTTTAATAACACAAGTAAGCAGTGCATTTTGAATATCCAAGTGCAGACTTTGTAAACTGTTCAGACATTTTGTCCCAACAGAAGTAACGTGGGAGAGGTAGTGTCATTTCACAATCAACAATCACTAACTTTAAGGTCACATAGTAGTCCAAGGACAGTGAAATTGAAAAAGGAGATACCCCCTAAAATAGTATTTTAACGGCAACAACGCTACCAAAATTAAGTAAAACTAATAATTATTGGTACATATAAAAGGATCAATCATGCATGTGGTGATCTTGTAAAAACAAAGCAACTATGAATTCGATCCTTTACCCCCTATTGTATGTGTTTAAATTACAATTTCTTTGTTATCGTGTCTGTGTTTTTTATTGCTGCCAACGATATGCTTTGCCTTCACAGAATGCCGTTTTGTCCCTCCAGAATTTTCTCTCTTTAGTTGTTATAAGCTCTCTAACCATTTGGTCTATATGAGTTTTGATTGCCTCTTCATGTTCTCTAAAATTAGGTAGTTCCTTGAATGGTTCCAGTTTGGCATAAATTATGTCAATATCCTTTTCCAATGAGGTGATCCTTTTTTGATATTCTTCAGTTAATAGTTATCATCACCTTCGTACATTGTTGGAGGTTATTCTCCCATCTTTTTTTGAAAATCATGTCAGTATTTTCAAAAGTGGGAAAAATCTGTATTCTTAATCCAAAAGGATTGATATCCTCTTGGATATAATGCTCACAGCCCTCTATGTGCCAAAACATGGAAACCTTCCTTTCTACTGATCTTCTAAGTTGAAAAAACATAGAAGCCATTTCTGACTCCTGTGCTTCCTTTTTGCAATGTTCTTTGTATTTCAAATTCTTTGCCCCTAAACATGGTATAGTCTCAGACCCAACAATAGCCAACTAAATCTAGTCACAACAAATACAAAATGTAAATATTCTCAAAATTAACGTACTTCAGAGATGGTGGAAATGGAGAGAGCGGGGGGATGGGTATTTGCTACCCGTGAATAGGTATAGATGTTTCTAACATGTCAGAAAGTGTTAAGTGGTTGCAACATCCCTGGATATATGAAGAAAAAAGAGATACCCCCTATGATGGGATTTTAACGGCAACAACACTACTTAATTTAGTAAAAACAAATATTTATTGGTACATATAAAAGGATCAATCACACATGTGATGATGTTGTAAAAACAAAGCAAGATCAAATGATAGAATCAATCTCCAATGTCCGAAAACACTCTTAGACACCCAACGCTTTTTCATGTTCAAGCCTTTTGTCAGGAGTACTTAATAGGAGAATGTAGGTTCAAATACTTGTCTAATGACTAAGAAAGAAAAAAAAAGCACAATAACGTTGTGACATAAGCATACAGTGGCAAGTATATTCCACTATTTGTGGTCTGCGGGGCATCCAGGTTGAACTTGAGGGGCGGTATCAGAGATCTCAATTGATGCCATCTCCTGCAGCAATGTTTTTTGATTTCTGTTTGAACAACCTAGCAGAACATTGCACTATTTGTCCCATCCTATTTTGGTAGGTGTCCCATGAGCATGGTTTTTGTCCATACCTGATATACTTGCCACTGCATGCTTATGTCACAACGTTATTGTGCTTTTTTTCTTTCTTACTTATTGGACAAGTATTTGACATTCTCCTGTTGAGTACCCCTGACGAAAGGCTTGAACCTGAAATGTGTCGGGTACCAAAGAGCAGTTTCGGACAATGGAGAGTAATATTATACATTATTGTTTGCCTGCAATAATTCCATCATTTGTTCTTGCTTTGTATCATCACATGTGTGATTGATTCTTTTAAATGTCCCAATAAATATTTTTTTTATAAAATTTTGGTAGTGTTGTTGCCGTTAAAATCCCATTTGAGGGGATTTTTTTTTTCTTTGTGAAATTGAACCTGTACAGCTTTACTGTGATGTTGTGACCCCTGATCTATCATGTAGCCTAGGGCCTCTGTTGCCCAATCTTTGGCCAATTGGAATTTATTGAGTTGCCCTTTGGGACTTCTGCAAACAGCATTGTATTTTTGTATTGGTGCTTATTTAACTTATAACTAAAGGCAAATCTTATTTTTAGTTTTGGAAAGGATTAGAACATCTGTCAGTTTTTATTGCTGTCTGTGCCCCTCTCTATTCTTCCCGTTTACCATTTACCATTATCAGCGAAAGTTAAAGTAAAAGAAAATCCCAAATTTTGTGTTGTCCCCAGAACAGGAACAGTGGAAATATCTTCCATTAGGGACACTAATTCTGGTGACAGCCAGGGATTCCTTCACTTTAGAGGGATTGTCTCTGACTTCCTGTTTTGACTATGGGACAGGAAGTGAAGGAAAATCTCCCCAATGGGACACAGATGGCAAAAAGATACTTTTTATAGGGGTTATAACCATCCCTTACTCTATCCAAAATGAAAGAAAAAATAAAGTTTGCCTTTAGTTCTACTTCAAGCCAGTGAAGAAAACATATTCATTAGTTTGGCTTGTAGTAGTTAAATGGATTTATTTATTTCACACTACATTATTTTTTCTGTGCTGTTTATCCCTTTACTCTTTTTATGTTTTAATTTTTTTTCCACTATAATCTTTTATATTGGATCAAATGTGGCACAAATAGTTTTTTTAGGGAGGTGTAGGGAACACAAATGATAAAGCACTGATTTGTATAGGGACTGTAAAAGCAGTGATCTCCAACAGTCCCATGCAATGTGTCTCCAGTCTATAATTGCCTCCTGAAGCTTGTCCATCATTTACAACTCCTATTGCATGTCTGCTGTCTCTGAATGTCCACATTCACTGAACGTTATGTGTGGCCCTTTGGTAATGTCAGATGCTGCATGAGACCCCCTATATTAAGAAAAATGACCACCATTGGCCTAAAGGGTCAGCATGTGGCAGCTGTCATTGGAAGAGTTTGCTTGCTTTGTCTATATAATGTGAACAAATCTTACCAACCACTGCAAGATGTCTAATGCCCCATACACACGACCGTTTTTCTCGTCAGAAAAAGTCAGATGAGAGCTTTTGGACGGGAATCCCGGCCGTGTGTATGCTCCATTGGACTTTTTCCAACAGAAAAACTGCCGGGAAAAAAAAGAGAGCAGGAAAAAATCCTAGCAGGAAAACCGTTCGTCTGTATGCTTTTCCGACGGGAAAAAAAACACGCATGCTCATAAACAATTTGAAGCATGCTCGGAAGCATAGAACTTAATTTTGTCGGCTCATCGTAGTCTTTTACGTCACCGCGTTCTTGGCAGTCAAAAGTTCACCGGACTTTTGTGTGACCGTGTGTATGCAAGGCAGGCTTGAGAGGAGTCCCATCTGGAAAACCATCATTTTTTTTTTCGACGGGAAAACCGGTCATGTGTACGTGGCATTACACATAAATCTAACATTTTCTTGTACATGTAGGAGTGGTAAGCAGTTTCTATATCTTTTGGCAATTCAGATGGTGAGATCTTCACAATCCACTTTTGGATTTCACTTAGTTACAGAATGCAGCTCCTTGTGGGCTCTGAAGGCAAGTGTAAATAATTGTCCTCCTACATTCACTAATCCCAAAATGACCCTTAGGCTGACCCTAATCCACTTCTCATCTTAAGTGTAACCAAGCCCTAAAATGTAACCAAACCTCTAAAATATCTCTTAACAATCATATTCCCCTCTTACATTATCTAACCCTTACCCTAACCCTGAAACTTTTTTTGCTGACAATCCAGAGATTTCCCTCATAGAACTTTATTTCTCCCACTATCATTCCCATCAAGCATCATTCAACCAATGACCTCTGAGCTAGATACCTGTATATCCCCAGATATTCCTGGACTTCCCCCAGCCTTTTACTGGACAGTGTAATGAGAAACAACATAGTGATGAGCTCTCTGCTTTCTCTTCTTTTAAATAAATTAACTGTTTGGCTTCTTGTTCTGCCTTTTTCTCTTAAGCCTCGTACACACGGTTGGACTTCCATCGGACTTTTCCGTGGTTTTTTGTCCGAACGGAGTTGGTTAGGAACACCCATAGCATACACACGCTCAGACTTTTCTGCAAACTTTCTTAAAGCTTCTTACAACATTGCGAGTTTTTTCTGCTCTTTTCTGCTCTTTACCGCCACCCTTTGGTCAACTTCTGCTATTGTTGGTTGATTTTAACATTAGTTGTTTTGTCCATCGGACTAAAGTCCGATGGTTTTCTGTACACACGGTCGGACTTTGCTCCATCTGACTTTTGTTGGGCAAAAGTTTGTCCGTTTGCAGACCCAACTTTTGTCCGATGAAATCCAAAACCAAACGAAAAAAGTTTGTCCGATGGAGCGTACACACGGTCGGATTGTTGGTCCAACTTGCTCAAAATGAAGTTTGTTGGGCAAAAGTCCGACCGTGTGTACGGGGCTTAACACTCCAGTTCTTCTATGCAAGGAGTAGACAAGGCTAAAATGAAGTCAGATTCAGGTACATACACTGCTTGAATTAAAAAGAAAAAATACATTTAATGATGTATCAATGATTTTGGAGTTTCTTACATTTTTATATCTGCTAATATTCAGCTTTAACACAAATTTGACACCAACATTCAACCCTTAACCTTGCTGTAACTTAATCCTGAAAATTAACACTTCGCTTTGACTCTAAAACCTAACCTAAAACTAAAGAGGAACTGCAGTGTGCTCACATAATTTGTAGTAAAAATATCTTTGCCATTCTGAAGTTTCCCTCCAACCACTTTGTATATTATTTTATATATACTGTGATTCTGTACTTGCCAAATATGCTGCAGTAGGGATGAGCCGAACACCCCCCGGTTCGGTTCGCACCAGAACCTGCGAACAGAGCGAAAGTTCGCGCAAACTTTAGAACCCCGTTAAAGTCTATGGGACTCGACTCTATGGGACTCGAGATAGGAGCGTGATTGATTGATTGATTGGACGTGTGGGCGGGTTTCTGCAGAGGTCCCAGCGTCCCAGCGTGAGCCATGAGTGCAGCAGCCTGCGAAAACAGCCCGAGATACAGCGTGTGATGTCTCTGTGATGTCTCTGTGAGACGCCGACTCCAGCACGAGACAAGACGCTGCAGATACCGGAGACACATTGCCGCAGCTGGAGCCGCCGTAGCCGTAGCGTGTGAGTGCGCTCAGTACCTGCGGTGTTCCTCAGCACTGAACATAGAGCGAGACACGCTTGGAGAGGCACAGTGAGACGCCGGCCGAACTCTCAGCAGAAACGAATAAACCGGAGGGATCCGCTATACCATTGAGCACTACTGAGCTCCCTGCTGTGTCGCTATATGCCACCGCATTACAGACAGGACCGGTGTCTCGGTGAACAGAAGGAAGCGTGAATTCACTACCCTCCATTGCTGGCTATAGACCTGTAGACTGCAGTAAATAGTAAATGGATGAGCCCAACTCCTTCTTCTAAACAGAGTCTTCGGATGGAGGTAAAAAAAAAGCATAACAGCTGTTAATAGACTCTGCTATAGACTGCTATAGATTGCTATAGATTGTCTCCTCTCTCCCCGGTGGCTGCTAGTATATTACACTTGTATAGTTCTCTAACCACTTTCTATCTAATCTAAGAAAAGCAAGAAATCAAGCTAAATAAATGGGAAACATCCATATAATATCTCTTTATTATATATATATGTATCTCTGCATCGCCTCTATTTCTTCCTTTACCTGGTGCCTGGTGAATTAAGTGAATAGCAAACGAAAGTAATTGAATGCTAGCAAGTGTGAAGGTACAAAGTGTGAAGCCAAGTGTGAAGGCACGAACCTGAGAGCTCTTGTATACTGGTATTGAGGAGATACATATAGACTCTATCCTCCCAGAAAAATCGGGTAGATTAATAAGAGCCTGAATGGCTCCTGGAAAAACCAGAGGTAAAATCCAGACGGTCACCCCATGTTCTTCTCCTCTAGCCAAATTTATAAAAGGAACCGTAAAATCAACGGAAAAATCCCCGCTAAAGTCACTTAAAGCTACCAAGACACAGGAAGAGACCCAGGGTAAAATGACAGCAGAGCAACCCCCTTTTGTTAAGGACATTATGGAGGCTATTAGAAAAAGCAGTGAGACCCTTACAGCAAAAATAGATGCCTTGGCTATAGACGTTACTATAGACGTTACTATAATGAGGCACAAATTCGATAAAGTACAGCAAAGAACTGCGGTAATTGAAGCCCGAGTCTCAAAAATAGAGGAAAAACAAAAAATGGAGAAGAGAGAGTGGGATACAATGAAAAAGCAAATTACAACATTGCAAGAGAGAGCAATCAACACAGAGAGTCATCTGCTATTTCTGTTTTAGTGATGTCTCTAATATAACTAAAACAGAAATAGCAGATGATCCGTGGGGTTGCTTACTGCACGGAATTCAGATGACGAATAAATTATACCGTAAAAGTTTGATCCCACATTTATTGGATGCAGCTAAGAGCCAAATTCCTAAATACTGGCAAGAACAGAACAGTCCTAACCTGAAGGGTTGGTGTAACAGAGTAGAGGAAATTTTTAATTTAGAATATCTAAGATTCGGTGACTTGAATTCAATGGAAGTATTCAAAGAAAAGTGGAAGGGGTGGATGGAATTTAAAAACACTCTGGGATTTGCAGAAATAATGGGCGAACAAATTTAATGTAACCTAAGAAGGTGAAGCAAGAAGTAGATAGGGTAGTAAAGAGAGGTCAGGGGATGGGGGGGTGGGGGGGAGGGGATAATGGGGGGAGGGGGGAGGAGGACGTAAAAGTTGCTTTAGGACGCAGATAATTATTATATGGAGACTGACGTGTGTCCCCCGTCTGTATGATGTCCTCTGATCTGTCTGTTCTGCTAAACTTATCATAAAAGAGTATAAAATAAAAAAATAAAAAAAAACACAGAGAGTCGACTAAGGAGAAATAATGTCCGGATTTTGGGAATACCAGAGCGAGCAGAGGGAGACAGTCCAGTAAAATTTGTGGAGGAACTATTGACAGACACTTTAGGCCTGATAGAAAAAACTCCAACGTTTATAATAGAGAGGGCGCATAGGATATCCTCCCGTATCCCTAAGCCAGGAGAGTTCCCTAGACCCTTTCTGTTACGATTGCTAAATTTCCAAGACCGAGATAGAATCCTTTCAACAGCTAGGATGAAAGAGGACATACAATATCAAAATGTGAAACTGATGTTTTTCCCAGACTACCCCCCAGAAATACAGGAAAGGAGAAGAGCATATAGCGAAGCCCGAAAAAGACTCAGGGAGAAGGGGTTAAAATATAGTCTTCTATATCCCAGTAAACTAAGAGTGAATGATGAAAAGCAAACATTCTTTTTTGAGACGCCCGATGCAGTAGCGGAGTGGCTAGACACTAGATAGCCCCATATATAAAATTCAATAGATATTTTTCTTGATTTTTCTTTTTCTCTTTTGAAATGACATTTTTCTATTTTTATTTTATCTTTTATTTTTTTTAAAAAAAAAAATCTCCTTTTCTCTTTTTATTTTTTTTGCGGGTTGTTCAAGGGGAGGGGGTGGAGGGGGTGAATAGAGATTGCTAAGTGGTTAGAATAAACAAAGTGAACACGATAAGAGATAAGGAATGAAAGTAAAATAAATTTTCACAATTTATACACAAAATACATAATTTGGAGGGAAGAAATAGGGGCACTAAATAATGGAAGAGAAGAAAGAGATGGGGAAATTAAACCACAATAAATTTTCATAGTTGCTGTTTTTTTTTTTTTTTTCTCTCTCACATAAGGGACGGAAGTACAATGCACATTAAACATATCAAACATTCACTGTACATTCACAGTACATTAAACACTAAACATATTAAATACACCTAAAAAAGGGAGGGGTGGAAGGGAAGGAAAGGGGTTTTTGTGTAAGAGATGCGATGGGGGGAGGGAGGAGGGAGAAGGGGAGGAGGGGGGGAGGAGGGGAGGAGGGGGGGAGGAGGGGAGGGTGTGGGAGGGGAAGAGAAAAATACCCTATACTTTTTTTTTTTCTTCCAAAAGAAAGGGAGGAAAGAAAAGAAAAAGGATTTTTTTTATTTTTTTTTATTTTTTTTATTTTAGCGGATTCCACTGCATAACAGTGACATCTCTCTGTCTTGTATGTCTTGTTTTATATATTTCTACATTTGCTATTTTATGAGGAAATCGGTGTCTATTTGGGTAATAATGACGGTATACTGCAATTAATGATGAACCCGCCATATGTCTGTATGAAAGGAAAGTGCTGTTAGGTTTTGTTTTTTCTGTGTTGGGAGGGTTGAGTTGAGAAATGTTGGGTACTGACTATGGAATAGATACCAAGGTCGGTAAAATAGGGATTGGTCAAAATGCCTCTCCATTCTCGTCCAAGTATGAATGGAGTTCTAGATCTAAGGAGGAGATGGGGAGGGATAGGGTGGGAGGGGAGGTGGGAGGGAAGGGTGGGGTAAGAATGAGATGTATAAATGCCCAGAGGTGTAATATAAAAGCCCAGAAGAGACTGCCTCCCCAAGATGGAAAGGGTAAAAGACAGCCCCCGAGGTTAAAGTACAATGTCAGGAAAAAAAGTAACGATAATATTTATTCAATAATATCGTGGAATGTCAGAGGACTGAACTCTAGATTCAAGCGAGCATTAATGTTCCAGTATATAAAAAAATACAACCCGCAATTAATTATACTACAGGAGACACATCTAATGGGAAAAAAAACAACTACACTAAAAAAAACTTGGATACAAAAAGAGTATCATGCTACCTACTACTCAACCTATGCCAGAGGTGTTTCAGTGCTAATAAATAAGTCCTTTCCTGGAAAGGTGGAAAAAGCTTATATAGATGTACAGGGAAAATATGTGATCTTGTCGTACAAGATTGGGCAACAGAGATATATTGTAGTAGCGATATACATTCCGCCTCCATTCTCAGTTGAAATCTTAAATGAGATAATGGAAAAAACTATGCAGTATCCCTCAGCAAAATTGATGCTCATTGGAGATTTCAACTCAGTAATGTCCGCTGAACTGGACAGGCCGAAGCTTACAAAAAATCATTCAGACGATTTATATAATTGGGCACAAACCATGGGGGTAACGGAAATATGGAGATGGAAAAATCCAGAAAAAAAATGTACTCCTGTTACTCTACATCATATAAAACAGCATCCAGGATAGATCTGGCATTTGCAGACTCTGCAATGTTAACAGATATAGTTGATGCTAAATATCTGCCAAGTGGACTATCAGACCATGCTTCCCTACAGGTGGTAATACGTATCCATACCTCGAAAGATACAACAATGTGGAGGCTGTCCCCACAATGGGTGATGTACCCAGAAATATCAGAAAAAATGGTACCCATAATAAATGAATATTGGGAAAACAATGAGGGAACATCCACAGTAGATATAGTGTGGGATGCATTTAAAGCATATTTACGGGGTCAATATATATCAAATATTGTAGCAATAAATAAAAAGCAGAAGGTTAAGGTGCAGCAGTTACAGATACAGATAGAGGGTAGTAAAGAACAATACAGCCGAGACCCAAGTAATTCCAACTTCGATTTAGTAATGGCTGCACAAAGAGAACTACAATTACATATGGAGGAGATAACAAGACTAGACGTACATAAAAAGAAACAAAATATCTTTGAAATGGGAGATAAAAGCGGGAGGTTCCTAGCAAGATTGGCACAACAGGAATACCAACCAACAAACATAGCAGAAATAGAAACATCAGAAGGAATAAGAATAAATGAACCAGATGAAATATTGAAGGCCTTCGGTGATTACTATGGAAGGTTATATACCTCCTCTCTCCCCTCTGGCTCCCATCCAGGGGCTATGTCGGACCTACTGGACCAGATAGCCCTAGGGTGGTTGCCAGACAGGGAGAGGGAGGCACTGGTTAAACCAATTACAAGTGAGGAAATAAAAAAAGCCATAAATACATTCCCAGGGGAAAAAACACCAGGGCCAGATGGAATTCCAATTGAATTCTATAAAAAATATAAAGATATATTAGCTTCAAAATTAGAAAAGGTATATTCTGAAGGATTGCTGAAGGAGATGTTGCCGGACTCAATGAGAAAAGCACATATAACTCTGATATATAAAGAGGGCAAAGATCCAAAACTGTGCCCCTCATATAGGCCGATAGCATTACTAAATACAGATGTAAAAATATTAACAAAAATATTAACCACTAGACTACAACCCCTATTAAAAACTATAATAGACCCAGACCAGACGGGATTTATGCCGCAAAGGACGACAGATGTAAATCTGCGTAGATTATTTACGAATATACATGTGCACCATAACTGCGAAGGGTCTAGGACGATAGTCTCCTTAGACATAGAAAAGGCCTTTGACACTATAGAATGGCCCTTTCTATGGGAAATACTTAGGAGAATGGGGTTTCCCTCAAAATTTATTAGTTGGATTCAAACAATATACAGGAAACCTACATCAGCAGTTAAACTTAAAGGAAAGCTATCAACGTACTTTGAGTTGTACAGAGGTACAAGACAGGGCTGCCCTCTCTCTCCAACACTATTTGCGATAGCAATAGAGCCAGTGGCAGAGGCTCTGAGGATGTCGCAAGAGATTCAGGGACTCCGAATAGGAGAGCTGGAAGAGAGGGTAGCCCTATATGCGGATGATATGCTGCTATTTCTAGAGGACGCGGGTCCGTCACTGAATGGGGCATTGAAGTTATTAAATATATTCTCACTATATACAGGACTTAAGGTAAACTGGGGTAAATCACTACTATTTGCTATAGACCCAGGAGCACAAGACACAGCGACTCCAAATATCCCATTAAAATGGGTAGCAGAATTTAAATATTTAGGTATAGTTATATCACGACAGGTTGATAAATTTAAAAGTTTAAATTTGGACCCAGTATTACAGGAAAACAGGAAAAAATTAAAAATGTGGGAAAAACTACCCCTATCCTTACTAGGACGTATAAATTTGATAAAAATGAAGATTCTCCCCCAGATGTTATACCTGTTTAGAAACTCACCACAATGGTTACCAAAAAGTTTCTTTACACAGATACATGGTGAATTATCTTCATTTATATGGCAAAATAAATTGGCTAGAATAAAATTAAATACACTTATGCGCCCGGTGTCACAAGGAGGGTTGGCCTTCCCAGATTTATATAGGTACTATCTAGCAGCACAGCTGGTAACAGTAGGAAGGTGGCTGAGCCCTGACGGACACGATCCTGCTACAGTAGTAGAGGCTGCGGTGGTACAGTCTTTGGAGACACTGCAGGCATTGCCATTTCGTGCGATAAAAAGTAGCCGAGATCTAACTCCATCTATGACAACGACAGTAAAAGCATGGAAGGCGGGCATGATAAGGGAGAGTAATTCAAAAATAGATATATCTCCAAATACCCCACTGTAGAGAAATCCGCAGCTTAGGCACTTAGCTTCTATTCCAGATGCGGGAGTATGGACAAAATTTAAAATCAAGAAAATATCTCAGGTAATACATGAGGGGAAAATAATTTCATTTGTAGATATGAGAAAAAACTGTAACATCCCTGAGAGCTATCTATTTAGATACATTCAGTTAACACATGCACTGTCAGCTCAGTTCTCACAGGGCATCCCTCAGCTAAAAGAGACAGGCTTAGAAAAGATGATGCGGAAAAAAAGAGAAAGGGGGATGATTTCAAAATTATATAACCATTTATTAAAGATAGAACAATCAGATATGAATAAATTAAATGAGTGCTGGTTAAGAGATATCCCAGGACTATCCGCAGAAAACTGGGAAAAGATATACAAATTTCCATTTCAAATTCTAAATTCACTTAGGGATAAACTAATTCAATTTAAAATAACACATAGAAGTTACTTTACACCATATAAATTATTTAAAATATCACCATCCAACTCTCAAAACTGCTGGAGATGTGCAGATATCCCTGGAAACTTTATGCATATCTTCTGGACTTGTCCAAAGATAGTGATATTTTGGAGAGAAATCCTGAGAATAATTGATGAAGTGACGTCAGTTAAACTGGACTTAGAGGCAGAAATCTGTCTACTCGGGCTAGTTGGGAAAAGCACACTGTCTATAGAAAAAAGAACACAGATCGGCCTCCTTCTTTTCTATGCAAGAAAGGTAATAGTATTGAATTGGAAGAAGGCCGAAGCTCCCCTATTGGCACAATGGAAAAACGTAATAAATAACAATCTAGCACTGTACAAAGAGACATATTATAATAGAGGAAAAGAAGAGAAATATGAGAAAATCTAGGCAAATTGGCTAGAAAACCCTACGACAGCTACAGGGGAGAGGGGGGTGGAATTGGGATGAATTACACCAAGGGATGAAAGGGTGAATTTGATTGATGGATTAAATTTTCTTCTTTTTTTTTTTTAGTCTAAAATAATGTATGATGAAGGATAAATGATGTATAAATTAATTTAATTCAAGATAACAAGATGTATAATATTTTGTATTGAACAATATGTGAAGGAAAAAAGTGAAAATTTAATAAAGAGATTTATAAAAAAAAAAAAAAGTCTATGGGACTCGAACGTTTGAAATCAAAAGTGCTAATTATAAAGGCTAATATGCAAGTTATTGTCCTAAAAAGGGTTTGGAGACCCGGGTCCTGCCCCAGGGGACATGTATCAATGCAAAAAAAGTTTTAAAAACGGCTGTTTTTTCGGGAGCAGTGATTTTAACCACTTCCCTACCCAGCCATAGTCATATGATGTCCACAGATGGGATATCCCATCCTGGGTGGACGTCATATGACGTCCTCGGCTTTGTGGGGGGATATCGGAATGATGCCTGCAGCTAGAGGCATCATTCAGATATCCTTATGTTGTGCCAGCGATTCTCTGCACCATAAGAATGATCATAGCGGTGGTTCTGCCACTTGATAATTCTTATAGGTGGCGGGAGGGGACATCCCCCCCCTCCCGCTGCCATCCGGTGCTTCTCCGGGCTCTCCCGTGCCATCGGGGACCCCGAGAGAATCGTCCAGTGCCGGTGGTGGGTCACGTGACGAGCATAGAGATGACTGGTGACCAGATGGTCACCAGTCATCTCTATGACCGTCGGAGGCCCGGGCGCGATGTGATGACGTCACGCCCGGGTCCTCAGATGTAAACAAAGCCGCAATTGCGGATAGTAAGTATGAGATCAGTGTAAAAAAATTCACGATCTCATGCTTTCCAGCCTGGAGGAGAGATGTGGGGTCTTATTGACCCCGCATCTCTCAATAAAGAGGACCTGTCACACACATTCCTATTACAAGGGATGTTTACATTCCTTGTAATAGGAATAAAAGTGATCAAAAAAAAAAAAAGTAAAATAAGTGTAAAAAAAAAAAAAATAAGTACAAAAAAAAAAATAATAATAAAAATAATTAAAACGCCCCTGTCCCCGGTAGCTCGCGATCAGAAGCGAACGCACACGTAAGTCCGGCCCACATATGTAAACGCTGTTCAAACCACATATGTGAGGTATCGCCGCGTGCGTTAGAGCATGTGCAACAATTCTAGCACTAGACCTCCTCTGTAACACTAACCTGGTAACCTGTAAAAAAAAAAAAAACGTAGCCTATGGAGATTTTTAAGTACCGAAGTTTGGCGCCATTCCATGAGTGTGTGCAATATTAAAGTGTGACATGTTAGGCATCTATTTACTCAGTGTAACATCATCTTTCATATTTTCCCCAAAAATTGGGCTAACTTTACTGTTTTGTTATTTTTAACTCATGAAACCATTTCTTTTCCAAAAAAAAGGCGTTTGAAAAATTATTGCGCAAATACCGTGCAAGAAAAAAGTTGCAATGACTGTTATTTTATTCCCTAGGGTGTCTGCTAAAAAAACATATATAATGTTTGGGGGTTCTGAGTAATTTTCTAGCAAAAGAATGATGATTTGTACATGTAGGAGAGAAGTGCCAGAATAGGCCCGGTATTGAGGTGGTAAAAAAAGCCCGGGGTTGAAGTGGTTAATGATGCTTAAAGTGAAAAAAAAAGTGAAATATTAATTTAAATATCTTACCTGGGGGGTGTCTATAGTATGCCTGTGAAGTGGCACGTGTTTCCCGTGTTTAGAACTGTCCCTGCACAAAACGACATTTCTAAAGGAAAAAAAGTCATTTAAAACTGCTTGCGGCTTTAATGTAGTGTCTGGTCCCGGCAATATGGATGAAAATAATTTAGAAAAATAGTTTTAAGCTCTTTGGAAAACATAGGGAAGAATTATCACCCCTGTAACATTTGTTTTGCTGTCTGTGTACCTGTGCAGAATATTTCACCTCACTTTCCATCCCAATGACAAATGTTTATTGAAAAATAGTTTTTTTTAGTGAAACAAGGATTGGTGATAAAGCATCCGTGGAGAGGAGACACGTTTTTCCCATATTAACTCTTACAGGAGAGAATTTCCCTTCCTAGGGGTAGATTTCCTCTCACTTCCTGTTGTCTCCTTCTGTTTGCAAGTAGGAGACGTTTGTAAGTTGGATGTTTGAAAGTAGGGGCCTGCCATATATACTCTGCAGAAATTTGGCCCTCAGGTGTTGGTGTTGCCACAACACTGTAAGCCCTTACAGTTACTCTTGTACTATTATATTATTATATCAAGAATTGTAATTACATGCCATTGTTGAACAGTGGTAGGAAAAATTGGGCCTTTGGTGGTGGTGGTGCTGGTGCCACAACACTGTAAGTCCTCACAGTTACTCTTGGTGGGCGCAGGAATGGGCCCAGCTGTGAAATATTAGATCAAGAATTGTAATTACCGTATATACTCGAGTGTAAGCTGATCCGAATATAAGCCGAGGCACCAAATTTTACCACAAAAAACTGGGAAAACGTATTGACTCGAGTATAAGCCTAGGGTGTCCATCTGCATGCCTCACTGTGCCTCACTTTGTCTCACTGTGCCTCACTGTGTCCATGCCTCACTGTGTCCATGCCTCAGTCTGTCCATGCCTCACTGTGTCCATGACTAGACTGACGTTTAACATGGGAGTCTATGGAAGGGGTGCCCGGCTTTGAAAAATCGGTGCTCCCCGGCCGTAGGTCCCCCAGGCAACAAACTTTGCATATTTGTAGAGGAGAAATGGGGCTACATGTGTGCCAAGTTCTGGTCCAGGGGACCTACGACCGGCCGGTACTGGGTCCCCAAAATCACCAGAGAAATTACAGTTTAACATAGGAGTCTATAGAAGGAGTGCCCGGCTTTGAAAACTCTGTGCTCCCTGACCGTAGGTCCCCCGGACAACAAATTTTGCACACTTGTAGAGGAAGAGTGGGGCTACATGTGTGCTGGTAACGGGTCCCCAAAGTCCTGGAGATCAGGCGCAAAAAGACTTGAGTAAAAAAAAGGCACAAAAAGACTTGAGTATAAGCCGAGGGTGGCATTTTCAGCACAAAAAAATGTGCTGAAAAACTCGGCTTATACTCAAGTATATACGGTACATGCCCCTGTTGAACAAGGGCATAAAAATTGGGCCTTAGGCACTGGTGCCACAACACTGCAACACCTCACAGTTACGCTAGTTGGAGCGCAGGAATGAGCCCTGCTGCGAAGTATTGCATCAACAATTGTAATTACACGCCCCTGTTAAACAGGGACTGAAAAATTGGGCCTTAGGCACTGGTGCTGGTGCCACAACACTGCAACCCCTCACATATACTCTAGTTGTGTGCAGGAACGAGCCCTGCTGCAAAATATTACAGCAAAAATTGTAATTACACGCCCCTGTTAAACAGGGTCCAAAAAATTGGGCCTTAGGCAGTGGTGGTGGTGCCACAACACAGCAACCCCTCACAGATACTCTAGTTGAGCGCAGGAACGAGACCTGCTGCAAAATATTACAGCAACATTTTTAATTACACGCCCCTGTTAAACAGGGGCAGAAAAATTGGGCCTTAGGCACTGGTGCTGGTGCCACAACACTGCAACCCCTCACAGATACTCTAGTTGGAGCACAAGAATGAGCCCTGCTGCAAAGTATCGCATTATAAATTGTAATTACACGCCCCTGTTAAACAGGGGCTGAAAAATTGGGCCTTAGCCACTGGTGGCGGTGCCCAGAACCAAAAATGTTCTTACAAGCTATCAGCATGATCATTGAGGAGGAAGAGGATAGTCAGTCAACATAACAGGATAGTCACTCAGCATCGGCATAGGCAGTCTTGAAGGGATCTGACATTTCAAAAAAAATTATTCGGTCACATTAGCATCAGGTGCTTGGTAGCTGGTGGTGATCCAAGACTGATTCATTTTTATGAAGGTCAGTCGATCGACCGAATCAGTGGACAGACGCACCCTGTGATTGGTTACAAAGCCTCCAGCAGCACTGAATGTGCGTTCCGAAAGAACGCTGGATGCAGGACAGGCCAGTAGCTCAATTGCATACTGTGCAAGCTCTGGCCAGTGATCCATCCTCAAGACCCAGTAACCTAGAGGATTTTCGGTGGGAAAGGTGTCCAAGTCTGATCTTGCCCCTACGTATTCCTGCACAATGTAAACCAGACGCTGGCGATGGTTGCTGGAACCGATCATACCTTGGGGCTGCGGACTAAAAAATTGTCTGAACGCATCGGTCAGACGGCCACCTTCTCCACCACTCCTTCTTTGACTGACCAAAGCCTCAGCAACACGTTGTCCAGGACCAGGAATTTGTAACCTCCCAGTCTCTGGGAATGCGTTGCACAGACCTTTCTGCAAGGCCTCCCGAAGATGTTTCATCCTCTGCGACGGCAAGATAAGGTCCGTAACCTTACCCTTGTAAAGTGGATCAAGGAGGGTTGCCAGCCAGTAATGATCTGTCTCCTTGATAGCACAAATACGAGGATCCTTCCACAGGCTTTGCAGGATCAGGGAGGCCATGCAGCGTGGGTTTGCAGAGGCATTCGGTCCGGAGTCCTCTGGGTCACTCAGGACGACATGATCCGCAGCCACCTCCCCCCAGCCACGTACAAGTCCATGGGTGTCTTGGGACTGTAATTGATCCCTTGAAGACTGCTGCTGATGCTGAGTGCTAGGCTCCACCTCCATGCTGACACAATCCACCTCCTCCTCGTCCTCCTCGTCCTCCTCGTCCTCCTCGTCCTCTTCCTCCTCGTCCTCCTCGTCCTCTTCCTGTGTGATAGCCGGGCCAGCAGGAGCACTGTCTGGATAATGGGGGCCTTGAGAGGTAAGGAAGTCCTCCTCTTCCTCCCTCTGTTCTGCCTCAAGTGCCCTGTCCATTATTCCACAAAGCGTGTGCTCCAACATGTGGACAAGAGGGACAGTGTCACTGATGCATGCACTGTCACTGCTCACCATCCTCGTGGCCTCCTCAAATGGTGACAGCACAGTGCATGCATCCCTGATCATGACCCACTGGCGTGGCAAAAAAAAACCAAGCTCCCCTGACCCTGTCCTCGTGCCATATTGGCACAGATACTCATTGATGGCCCTCTGCTGCATGTGCAGCCGCTGCAGCATGGCCAACGCAGAGTTCCAACTGGTGGTCATGTCACAGATTAGGCGCATCTTGGGCAGATTAAATTCCTTTTGCAGGTCAGCCAGCCGAGCACTGGCATTATATGAGCAGCGGAAATGCACACAGACTTTCCTGGCCTGCCTCAGGACATCCTGTAAGCCCGGGTACCTGCACAAGAACCACTGCACCACCAAGTTAAGGACATGAGCCAAACAGGGCGCATGGGTCAGGTGTCCCTTTCGGAGGGCAGAGAGGAGGTTGATGCCATTGTCGGAAACCACCATTCCTGGCTTAAGCTGGCGTTGCGTCAACCACCTCTAAGCCTGCCCCTGCAGAGCTGACAGAATCTCTGCCCCAGTGTGGCTCCTGTCCCACAAGCACACCAGCTCAAGCACCGCATGGCAGCTCTTTGCCTGCGTACTTGCATAGCCCCTTGAACGCCTACGGAGCACTGCTGGTTCTGAGGACAAATCACAGGAGGAGGTGATGGAGGAAGAAGAAGAGGAGGGGGTGAAGGAGAGAGGTGTGTCAGAATCACCAGTAGTAGCATTTTGGAGGCCTGGTGGCGGAACAACCTCCAACATTACTGCACCTTGTCCTGCATCCTTCCCATCTGCCAGCAGAGTCACCCAATGCGCCGTGAAACATAGGTAACGTCCCTGTCCATGCCTGCTGGACCATGAGTCAGCGGTAATATGCACCTTACCGCTGACCACCCTGTCCAGCGAGGCAAAGACATTGCCTTCCACATGCCGATAGAGAGCCGTAATCACCTTCCGTGAGAAAAAGTGGCGTCTGGGAACCTGCCACTGAGGAACTGCACATTCCACAAACTCACGGAAGGGGGCAGAGTCTACCAACTGAAAAGGCAGCAGTTGAAGTACATCCATCCGGGTCTGACAGTGTCTTCTGGTAGTGTAAAAAGTATTTTACAAAGTGTGCGATCACTTTGGAATTCACTAATGGACGTTATTTATTGAATATAATTATCTATATTTTTGCACACTATCACGTGGTGTAAGATTGAGATATATATTTAATTTTTAGTTATATATTCACAATATATGTTTTAGCGCCACTATTTTATACATTTAAAATACTTTTTACACTACTATTTTGTTTAAGTTGGCAGCTTGTTAGGATAACATTTTATTTTCATGTGCGCAGTGGTGGTTTGATTGATCAGGGTGCGTGTGAGTCTTTTAACCAACATTTATATTTCTACATTTTGTACCATTTGCAGCTATGGAAGCATTCACTTTTTTGTCTAATAGACAAATAGACCCTGAGTGTATATTCTCCTCTAACCAGGAAATGACAGAGTGTGAGGAGGATATCACAGGGATTTTAAAAACTCTAGAGAATTTATTAGAGAAACAGGTGAAAACCTGGTGGGACATTTTTACATTCGAACACTACTTGAAGGAAAATCTCATTTTCAGAAGTCTACGCTGGGAGGTATCCCCCCAAGATGGTCTATCTGATTCCAAATATATGGATGAGTGGTTCGAATTTTTTAACAGGGTGGGCAGAGACCTTCAATGTTTGGTTTTAAAGAGAAAACTGATCAAATTAGATATACTTAGTGAAAGTATAAGTTTACTAAAAAATAAACTAGATCCTTTATATGAATCCAGCCAAGTGAAGGAATTTAACATTAATATGCAGAAAAAAATTGAGAAAGTGGACAGGGATACACAAAGAAAGAAAGTTAAAAAATACAATAGAGACTCAAGGGATTTTAAGAGCAATAATGTTTTTTTTATGGCAGAATGCTAGTACAGCCACAGGTACCGGTGGTGAAACGATAGAAGGTTACCAATGAGACAGTGGTTGACATTAAAGTGACAGTTGAAAATATACCATTAAAAAATAGTCAAACTAAGGGGGAAGCGACCTCCAACCCCAGAGGTAGACCAAATACTCCTAGGGGAAACCGTATTAGTACTCCTGGAGGCCACCGTAGCAATACCCCCAAAGGGAACTGTAATGGGGGACCTCAGGAAAATAAAGGGAATCAATCTGGAGGTAATCATTATGGGGGAAATTATAATAATCCCAGATATGGAGAACAGAATAGGGGAAATGATTACTCTTACAATTTCCAATCTGATCAACAGTATTGGAACCAATACCCTTCTAACCAATATGGAGATCAGAGATATGCGATACCTACACGAAATAGATATCAAGCCCTTGGATATGATGAGTATAATGGATATAACTCACAACAATATCCGTCTTTTTTAGATCATAGGGGGGGAGGGGGGGTACACCACGAGGAAACCCTCACCCTGTAAACAACAGGGGAAGAGGGAGGACCCCAGCCCCATATTACCCGAACAGAGATGTGGGCCCATACCACAGAGAAGGAGAGGATGCCGTGCAGGGAGGAGAAAACAATCCCAGAAAGAGAAGAAGGAATCATTAGATGCCGGCATCTTCAATTTAAGTAAAATAGAACTCAGTCATAAAGAAAAAAATATTTTAAATCTAGGCTTGAATAAGTTTGATGTGTATATTGACACGCACAAATTTATTTGTACAATAAATATGAAAAAATATTTTTTGCGTCACCCTTATGATACAGCTAGAAGATCTATTAATGAACAAGTGAGAGTAGATAGCGGCCTGCGAAATAAATCTATTTTTAATCCACAAAATTTTAATAACCATTATGTTGAGGTGTTTAAAAATGTGGTACTAAAAGATATAGAGGAACTCCCCCCGAAAAAACGAGTAAACCCAGAGTATATCAGGGAAGGTATTAAATCTTTAGAAGATAGAAGAGACATCGTAATCCGCCCGGTGGATAAAGGGGGAGGTGTTGTACTTTTGGATAAAGTTTTCTACCACAACCAATTAGTGGAGTTATTGAGTGATCGGGTTACATATAGGAAACTTACGTCTGACCCTACCGAAATATATAAGGAACAATTAAATCTATTAGTTGATTGGGGTTTTAGAAATAATGCTCTTAATCTAAAAGAAAGCAGATATCTTAATCCTAGTGTATGCAGAATACCGGTAATATATACTTTACCTAAGATTCATAAGAATGCAGCTTTACCACCAGCACGACCGATTGTTAATGGAATAGGGTCAGTGACAGCTAGGCTTGGAGAATATTTAGACAAGTTCTTACAACCTAGTGTTAAAGTGACAAGGGCATACTTAAAAGATACGGCGGACCTTCTTCGATTACTTGATGAGGTGAAGCTGAATTCAGCTTCTACCATTTATCTTGTGACCGCAGATGTTTGTTCGCTGTACACCATCATCCAACATGATGACGCCCTCTTAGCACTTAACTGGGCTTTGAGTAAGCGAGAAGACATACCTTTTTTACAGAAATGTTTCTTGGGTAAAGTTCTTGATTTCTGTATGGCCCATAACTATTTTTGGTTTTATGACCAATTTTTCTCCCAACAGGTTGGCGTGGCGATGGGAGCTAAATTTGCTCCCAGCCTCGCCAACCTGTTTATTGCGGAATGGGAGGATAGACAGGTATTCAGTCATAATAGACCCAAATTAAAACTGTATTGTAGATTCATTGATGACCTCCTGTTCATCTGGGAGGGGTCTAGGGAATCTGCGATTGAATTTGTTCAACAACTTAATTCTAACAACAACAATATAGTTTTGGATTACACTATTAGTGATATAAGTGTTAACTTCTTGGACCTCACTATTGTGAAAGGTGAGACAGGATTACAATCTAAGGTTTACTTTAAGCCTACAGATAGGAATAGTTACCTGTCCATCAGGAGTGGACATCATCCTGCCTGGATTAGGAATATTCCTAAGGGACAGATATTAAGGGTTCACCGTAATTGCACTGAACCTGATGATTATTTCGCACAGGCCGATATATTAAAAAACGAATTTTTACAGAAAGGTTATAAGGAGGAAGGCATTAATAATATTATTAAAGAAATTGCGGCAGTACCAAGAGAACAGTGCTTGAGGAAAAAAGATGAAAATATAGTAGTTAATGACCAACATCAATGGGGCTTTATCTCTGATTCTCATTTTCAGTATAGGGAGATAGAGAACATCTTCTCCAAATACTGGTATATACTGTGCAGAGACAGAGATTTGTGCAGTGTCCTGCCAGAAAGACCAAAATTTATTTATAGAAGGGCCCCCAATTTTGGGGATAAGGTGGTACAGAAGATCTTGGATCCCCCAATAAAAAACTTGTCAATTAATTTTAAAGGTTTTTATTCATGCCATAGGTGCATTTGTTGCAGAACTGTGAAGATCAGTAATAGGGGCCGCATGAATATTACTAATATAGATAATGAGGTGTTTGCAATAGATCACTTCATAACATGTAATTCTTCCTATGTTGTGTATCTGTTGTGGTGCCCATGCGGCCTGTATTATGTGGGCAGAACAAAACACCTACTGAGGGTCCGTATAGCGGAACATTTAGCCAACATCAGGAAGGGTTTTAAATATCATAGTGTGTCTTTACATTTTAGAGACAAACATGGTCAGGACCCCTCGGTTCTGCAATTCTGTGGCATAGACATTATGCAACCCTCTTGGAGGGGCTCTAATCAGGTGAGGGATCTATCAAAGAGGGAAACTAAATGGATTTTCCTTTTAAAGAGTCTCTATCCGAGAGGGTTGAATATTGAATTAGATTTAAATTGTTTTATTAACAATTTTTTATATTAATTTTAAACATTAATTTTTAATAGAATTTTAGAGCATTATCTACTGTTATATGTTTAATGACTAGTTCTGAGAGATGAACAGGAGTTATGTACATATATGTATAATTTTTATATCACTTTGAAGTCATAGTAAGGTAATCTTTGTATACTGGTAATGCATCTGGAACATATCCTCCTCATTTGTGTCTCAGTTATGAGGTGGTGTGTGTAGAATGATGTGATTTCTGTATATCGCATTTAGGTTAATATCCATCATAATATAGGATCTGCCCGCAGGTTTTAAATATATAATTTATGTAATTTGGTTTTGGAGCACATTTAAATTATTATATGGTTTAAATTATTTTGCATTAATACATTCATGTCCTGTATGACCGATCGGTAAGGAGTTAAAGCGGATGTATCGCGGTCACGGAGACACATGTATTGCGCAAGCGCTCTGGATGGCGGATTAGTAATGGATTCGGTGAGAGTATAAAGGGGAGGTGGTTTTGCCGCTCAGCCAATCCCAATGAATAAGTCCGTATGACGAAACATGTCTGGGCGTGGCTGTGCGTCAAGCGTTAAGTGAGGAACAACGTTTGTAAGCACCGGCTGTTGAGCTGATTTGAGGTCCAGGCGAGGAGGCGGACGTGTGGAGGGTGAGAGTGCCGGTTTTACTTTCTGTCCGCCGTGGCCACGATACATCATAGTATACCGCAACAACCCTCTTTTGTGTGAAGTTTTTTACCTGAAGTTCTGCTGTGAAACACCTTCTATTTGTGAAGAGCTTTTTTGTTCTCTGAAGTGATGTGAGTGCAATGTTTGAAGTTTACGTGTGCCTTTTAAATAAATGGTTATCTGACAGTATTACACTATTGGAAGCACTTCTTCTTTTTTGCATATTCACATCGAGCATTGAGTGAACATTATTGGAAAAGCTGCAATCACCGTGAGTGGTGTATTTAAAGCCTGATTGCCTATGCATGAGAATGCTAGGCTAATTATTCTGGTGAGTGCAATACCTTTGGGAGAGGAGTCACAGTCACAGCGGTGTTGGTGGAAGGAATTTCTTTTCATATCAAGTTATGGACTTTGAGTGCTGTTTTTAAGTTGAAACACTTGGATACACTTATAGAGAAATTTTCTTTTTGGTTTGGTTTTTTTTCAGCCCCTTCCTTTTTTGAAAGTGTGCGATCACTTTGGAATTTACTAATGGACGTTATTTATTGAATATAATTATCTATATTTTTGCACACTATCACGTGGTGTAAGATTGAGATATATATATTTAATTTTTAGTTATATATTCACAATATATGTTTTAGCGCCACTATTTTATACATTTAAAATACTTTTTACACTACTATTTTGTTTAAGTTGGCAGCTTGTTAGGATAACATTTTATTTTCATGTGCGCAGTGGTGGTTTGATTGATCAGGGTGCGTGTGAGTCTTTTAACCAACATTTATACACTACTCTCCTCGTGAGCAGGGTGAACCTGGGGGTCGTGACCTGGGGTCAGCACGCAGATAAGCCCAAACCCCCGTGAGGTCCCTGGCAGAATACCAGCTGGCCCTTAGATTCCACGTCCCTGGGGGATCCCGTGTCACCTGCTGGCCTGTGGGCTCACATCAGTACCATTGTGACAACTGTGCAAAGGACACTAAAACAAAATACTGCAGCTCCCTGCCTGTATTTGTATGAGAACACCAGCAATTGTATTGAGGTAAGCTTTGGGTGCACACTGTGCAAAGGACACTAAAGCAAAATACTGCAGCTCCCTGCCTGTATTTGTATCAGAACACCAGCAATTGTTTTGAGGTAAGCTTTAGGTGCACTCTGTGCAAAGGACACAGTACACTAAGTGAAAATACTGCAGCTAGCACAATCCCCTGCCTGCCTGTCAGTATAGAGAATAACAGGAACGGATCTAGCTAAACTGAATACAGTGTGTAAATATATATACAACACCTAGGATGCATATATATTCTCTTCACACTGTAACTGAACATAACAGACTCGCCTGCCTGCTCTATCTAACTCAAATTAAATGACACTATCTCTCTCTCTCTCTGTCTTTAACCACCACCGCAACACACTACACAAGGCCACCACGCAGGCGGCCTTATATAGTGTGGGGCGTGTACTAAATCCCCTGAGACATAATTGGCCAAAGCCACCCTGGCTTTGGCCAATTATGGCTCTCCAATTTTTCCGTGCTGTGATTGGCCAAAGCATGTGGGTCATAGTGCATGCTTGGCCAATCATCAGCCAGCAATGCACTGCGATGCCGCAGTGAATTATGGACCGTGACGCGCCACTCGAATTTGGCTCGAACGGCCCATAATGTTCGAAATTCGGCGAACAGCCGAACACACGATGTTCGAGTCCAACATGGGTTGGACTCGAACTCGAAGCTCATCCCTATGCTGTAGAAATCTCCCTCCACTGAGTCTGGCTGCAATCATTTTAACTGTGGGAAGCTGAAGCTGCGGTATGTTCACTTCCTGGATTTACACAGACACACAGAGGCACACCTTCAGCTCTGCAGCTCTCATTGGCCATTGTATGACTCACCCCCTCCCTTTCTTGCAAACTCTCACAAGAGTGAGAGAGAGAGCTGTGCATGATGTCATAAGCCTAGGCTTTTAACCAGACAAGAAAGAGGACGTGGGCTGTATAAGGTATTTACTGGCAGAAAAAAAATGTTTTACTATCCAAAGTTAAAACAACAAGGGCAGAAGATTTAATAGATGAAAAGTTGAAAAAAAATTACTGAATTTCCACTTTAAGCTCATTAAAACCTATCCCTAAATCTAGCCTCAATCTTAAACTTACTCCCTACATTAACCTTTAGAAATAAATGAATATCTTTAAATCCATTCTTATCTTGACCTGCAAAAATCTTAATATTAATCTTCACTAGGAACTGCGATGATCCACTGGGTTATCGGTTCTGCAATGGATTTGAAAGAGGTTACATATCTGATGGGTTTACAGAGATGGATAAAGTGGGTTGGGTAAAGTACAATAGATAGTTTCTAAACCAACCAGCTGACCAGGGTTGACTCTTTGTATATGGTCATATTTGTTTAGCAATAGGCTAACCTAGGTTGACGTGTAGGAACCATGTACTAGAGGACATGTGAGGTACAGGTTGATGTTAAACATATATAAATATTGGAACAATATTGTATTGAGTGTTTTGAAGAGTAGATCTTTTGTAATTAAAGTAAAGAATAAAGACAAAATAAATTTTTAACAATATGTATGGATAAGTATAGTTCCTTAACCACTTAAGCCCCGGACCATTTGGTAGCTAGAGGACCAGAGGTGAATTCAGAATTTTGCACTGCGCTGCTTTAACTGTAAATTGTGCGGACATGCAATGTTGTACCCAAACGAAATTTGCGTTCTTTTCTTCCCACAAATAGAGCTTTCTTTTAATGGTATTTGATTGCCTCTGCGATTTTTATTTTTTGCGATATAAACGGAAAAAGACCGAAAATGTTGAAAAAAAATGATATTTTCTACTTTTTGTTATAAGAAAAATCGAATAAACTCAATTGTAGTCATACATTTAGGCCAAAATGTATTCAGCCACATGTTTTTAGTAAAAACAATGTCAATAAGCGTATATTTATTGGTTTGCGCAAAAGTTATAGCGTTTACAAACTAGGGTACATTTTCTGAAATTTACACAGCTTTAAATTTATGACTGCCTATCTCATTTCTTGAGGTGCTAAAATGACAGGGCAGTACAAAACCCCCCCAAATGACCCCATTTTGGAAAGTAGACACCCCAAGGAAATTGCTGAGAGGCATGTTGAGCCCATTGAATTTTTTATTTTTTTGTCCCAAGTGATTGAATAATGACTAAAAAAAAAAAAAAAAATACAAAAAGTTGTCACTAAATGATATATTGCTCACACATGCCATGGTTATATGTGGAATTTCACCCCAAAATACATTTTGCTGCTTCTCCTGAGTACGGGGATACCACATGTGTGGGACTTTTTGGGAGCCTAGCTGCGTACGGGACCCCGGAAACCAAGCACCGCCTTCAGGATTTCTAAGGGCGCAAATTTTTGATTTCACTCCTCACTACCTATCACAGTTTCGAAGGCCATAAAATGCCAAAATAGCACAAAACCCCCCCAAATGACCCAATTTTAGAAAGTAGACACCCCAAGGAAATTGCTGAGAGGCCTGTTGAGCCCATTGAATATAATTTTTTTTGTCCCAAGTGATTGAATAATGACAAAAGAAAAAAAAAAAATTACAAAAAGTTGTCACTAAATGATATATTGCTCACACATGCCATGGTTATATGTGGAATTACACCCCAAAATACATTTTTCTGCTTCTCCTGAGTACGGGGATACCACATGTGTGGGACTTTTTAGGAGCCTAGCCGCGTACGGGACCCCGAAAACCAAGCACCGCCTTCAGGATTTCTAGGCACAAATTTTTGATTTCACTCCTCACTACCTATCACAGTTTCGAAGGCCATAAAATGCCAAAATCGCACAAAACCCCCCCAAATGACCCCATTTTGGAATATAAACACCCCAAGCTATTTGCTGAGAGGAATGGCGAGTATTTTACAGCTCTCATTTGTTTTTGAAAATGAAGAAAGAAAATATATATATATATATATATTTTTTTTTAATTTTCAAAACTTTGTGACAAAAAGCGAGATCTGCAAAATACTCACAATACCTCTCAGCAAATAGCTTGGGGTGTCTACTTTCCAAAATGGGGTCATTTGGGGGGGTTTTGTGCTATCTGGGCATTCCATGGCCTCCGAAACTGTGATAGGCAGTGAGAAGTGAAATCAAAAATTTACACCCTTAGAAAGCCTGAAGGCGGTGCTTGGTTTTTGGGGTCCCGTACATGGCTAGGCTCCCAAAAAGTCTCACACATGTGGTATCCCCGTACTCAGGAGAAGCAACAGAATGTATTTTGGGGTGTAATTCCACATATGCCCATGGCATATTTGAGTAATATATCATTTAGTGACAACTTTGTGCAAAAAAAAAAAAATAATTGTCGTTTTTTCCGCAACTTCTGTCAACATATAAAATATTCCATGGACTCGACATGCCTCTCAGTATATAGCTTGGGGTGTCTACTTTCCAAAATGGGGTCATTTGGGGGGGTTTTGAACTGTTCTGGCATTTTATACACAACATTAGGAAGCTTACATCCACTCTTCTAACCACTTGAAGACAAAGCCCTTTTTGACACTTTTTGTTTACATGAAAACATTTTTTTTTTTGCAAGAAAATTATGTTGAACCCCCAAACATTATATATATTTTTAAAGCAAAGGCCCTACAGATTAAAATGGTGGGTGTTGCATTTTTTTTTCTACACAGTATTTGCGCAGCGATTTTTCAAACGCATTTTTTGGGTTAAAAAATACACTTTTTTAAATTTTACTGCACTAAAACACACTATATTGCCCAAATGTTTGATGAAATAAAAAAGATGATCTTAGGCCGAGTACATAGATACCAAACACGACATGCTTTAAAATTTCGCACAAACGCGCATTGGCGACAAACTACATACATTTTTAAAAGCCTTTAAAAGCCTTTACAGGTTACCCCAGTAGATTTACAGAGGAGGTCTACTGCTAAAATGATTGCCCTCGATCTGACCTTCGCGGTGATACCTCACATGCATGGTGCAATTGCTGTTTACATATGACGCCAGACCGACGCTTGCGTTCGCCATTGGGCAAGAGCAGGGCAGGACAGGGGTGCTTTTTTTTTTTTTTTTTTATTTATTATTAATTTTGCTTTTTTATTTTATTTTTAAATTGTTCCTTCCAAGTATTTTTTTTTTTATCATTTTTATTGTTATCTCAGGGAATGTAAATATCCCCTATGATAGCAATAGGTAGTGACAGGTACTCTTTTTTTGAAAAAACTGGGGTCTTCTAGACCCTAGATTTTTCCTCTGCCCTCAAAGCATCTGACCACACCAAGATCGGTGTGATAAAATGCTTTCCCAATTTCCCAATGGCGCTTTTTATATCCGGGGGGGGGACATTCCCTCCCACTGCTTGTAAAAGCAGTCCAGAGGCTAATTAGCCGCTAGGATTGCTTTTACATGAAAGCCAACCGCTGGCTGAATGATACCAAGATGGTACCTAAACCCGCAGGCATCAATCTGGTATAACCATTCAAAGTCCAGCAACATACCAGTACGTTGCTGGTCCTTGTTGGACATGTATTGTAATCTTTTTTTTTCATGCAGCCAGGTGGCTGAACGAAAAAAGAGATTGATCGGTGGGTATGCCCACCATTAGAATACCGCCCTTCATCCACCCACTTCTAATGATGGGCATACATGCACCATTTATATATGCCGAAGCATGGGGGCATCCTCCCGCAAAAAAGTTATGCCGCACACACATGGTCGGACTTTTCCACGGGCAAGCCTCCGTCGGAATTTCGACCGTATGTACGCGGCATTAGGAGCAAAATCACTCCTCCGCCCCTGCTGCCCCAATGCTTCAGCATATTTGCTTTTTTTTTTTTAACTGTGGTGGTGAAATCACCTCCTACAGCACTGGAGTCGCAGGGATCAGGCCTGTCTCTGCGAACGCTGCAGTTATGTGTGTTGTGTTTTGTAAGTGACAGTGATCGATCGATACTGCACTTGGGTGGCCTGGGCCGGATGGAGGGGCAAAACGCAGGTGCTAGCAGGTATCTGGGCTGATGCCGCTAACACTGCGTTTTTGGGATCCCTAAACTGCTGGGGACGATAGTATAGATCTGATCAGATCAGATATTGATCTGATCAGATACTATACCACTAAGGGGGGTGTATGCTTCACGCGTGGGTGTTAGCGTTACTGGCACTAACCTGACGCTGCCTGGGGTGTGACGCAGACCCTCTCTGACGCTAAAACCTAATTGATATCACCCGCTGGGCGATCAGGGGGTTAAACCTTTATTGGGTTATATACGGCGGGTGCCCTGACACTATAAAAAGCAAACTAACTAACCAGCGTCACCCGTAACACTTATATGATGATCACTGGTGAAAGGGTTAACTAGGGGCAATTAGGGGGTTAAAACCTTTATTAGATAATATATGGGGGTACCTGACACTATAAAAACCTGCGGCGAACCTAAAAAAAATTACTGGCTACCGATCTGCATCACCGACGCTAAGACAGCGATCAGAAAAATGATCGCTTAGCGACAGTGGTGATAGGGGGTGAAAGGGTTACCTGGGGGGCAATCAAGGGGGTTAAACCTTTATTAGATAATTTATGGGGGTACCTGACGCTATAAAAACCTGCGGCGAACCTAAAAAAAATTACTGGCTACCGATCTGCATCACCGACGCTAAGACAGCGATCAGAAAAATGATCGCTTAGCGACAGTGGTGATAGGGGGTGAAAGGGTTACCTGGGGGGCGATCAAGGGGGTTAAACCTTTATTAGATAAATTATGGGGGTACCTGACGCTATAAAAACCTGCGGCGAACCTAAAAAAAAAATACTGGCTACTGATCTGCATCACCGACGCTAAGACAGCGATCAGAAAAATTATCGCTTAGCGACAGTGGTGATAGGGGGTGAAAGGGTTACCTGGGGGGTGATCAAAGGGGTTAAACCTTTATTAGATAATTTATGGGGGTACCTGACGCTATAAAAACCTGCGGCGAACCTAAAAAAAATTACTGGCTACCGATCTGCATCACCGACGCTAAGACAGCGATCAGAAAAATTATCGCTTAGCGACAGTGGTGATAGGGGGTGAAAGGGTTACCTGGGGGGTGATCAAAGGGGTTAAACCTTTATTAGATAATTTATGGGGGTACCTGACGCTATAAAAACCTGCGGCGAACCTAAAAAAAATTACTGGCTACCGATCTGCATCACCGACGCTAAGACAGCGATCAGAAAAATTATCGCTTAGCCACAGTGGTAATAGGGGGTGAAAGGGTTACCTGGGGGGCGATCAAGGGGGTTAAACCTTTATTAGATAATTTATGGGGGTACCTGACGCTATAAAAACCTGCGGCGAACCTAAAAAAAAATACTGGCTACCGATCTGCATCACCGACGCTAAGACATCGATCAGAAAAATGATCGCTTAGCGACAGTGGTGATAGGGGGTGAAAAGGTTACCTGGGGGGCGATCAAGGGGGTTAAACCTTTATTAGATAATTTATGAGGGTACCTGACGTTATAAAAACCTGCGGCGAACCTAAAAAAAATTACTGGCTACCGATCTGCATCACTGACGCTAAGACAGCGATCAGAAAAATGATCGCTTAGTGACGGCGGTGCTAGGGGATGAAAGGGTTATCTGGGGGGTGATCAAGGGGTTAAACCTTTATTAGGGGGGGTTAGGGGGCTACACTGGACCTAAAACGAAATGTAGTGACACTTTTACAGTCACAAATGTCACTGATTGCAGTGATTAGTAAATAAATGGTCACTGCAATCAGTGACACAGTGACTGGGGGCTGGGGGGTGATCTGGGGGGGCCTGGGGGGGCGATTTATGTGCCTATGTGTGCTGGTGTTAGTGTAGTGTTTGTGCACTAACCTTGATGTCTTCTCTTGTACGGCGCTCGGTATATGTGAGCGCCGCACAAGAGATGACATCACTTCCTCCTGCTTCCTCTGCCTGTGTGTACATTCGACAGACAGAGGGGGCTTTTCCATTCGCCGGGAGCGATCGCGGGGGGGTGGCCGGAATCGAACGGCCTTCCCCTCATGTCGGATCGCTCCCCAACTAATTCCGACCGCTCACTGTACAGAAGGGGGGTCCGATCGGACCCCCCAACTGTACAAAGGCAATCACGTATGCTCTACGTGATTGTGCCTGTCGGTGCCATTGTGCCGACGTATATATACAGTGAGCGGTCGTTAAGTGGTTAAACTAAACCAACTCAAACCTTTTATCCTAGGTTCAAATCCCATACTATATCAATTCCACATTATTTATTACTTTATGGGCAGTGCAATTTGACTGTTTCCAATTTCCCCTTTTTTAGTGTATCCCATTGTGGCCTTTTCCCTCGCTTCTCTCCCCCCCCCCCCCCCCGCCCATCCCTCCTTCAGGTTTCCCGGCACGGTGGGGAGAGGTGAGATGATTTCTCATGTTTCTCCCCGATTGCATGCTCCCTTCCTGTGCGGCCTTTTCTCTAGATGGTCGACACCTGTTACTAATGGATTCACATCCTATATAAGCGTCACGTTTCCTCAGGATCCCCACATGATCTGAGGATCATTCCTCCCATACACATATGATTGGGATACTTGTAAGTACCACATTCAGCTTATCTAACCTATTTTACAACAGCCTTCAATGTTGACTCTCTAATATAGTCATTATAATTTCCAGTATTTCAATCTTTAATACATTCACAATCAAATACCCCAATACTATACACCTTATCTATTTGGTCGCATACCCTCACCGATAGGCCGATATCCCACCCCCCTTTGTTTCTCACTTACTCCTTTTCTTTCTATCCATTTATTGGATTCATTTTGTTTTGTGCTGCCTTGTTTTTTTCACGTTTGTTTTCCACATTATCCTATCCCACACATTTTTCACATACTACATTCTCTTCTCCCACACTGACCACCACACATTCACACTCACATGCCCTTCATTTTGATAGCATACTTTCCACTCACCCATTCGTTCTTCTTCACATTTCACCACACATTCACACTCACACAATCCTCATTTCACAGGTTCCTACCCATTCATTTCAATTTATTTTCCTCACACCCTCCTCCTCCTATTCGGTTGATACCATACACACTCACGTGTACCTACCATACCTTTTTTATACTGTTATTGACATTACAATTATTTATAGCTTAACCCTCATATGTCACCACATCATCATTATTATACATCTATTACTTGATTCAACCCATGCTGTGGTTACCACCACATAGACCCTAATACGCGACTGTGGGTAAATCTTACTTGACGCTTTGACAATTTTTAAACACAAATGTTGGCCAATATACCAATATTTTATTCAAATTTTATTTCATTTGAACCCCATTACAGGTGTCGTCCGTCCCTTCCCTATCTGAAAATCCTCATGTGTGACCCCCTGAAAGCCTTTTCTGGGTTGGTTCCTGCCCTGGTGGAGTGGGGGACATTATGTGTCGGCCCATGGTCCTTTCTAGAATACACTCATTGTCTCTAGTTACATGCCTCTCAATTTCATCTCTTGAGCGGTAAATATAAATTCATTATTATCTGTCCACCTTTACTATTTGGTCTAACTGGCAGAATTCATTAATCCTTCTTATGCATGTTTTCAAGTACAAATCCCCTGAAGAAGACCGTGATGGACGAAACGCGTCGGTGTACTCTCAAGGATGTTAACTTTTTATTGCATAGAATGTATTGTATGTATTGTATGTATTTTTGTTCAATATTTTAAACTGTGTGTAACCAGAGTGTACAATTTTTAACCCATTTTCTGTAACTGTACCTTCATCATTTTTTGTATAATTAAACACATAATATTAGATCATACCCTCTTCTTGTTGTATCACAAGATGCCGCCTGAAAACCCCCTGGGGAAACTTCCCTTTTCCTATATATTACTGGGATGCATGGCGCCTGGACTCTCCTACCATGTGTTCCTTCTTCTTTCTATGGTAAAGATGAGAGGGCTGTCTTCATGTAATCCTCCAACCAGAATCCTCATTCACTCAGCGAACCCAAAATGGACTTTTAGACTTGCGTGTATTCATGCAAAATTTAAAAGAAATACATAGTGCTCTCCATATGTAAAAAAACACTAGATTTATTGAATAAAAGTTACTCACAAGCGCGGCACAGAGTCCCTGTGCTTGGATAACAGTCATGTAGTATTTAGATGGAACCAGGTAGATGGCTGTCCTGATGTCACATAGCCCCTTGCACGCGTATCGTCCATGGGTAAGGACTTCCTCAGCGAAATTGAATTGGGGTCACCATGTCAGTTCCTTATATAAGCCATAATCCTGGTATGTGCATCATCCAATTAAAAATCACGACCCCATGTGACTAAACTCATGTGTCCTGCGTCCTCATTGGTGGCTAGAGATGTACCCAAACACCTAACAAGCCCAGGTATAGGGCTGAATGGACATCAAACATACATAGAACACTTCCCGGTAGGAACCCCCACATGACCTGCCTGAGCTCCAAACAGCAGCAGTGATATCCCCTCCCAGTCTGAGTGTTTCCAGGTTGACGTCACGTGACCTGTCGTCACGGCAACCACCAACGGCGCTGAGACGTACAGTTCGTCCCGCCCACCGTACCTTCGCAAAGCCGAGGAGGGAGGGGGGGGACAGAATGATCACGAGACGTCCAATGACCAATGCGTGGAGATGTTATCTCCCGGCGAACAGACTGCAAGCAAAACAAGCTGCCTACACAGTCTGACCCACCCACATGATACCTGACGTCATCTAACTAGTGTGTGGAGATAAAATCTCCCGGCGGACAGGCTGAAAATAGCAAACTGCCTACACAGTCTGACCCGCCCACACCTCATACGTAATGATATCTACAAGGCGCAGAATATATATCACAAACGGGGCATAACATAAGCAGGCTATGCTATTAGCATGCAAAAAAAGGAGGGCCACCTAGCCATTCACAAGGCACCACAAAATGGTAATCAATAGCAAAAATACCTGCTATACATATGTAGCGGCCTCACCCCCCGTCCCCTTGTTAATAAAATGGCTTGCTTGTCTAGGGGTATGCGGGAGGAGGATGAGGTTCACTGCGGCCCATGTACTCTAATGTGTAGAGGTGAAAGCCAACACTTATGTTACCTTCGGGCCTGTGTTCTGGACAGAGCCTCTGCTTCTCCTGTGGAAGTTTGAATGTCAGTAATAGAGCCCCACACCATAAAAAGTCCATCACTCCTTTATTCTTCTTGACAAGTGAACAGCATCAATTGAACTTTTAAATGAACAGACAGGGTGTGGATACGAGTAGATCCAGGCACAGTGAACTCTCCTATTCCTTCTAGTGCAAATAGGCTTGGCGCACAGTCGCTGGCACCGACCATGAGATTGGTCGCTGCCACCGACCGGGTGAACTGTTGAGGCCCCTGCCACAGGCCTAAGGACAGGTCTCTGCCACTGACCTGAGTTGATTAGATGGACCGCTGCCACCGGTCACAGAACATGAATTACCTTCCCTGATGAATTGGCCCTTGTTGGGGAAAGATATCCATCCGAGCGGTCTCCGGAGGTCCACCCGACACTGGAAATATGCTGCACCAGCTCCATGAAGGGTCACCTCTCCGGTCCTTTACGCCCTGGATTCAGGTGCCTAACACCCGGGGCACCTTAGGACGATCCCTCCCTCGCGGGACCCAGTGGGAGGTACTGGGCCCCAGGCCTCTGGTTGAGTACCTCACCCCAGACTGAAGGTGTCTGGGATGGAACACGAACTCCACGTGTACAGGCCAAGGGCGCCTGAACACCGATCACGAACAGCAGCCCTCAGGGTAAAGGTGCCTGGGACTCGGACCTCTTGGTGAAAATGTCCGCCCCCTTTATACCCTCTCCCACCAAGCACAGCGGGTTCCCCACCCCGTCGTACAACTGCTGCGAGAGGTCACAAAGGGTACGGCACTGCAGTGATGGTTCAACCCCAGCCCAAAGTGACAGCGCCACCTACTGGGCCACAGGGAACTGTACACCAGTGATGTCCTTACCCGAACAGAACACAGCCCTATTCTTCCAATTAGTGCATCTAGGTCATGCTACCATCCAGATGCTCCCCTAAATAGTATATACCCGCTACACATACTATTCAAAAATGTAATGAGATAAAATAAAATTAAATATCAATGGCCACAAATGCTGAATAATAAAGAAAAACTGACATTGTTATTGTTATGATGTTATGAAAAATACCTAGCAGATGCACACAATGCATATCTACCTCCTTGATATGCAGACTTCACAAGGGGTGGATACTGAGTGTGACAAAGATCCCACCTTCCAGTCCGTGAAAGGGCTCAGCCACTTAGGCTCCAGATAATGTCCATGCCATAAATCCATGAGCAAGGCACAGGTTTGCTCTACAGAAAACTTTTGGCTAGACTATTCACATTCAAGTGTTATATTCCTAATAAGCAGTGGCCTTGGTATTTGTAGGCACTGTTGAAAAATTCATCCTCAAGAGAAGCACTGAAGTCGTCCAAATCAAGTCTCTCATCTTACCCTGTTTGATCCTCCCTCCCAGAGCACCTGCTCTGTGTTTAAATTAGAGATTAGAAGGCTGGAAGGCAACCAAGGTAATTATGAGAGGGGAAACTAAGTGTGTGCCAAGCCATTATTAGGGGAACTTTAAGGTTTCTGCTGTGCCTACAGAGGTCAGTGACAACTTGTTTGTAAGCTCATTCACTGCTTGTTAAGAGTACGTTCACTTTAAACTGGCCACATGATTAAAAATGTATAAGCAATGCTCCAGTGAACATTGCCTTTTAAATATATCCAGAGATATAAATATCCAATGTTGTATGGAAATATTAACCCCTAAAAAGTTAAACTTAGCCCTGTCCTCTACTGGCTACTGAGCTTGCCGGTTGATTAATGATGTCACCTATCTCATTATGTCTCTCAAAAAGAGGCTCGAGAACTGGAGGGCGTTGAGGCCAAACTCCACTTTAAAATTTTGCTGCCTACCTACAGTATTTGATGCTCTTATCATTTTGATATGCAGTATTATTGAATAGTGAAAATATGTTTTGTATATGCATTTTTTCATCATGCTGAGTCTAGATTGCCCTGGCTTGTGGCAGGTCAACTTTAGTAAAATATTGTAAAATGTGCAAAAATAGCCAACAGTTAAAATAAAAATGTATCTCCTATTAAAATGTCTTTATGGCTACATGTTTTGTAGTATCAACATATAGTTTCAATATGTCTTACTCAATAAAGAAATTTAAAGGAAATGGATGATATATATGCAAAGTGCAGTAATCCATAGAAACTACAGCAACCAATTAGAAATGATTTTTTGTTGACCTGGCTACAATTAGCCCTATTTTTTGGGTCACTATACTTTAAGTGCTATTGGCAGCAACTATCTGCACCTTTTCTGTGGTAAAAATGTATGCTTTCATTTAATATCAATTAGGTCAGAAGAGGAGTTGGTGGCTTTCATGTATTATATGGACTCCATATGGAATATGTATGGAAAGGAAGTGATCCAGGCGTTTGACCTTTCAGAGTTCCACACCATCTGTGATCTTGGAGGTAACATTAAGATTCTGATTTATAATGGTTGATATAGAGATTCTGCAACCTAAATAAGCAGAAAAAGAGCCACAATTTTAATAGTCTGAGCCAAATCTACCAAATGTAGGTTACAAGACACATCACAGCAGTCAGCCCTGAAATATTTTTTCTTTTTTCTTCATTAAACTAAAGTTTATTTTAACTACTTGAATAGCAGCCTGTATTACTCCTTTATTACAAGGCCATCTTTCAGTTTCCAGTGCTATGGACAATTACTCATTAATGCAACACTGTAACCCAAATTAATTTTTCTATCATTTTTTGAGACAGCTAGAGCTTTCTTTTGGTGGTACTTACCAACCCCTTGTTTTTTTTTACTGTATAAAGGAAGAAAATAAAAATGTTTCCTCAGTTTTTGTTATAAATCATATCAAATAAAAATGCCCGTATGGACCAGGACCCCCCAAAAGGTCCATTTTTTGGAAGTAGACACTACAAGGTGATCTAATTTATTCACATTTTTTGGGCATGACTCCAGGCACAGTGGTCTTGAGTGGACTGTTGCTGACATCATCAAGCCCAGGGCTGGCTCCATAGACTTGAAACAGTCCACCACTGGACCATGAGGTAGTGCCGTTTTCTGTAGGAAAGAAGGATCAGATGAGTATAAGCTTTCTCTTCATCCCTAGACAAAACAAGCAGTTGACCTGTGCAGTGCGAGCACAGGCCCACTACATGGAAAAAATGTTTTGCCCACAGCCAGAAGCCAGTAGCTATAGCAGTAGAAAGGTTTGCATAGTAACTAGCCAGAGAAGTATACAAGCAGGTCCCCCTGGCAGGTGACACAGACTCATCCAAGGTGTGGATTCTCAGCACTAACTGGTCTTTACCTGAGCACCTGATGGTGGAGATGGGTTTTGCAGCCTGATAGTGCCAGGATGCAGTCCTCATTCCTGCAGTCTATAATGAGTGTTTGCAGGTTGGGGAAGAGTACTGGAAAAAAAGCACAATAATTTGGATGTGCAGAGAGATAGCTTAAATAGGAAGTTTTAAGGAGGAGCAAGGAGTTTAAGATTCACCAAAAACAAGATATGTATGGTTGTCCAAGGGATCAAGCAGGGAGCTGTCCAGCATTTCAAGTGGCACAGTAAGAAGAGCCACCGCCAACAGAGATCCTGGGTTCAGATCTGGATCCTGACAGGAGGATACTTCAGGTGAAGGGTTAACATACAGCTCATATTCTGTAACCGGATGCAGATCAGATATAAAAGAGAGGAGAGAGGATTGAAACAGTTAAAAAAAAAAATTATCCTGAGATCACTGCCCCTCAACAAGAATCTGCTGCTGCCCGTGATCTGTAACTAATGAATGATTAATTCATAATTTCCTCCTTCTTCCCCTTCTTCAGTTGTGAGTGGAAGGAGTGGACTCTACCATGTAAACAGTAGTACTGTTTAAATTTGTGTTTGCTCATCATAGTGGTTAAAAGGTACAGAGCTGCTCGGATCAGCTCTGTACAGTGGCTCAGATCACAGCCCATAATGGGTACCCTGGCCACCCAAGGGTGATTTTCAATTGTCTGTTAATAAGTGGCACTGCAGAAAAAAATATCCACAACTCACTATTTATAAACATATGATGATAGTGAACTTGTTTAAAGTAGATGTAAACCTGATTCATGATATTTGAACTGGGCACATATATCTGTAGTGTTTCCTTATCTGTCTCCAAAGCATTAGGTCCTGTGTGTTTGTGCTGCTTCGTTCTTCTGTTATCAGCATAACTTCTGACAAGCTCTCTGAGATGGGAGATAAAAGCAGCCTGAAATGTGTGTCATTGGAGGTTTCTATAAATTGATTAGCAGAGAGCTTGTCTTATAAAAGCACAGCTCAGAAAGCATTTTCCTTTTTCTGTCAATGTGGAGTGCCTTTCCTTCAATCAGCTGTCACACAGAGTATGTCTGTTGAATGAGATAAACATGTAAAACATATGTAGGGAGATTTTGTTTCATCTCTGTGTATCATCTGATTCTGTTCACTTCATCTGGGTATATGTAAGGGTTTACATCCACTTTAACCACTTAAGCCCTGGCCCATTTTGCTGGCCAAAGACCAGGCCACTTTTTGCGATTCGGCACTGCGTCGCTCCCAAACAAAATTGACGTCCTTTTTTTCCCACAAATAGAGTTTTGCTTTGGTGGTATTTGATCACCTCTGCGGTTTTTATTTTTTGCGCTATAAACAAAAATAGAGCGACAATTTTGAAAAAAAGGACAATATTTAAAAATTTTTGTTATAATAAATATCCCCCAAAAATATATCTAAAAACATTTTTCCTCAGTTTAGGCTGCAATAAGCGTATATTGATTTGTTTGCGCAAAAGTTATAGCTTCTACAATATAGGGGATAGAATTATGGCATTTTTATTATTATTATTATTGTTTTTACTAGTAATGGCGACGATCTGTGATTTTTATTGTGACTGAGACTTTATGGAGGACACATCGGACACTTTTGAAACATTTTTGGGACCATTGTCATTTTTACAGCGATCAGTGCTATAAAAATGCACTGATTACTGTGAAAATGACACTGGCAGTGAAGGGGTTACCCACTAAATGGCGCTGAAGGGGTTAAGTGTGCCCTAGGGAGTGCTTCTAACTGTAGGGGGGATGGGCTGTGTGTGACACAACAGTGATCACTGCTTCCGATTACAGGAAGCTGTGATCACTGTCCTGTCACTAGGAAGACTGGGGAAATGCTTGTCTATATAAGCATTTCCCCCTTCTTCCTCAACGTGACACGATCGGGACCCGTGGTCGAAGTCACGGAGCTCGCGGCGGGCGTGCGCCGGTGGCACGCGCGCGTCCACAATGCCGCTTCTTAAAGGGGACGTATATATACGTCTTTTTGCTTGCCTTTGCCATGCTGAAGACGTATATCTGTGTGCGGCGGTCGGCAAGCGGTTAAGAAAATTTGAAGTAAAAATCACAGAAAAGCAAGACAAACATGTTTTCATTCATTTTACCTACTAAATAATGTACTTCACACTGAATATAACCTTTACTTTTAACTCTCATTTAACACAAATTTTGTTTAACAGGATGTACGGGAGCTTTTGCAAGAATATTTCTATCCACAAATCAAGGGGCTACAGTTACTATAATGGACCTACCAATGGTGATACAAACA